>OY757933.1:44215110-44232610 GCA_963585895.1 Sepioteuthis lessoniana
TTATCTGTCGCAATCATACGCAATCATACGTAGTAGCCGGGTTCATATCCAAGTAATTTCCGTTTAAGCAAGTATGATGGGTGATATGTTCTCCGTACCTTCTACAGACACCCAGTAGGGCATTTTTCTTTTGTTGTTCTGTCCATACACTTTTACTGTTCATATATATATAAGAGTAAGTGTGTATTCGTGCATGGGTGTAAAATAAAAAAAAAATCACGTGTTCATATATAGCTACGAAAATGGCTTCCTTTGATCGAATTTTTTATTATTCAAAAATGTACTGGAAAAGTGAGAAAGATGATAAAAAGAAGTGTGTCACGTTTTATTAATTACTTATTTGTTTGTTCCTTTTCTTTAATCTTATACAACCATTCATTCATTATATACGTGGATCATTAAAAAAGTTTCCAGACTTTTTTCGTATGGGCACGTTTATTGATAGTACACACATGGAACTCTAGTCCCCTTCGAAGTAATCTCCTCCGGCTGCAATACTCGTTCCAACAACTTCTGGAAGGCCCCATGGATGTCCTCTTGTGTGAGCCTGTCAATGACCTTTGTCACAGCCACTTTCATCTCCCGTCTCATAGCGACAGCCTCTGAGCTTAGGAAATAACCAAAAGTCACAGGAAGCAAGGTCTGGACTATAGGGACGGTGAGGAACTGTCTTGATGCCCAACTTGTTCAAATAATCTGTGACGAGGATGGAGTTGTGGACTGGTGCAGTGTCCTGGTGGAAATGCCACTGACCCGATTTGAAGAGTGCTGGACTCTTCCGACAGAATCTCTTCCTGAACTCCCTTAAAACCTCAACATAGTAACCCTAACCCTTACCCTTTGGCCAATCAACTCTGGTGTATTGACTTTCTTACTCCTCCCACACCTCTCATCATCCTTCGCAGACCCCCTGCCTTCCTTGAATCTTTTATGCCACTCAAAAATTGATACTCGATTCATACAAGATGCTCCATAAGCAGTCTGAGGCATTCCATACGTTTCTGTGGGATTTAATCCAAGTTTAAAACATAATTCTATTGCATATCGTTCTTCTAAGATGTCCTCACGTCCAGATTGCATTTTTGAAATTCACTAGCGGTGACAATCAGGCTTTAGTAGGGTGTATTCCAATTGCTGCTGTAGCTGTTCATTTGAACCTGAAATCATAAAAATTGGTCAGCCATCTCATACGATGTATAGCAATATCATACTGAATTTTCGAGAGTCAACGAGAATTTTAAATGCCTGTACAAAAAAAGTGTGGAAACTTATTGAAAGCACCACGTGTATCGAGTACCGATTTGATTTCGGATACTCTATAGTATAGAGGGTTTTGGACAATATATATATATATATATATATATATATATATATATATATATATATATATATATATATATAATTTAGAAATAAATATAATGCTATATTTTCATCATTATGTCGGATTTTATTTCAAACTTCAACTCCCTCTATTTCTCTCTTACTCTCGCAGTCACTCAACGTATTCTATATATATTTAAATGTGGTACAAGGCCATATAAATGAGGCATCCTGTGAGACTCAAACTCACTTGTGAAGGTTTGCTAGTTTAGCATGCAAACAATCACACCACCGGATGCGCCCTGATCTCACCGAATGTAGAGTAGGCATGGGTATAGGTAGCTAGCAAAGACATGTACGCACGTGGTTACTCTTTCATAAATCGGAGAATTTGAAGGTTGGTATAGAAAACAACACAGACACATGAGTGTTTTATTTAAGTGTTTTTAGCTGACTCACTACCGTGAGTTGTTCGATAAGAGAGAGAGAGAGAGAGAGAGAGAGAGAGAGAGAGAGAGAGAGAGAGAGAGATTGGTTAATATTTTCTATTAAAATATCACGGCACCTCTTGGTATTAAACATAGGTTATAACTTCTTCTACGCCAGTCGCTTAAATTGTTCTATTAAAAACCTGTCATTTCCTCATTTCTGTATGTCATGTCGGGGACAGAAATATATCCCTTGTCGGTGGTTCCAGACCTGCGCTGAAGGTTTTGAACTCATGGGTTTTTACGAGTCATTTTTAATTGCAATGAATTATTTTGTCTGGACATTTGAAGACTGTCTGATTTTTTAAAAATTCATTTATTCATTCCATTTTTTTTTTTTAATTTCGATTTTCTATGAGCTGTTCAATTACGTTACTTGCACAGACGGCTGGGACAGTAAGATACACCGACTGCATCTCTGCAGAGGGGTAAGAACCCACAACGAGTGTTCTGGATATGACATTAAACAATATGATGGTGAGATTCCAGTGACACAGACGCTCTGCCGAATGCAGAGTACCCCTTCATTGCTATCGCTCCCAAGCTCACTCTGGTCCGGTGTGGTAGCACCAGCTAAGATCATATCTATGGGTGAAATACAACTAAAATACATACTTATGCTAAACTGAATTCCTTGAAATAGAACTGTTTTGATATTTAACTGTGAACAAACAAAAACTATACTTATAGTAAACTGAATTGTTTGAAATAGAACTCTTTGACTAAACTGAGAAGCTTGAAATAGAAATGATTTGGCAATTAAGCTGTATACTTATGCTAGACTGAATTGTTTGAAATAGAACTGTTTTTTGTATAAAAAGGGATTTGGCATTAAATAACTTACACATTTAGATATGCCATAAAAGATAAACCAATCAACCAACAAACAAACACTTACGTTACACTTCCAATCACTTTATTTAGAATTTGCTTTTGAAGACAATATGAAGGTCTGACATGAAAATAGAAGTGATTATTTAACTTTTTTGCCAAAGTTCATAATTTTGCTACAGGGCAATGCTCGACCATCTGTTGCGAGAATGTCACTGCTTGGCTACATAATAGCAGGATGACGCTGCAGAAGCTCACCGACTTGGAATATGAAACTTTTTTTTACATCTAACACATTACCCTGTTCTCTCACCCCCGACAGTCATTTTTTCAAGTATATGAACACTGTTTTTTATGTCAATGGAATTTCATTCCACAGGAAAAATAAAAGTTGCATTCAAATATTTTCTGGCATCAAAACCTTTAGAGTTTTATCGTAGACAGAAACAACCTTGGTAATAGATATTCAGCGTTCATCTTTTGACTGATTATATTCGTTATTTAAAATAAATAAAAGCAAGTTATATTCAAGTTATGTATTAAACTTCATTTTGATGGAAATTTATCAGGTTTCATTCTCAGTTGCCGTTTCGCAAGCCATCCAAGTGTCCAATTTACATGTATAAAATACACACGCATTTTCAAAATCCAGAATCCTTTACTGGAGTCCATATCTTGCATAAGAAAGAAAAATAATCAGGTAGTGATGCTCCAGTTCAGAACTTATTAGGAAAGTAGGATGATTCTTCTGTTTCGATTAATCCCAGATCCGCTATGGTAAGGCTTGATTGTACTTGTGAGAGTTCCAGATATTGATCAAATGGATCTATTCCAAATTATAATTAAAATCCTTGAAACATAGGAATTCATAACCTATAAAACATTGTTATGACAACTAGGTGTGTATCAGATTAGAATGCTTACAAATTATATGTATTTGAATTAGATATATATCATCATCATCATCATGTCATGCCGCCAGCACGGATATTCCTGACCCTCTCACGCCACTTCTCCCTATCGTTCATCGCCTCTCGCAGGTCTTCAAGGCTACATCCCGTATCCTCACATAGCTGCTGTATGTATGTTCGAGCTGGTCGTCTTGCTTTTGCTCGTTCATATGTGGGGGGTCAATCAGAGAACATCACTTATGAGCTCGTCCCTGCTTCTCCAACAGTGTCCTGCATGTCAAGTTCGTCTAACTTGGATAGTTTTCGTGATGGTTGCCGCGCGTGGTGGTGGGGGTGCAGATGGAAAAGTCAGCATAGAAAGATTCTGTATCACTCTCCTCATGTCGAATAACCTTGAACTCAAAAGTAATAAAAATTTTCGTACCTGAACTGAGAAGTCGTAAGTGTTTTTTTGTGTTTTGGGATTCCTGTGTTATCTATATGTGCGTTATTACCATTCTATGTCTATTTCACATATCCGTATATTATGTGTATATAACATTCCCAGATGTTTGAAATTTTCTTTTCTTCTCCGAGTGTTCTGATATTTTCTTCATTTGGTTGTTTTATTCCATCCGTTATTTGTTGCTTTCCGCTTTTCATAATTAGCATCGCATATTTACTATGCAAAACCCTAACCCTATATCTTCACTATATATTCTCACTGCCTGGGTTTCCGATCCAAACTGTTTGAGATCGTCCAGGTGCATTTGACAGATTATTTTTTCTTGCGATCTATCAGCCTGTGTATTTCCTGGGTATATGATTCACTGTCATCATCACTATAAGAAATAATGATGGTGATAGCGCATCTCCCTAGAAGATTCCTCAGTGGATTTTAACCTCAGCAAAGCCTTTTCCTCCTTCTGTCAGTTCTATCATATTATTACTCGTTCAGATTTTATCATATCAGCGTTAGCTGATGGTCTTTCACTAGATATTGAGTGACAGCAAGTCTCCTTAAGTCTCCAGTACTCCTCTAAGTATTCTGGCAGTTCTCAATAATGTTGTCCTTTGGATGGTCTCCACTCGCCCGCCAACTTCCAAGTCCTCCCGTCCCTTCTATAATTCTTTAGTTACTGTACCGAAAGCCTCAATCACAAATGGTATAATAGTCACCTTCATGTTCCACAGTTTTTTTTTTCAATTCCTAGAAAGGTCCAGGTACTTATCCTTCTTTTCACAGTCTTTCCTATTATTATTATTATTATTATTATTATTATTATTATTTACCAACCCCTCCCTCGGGTAGGATATGATACAAGGTCAATGTTTAAGGCTTGGATTCCTAGTATTCCTTCTAGACTAGTCTCCGCACCAAGACTGAAAATCAGTCTGTCCTACTATTTACCCATAGCTGGAGGGAGAATAATTGGACTCCTACCTTTCCCAAGGGTATTAGTGCTATGTGAAATAAAACCAGTCTCGTCAAGGATTTGAACTCGTGTCGCCGTGTCCATTTCTTTCGACGATAACCATTACACCACGGGCACCTTCTATTATTATTATTCTCCTTGCAACTTTTCATATTGTGAGAATGTTTTTTTTTTCCCGCTAGTCTCAAACAGCAAATCTCTTGTGGTCTTTCGGATTCTTCTCATGGTTTGGTTTGGTATGGTTTGTTAGGTTTTATGGTATATCAACCTTTGTAGGTTATTCAATGCCAAATCCATTTTCATGTTAATAATCTGTTCTATTTAAAACAATTCAGTTTAGCATAAGTACACAGTTTGTCAAAAACATTTCTATTTCAAACTATTCAAGCAGTTATATGTAACAATTCACTTAAGTGTATATACAGTTTTAATGTCGAAAAATAGTTCTATTTAAAACAATTCAGCCAAGCATAAGCACGCAGTTTAAATATAAGTATGGTTTCATAGTCAAAAACATTTCTATTTTAAGCTATTCGGTTTACTCAAACAATTAAGTTTAGCATAAGAATGCTGTTAGTACTTTTTAACCCATAGATAGGGCCTTATCAGGCACTACCACTCCGGGCCAGAGTGGACCTGGGAACGATGGCAATGAAGAGGTGCAGTCAGTGTATTCTACAGCCCCAGCCGGCTGGGCAAAGGACTCCTCTCAGTATTTTGGTTGATCTCAACAATGCTGTAATCAGGATTATCTCGATTCATCCACAGATTTCCAAATTTTTTTCTATATCTCTTGGTAAATTGGCTGGGTAAACTTGGCTGTCTAGATTTCATTGGCTTCTGGTCAGGTTTGTCGATTCTTAATTCAGTGACATTTACTATAGTGTTTAGGGTGATATACTCCAAAGCAGTTTTATGACAATTGGATCTTCCTTCCGGCTGCTCCTGTAATCAATACGATTCCACAGCGCACTGCTTTCTGAAATATTCGATTAATGGCGCATATAAAAACCCAGCTGACCGGAAGTGAAATAGATATAAAGAAAATTTCAAATCATAAACATGAATGTTGAAAATCTATATGAAAACTCACATCAAAGCATATTAGAAAATAAAATAAGATAAAATAAATAACAAAAATGTTTTCTGAAGGAAGTTAACGTGTCTCTGGTAGAGAATAAATATAGTTTGATCAAATTAAATTTATATTTACAGCTTAGATGCAATTATCAAATATTTACTTATATTCTCTCGAGAGGTCTTTTAAGCATCGTCTAAAAAGAGATATCTCCGTTTAAATCGTTTCAACTAATGATCATCTGGCAACATTTTTAGAAAGAAGTAACGTTTCTAAATATAAGAGTATTTACTTTTTTTGCTTTCTTTATCGCCTTTTCTGAATTTTCATTCGTTCTTTATTGTTTATCCGAAAATACGTGTTTCTCTTTCTTTGTTTTCGTTTTTAATCTTCGTTCTGACGTCATCATTATTTAGTTTTCTTTACTTTCTCTTATTGCTGTCTGTCTCACTAAACTTTACGATCTTTCATACTTTATTTATGCTTTTTAAATAAGTACATTCTTTCGTCTTTTCAGTTATCCGTTCATTATGCTTTTTCTTTCTTTCTAATCTTATTTTGTTGATTGCTATATTTATGTATTCGTTCTTTGTTTAGTTTTTATTTTTAAATAATAGATCGTTAATATTCTTTTTTTCTTTCTTTCTTTCTTTCTTTCATACGCTTTGCATATTCAATATATTCTTGGTTCTTATTCATTTTCCAATATGATTCTTACTTGAGTTCCTTTTCTTTGCATCTCTTTTCATGATCTTTATTTTATTTTTTAGTCGTTCTTTTTTCTATCCTTACTTTATATTTTTCTTGCTTTTATTTTTATTTTTTTATTTTTCCTTTCCTTAATTTTGTTTGTTTGCTTTCTCCTTTCCTTTTCATATCATAGCTTTTCTTCCTTTTCATTTACTTTTTTCTTACTTTTCTCGTTCTCTTTTTTACTTCTGTTTTCTTGTTCTTCCTTTCTTTCTCTTCCCATCAAACGTTCACCGTTTCTTTTCCTTTAATCAATTAGTCTCAGTTAATTTTTTTCATTTTTGCGTTTTCTTTCTTTCTTTCTATCTTTCTTTCTTTCTTTTTTCTTTTTATTCGCCACTGGTTCTGGTGACCTGGTTTGGTTATGTTTGGTTTATAGCGTATTAACCACTGTAGGTTATTTAATGCCAAATCCATTTTTTAGATATTATCTTTTTTTTTAAGCAATTCGGTTTAGAATAAATACACAACCTGAATTCTATTCAACCTATAGCAATTTTAAAAAACAACTGTTCTATTTTAAAGAATTAAATTTAACATGAGTACACTGTTAAGTTCTATTTAACCGATAGATAGGACCCTATCGAGTGCGACCACTCCGAGCAAGACTGGACCTGGGAGCGATGGTAATAAATGGGTTCATGAATTCCAGAATTATTGGAGGCTCACCATCAGATTGTTTAGAGTCATATCAGGATACTCGTTAGAATTGGGGTCTCATCCCTCTACAGAGATGAAGTTGGTGTATTCTACAGCCCCAGCCGACTGGGTCAGTGAGACCTGGGTTCAATCTTTGGTCGAGTCATACCAAAATCTCAAAAATAGTGCTTGATGCCCCATTGCTTAACACTTTTCATTATGAGGTTCAGATGAAGTATAAGAAGAGAAATCCAGGGAAAGGTGTAGCCTCCTCAACTACACCTCGGTGAAGTAGTCTTTGGAAAAGAAGCTATAGAGTCGCTCTCGAATACGGTCAGCTAACTTATTACGGAATTAATTTTTCATTTGTCCATTATCTGACCCATTCAATTTTACGCACAGACACTTCAAGTATTTTAGAGGGATTTTCAGTCTTAGTTTGATTTTACAAGAAGGATTCTGACTAAAAAAATTCTCCTTCTAATACTATTAAAAATGCGTTTAATCTGTTTAATAAGTCGGTAAAGTAAGTCTAAGACATATGACTGAAGAAAACGTTATATGCAAACATTTACGATTTTGTATCAGGTATATTGTTACATACCTTACCAATGAACATTGATGAGCATGTCTCATCCCTCTTAATTACGATGGATACTATGTAGGGAAGTAATCAATTCTGACTTAGTAATCACCACTAACAGTGGATTACCTTCTTCAAGCTACTTACGAGTATTTTATTTTGTTAATCTTATAAATGTTTCCATTTCATTTCCAACCTCCGTTTCTGTTATTTCTTATTGAGTAACCTTTTGTTAGGTTACTACATATCATCATCATCATCATCATCATCATGTCGCGCCATCAGCATGGATATCCCTGACACTCTCTCACCACCTCTCCCTATCGTCCATTGCTTCTGGTAGGTCTTCAGGGCTACATCCTGTATCAGCACAGAGCTGCTGTATGTAGTTTCGAGCTGGTCGTCCTGCTTGCTTGTTGATGTGAAGGAGTCCACATGAGTACATCACTTATGAGCTGGTCCCTACTTCTCCAGCAGTATCCTGTATGTCTGGTTCCTCTAATTTTGATAGTTTTTGTGATGGGTGGTTGGTGGCCGTACAGCTGCTGCTTTGTGGGGTGCTGCCTCCAGGACTGGTTCAGTATTGCTCGCGGCATTCTTGTGTAGTTGCCGTCAAGATTTTTCTACATACGTTTACTTAGCGTCCATGTAGTGCATCCATATAGCAGTATCGACACGACCGCTACTTGGAAAAAACTGCGTTGTATTTTATCAGTCAGGTCTGACTTCTATAAGACCAATAGCCTATCGATAGCAGTCCTTGCCTTTGTTAGTCCTGTGTCGATGTTTTTTTTTTCGGTTGATGAGACACTGCTTCCTATGTAGGTGAACTTTTGGACTAGTTTCAGAGAGCTGTCGTTTTGTGTGGAGATGTCGGCTGTTTGATTAAAGCACATATTATCCGTTTTGTGTGTGTTCATATCGAGGCCTATGCTCGCAGCGGTTCGTTCTAGGCTATATAACAGGGTTTTGGCTTGGGCAGGTGCATTTGTCAGAAGCGCTATGTCATCGGTGTAGTCGGCGTCAGTAATTGTTTTTGCAGGGTACACTCTGATTCATTTCTTTGTTAGCTTCAAACCGTTTTCTTTCATTTCATCAATAGATGTTCTAAGCACGTAGTCTAGACAGATAATAAAGAGATATGAAGCTAATATGTTGCTTTGCAGTACACCTGCAACAATGTCAATGTAGTCTGTGTCTCCAATCGGAGAACGGGTTTTACTTTTGTGTTTCTATACAGCATCGTTATGGCTGAGACGGTTTCTTTTGGTAGACAGTAGGGGAGTAGAATTTGCCCCATCTTTCCTCCGTAAATGGTGTTAATTGAGCTCTTCTGAAAGGAATTTACCGGCTGTTACATATGCTAAAATGTAATGGCTCTTCTCAAGAATAGACCACTCCAGATAACCGATGATGTATATGTAAGAAAGTATACGTAAAAAAATCCTTCACTTTCTCCGAGAATGACAATGGCTCGGGGTTAAGTTGTTCACTTAACTTAATCTTGGAGCTTTTCATTGTTCGAGCCTTAAAGAAGAGATGTTAAACAACGAAAGTGAAACATACCCCGATGTTCTCTCCATACACACACAATAACTTTTCATCTCTGAAACTCTGTGGGGTGTCCTCGTGGTGTAATGGTTAAAGCGATGAACTGCGGAATCGTAGTACGCGAGTTCGTACTCCAGTCGCGCTATTACGTTCACTTTCGGGCAAATACCCTTGGGAAAGTTATGAACCCCCTTATTCTCCTTCCAGCTATGGGTAAATAGTAGGACGGACTAGGTTCTCCAGCCTTGGTGAGGCAACTAGTCTAGGAGAAGGAAAACTCTGAATTCAAACCTGTTAAACTCCGTTTAAAAATTGACCTTGTGTCTTATCCTGCCCGAGCGGAGGGGTTGGTAAATAGTACCACAATAAAATCCTTGAGGAATGAGTCATTTCACCGCCTTGAAGGTAGTCTTGTCACTATGGATAGGTGAACTCCCTTTATTCTGCTCTCTAAATGTATGAGAAACCTAAACGCCCATCTTACTCGCTTTTTCTATATTTTCAAGTTACATCAGATCGTTTACTGGGATATGCTGATGTCAAGTGCTAATTCTTGAATAATTTTGCGCATTCAACTATTTATCTTATAGCATCTTGATCGAGATCTGCTGAGCTTCTTTTTCTGGGTTCACCTTTCAGTGAAGTATAGCCAGAACGAAACGTTGTAATGTACTTTGGAATCCGGCAATTAGTATTGACACTTTGGTCATAAGCACAATTAATTTCTTACCTGTTTTTGTTGAGGTTTTTTTTATTTTAAAACTCCTGGCAAAATTACATGTCGATTATACACTTCCAGTACCTCGATTTTAGCGCCGCGTGTTAATTGGGTTGAGAGCTGACGATGTAAAAGCCGTCACCATAGAAAGATTCTCTCTCTCTCTCTCTCTCTCTCTCTCTCTCTCTCTCTCTCTCTCTCTCTCTCTCATGTCGAATAACCCTTAACTGAAAGGTAATAAAAAGTTTCGTACCCGAACTAAGAAGTCGTAAAGTTTTTCGTGTATTTCAGATTTCCTCTGTCTATTTCACACATCCTTATATCTGGCTATGTAACATGAAAGATATTTACTGTTTATTATGGGTATGTAACACTGTTATCTTGCAATGTTTGTCACTGGCCAGTAGTTATGCATACATTGGGAAGTTATTAGTGTTGCAGAAACGTATGCCTCAATAATCTAACAACGTATAGATGTCCTACTACCGTATCATCTTACGTATCTTGTCTGTGTTCTTATGTTGAATTTGCTCTTAATCAGGAAATGTGAGAATTGATTAAGGTGATAAAAACGTCAATCACCTATCAATATGTCACTGTCGTCATGTAAGTACGTATGTTTGTATAGAGGTGAATATATATATATATATATATATATATATATATATATAAATTGGATATGCCGCATGCAAATATAGGGAGCTTGTACATCTGTGCACTTACAATTACTAGCATATTGAGTCTGTTATGTGTATTCAAACTTACATGGGAATCATGCCTTTTTTTAACCAACCATCTTCCTCCATGTACTTTCCCAATCTTCTTGATGGGAGGAGAAATAAGAAAGAAAGAAAAAAAAAGAAAAACAAAAATTGCCTTAGCCAATCAAAAAAGTGTTATCCGAAATCGTTTTGGCGCCAAAATTCCCGCCAGAGTGTTCTGGTGCCAATTTACCCAACACTGCTGTAAATCTACTTTGGCTTTACAAAATGAAAAAAAAAAAAAAATAGTTGGGATTGTTTATTTTATTTATTTTCTTATTTATCCATTTATTTCATATTGTTTTTGTTTTTCCTCTCTCGTGAAATTCTTAACTTAAATGCAAATCTCCCTATGCTATGGGATTGAATACGTTAGTGCCTTAGACTAAAATCAATTTACATACAATGTCTATATTACTTAGATTCTCATTATATATATATATATATATATATATATATATATACATATATATATGTGTGTGTGTGTGTGTTTGTGTGTCCTTAATAATTTGATCTGTCGTTAATTCATTTTATTTTCGGAAATTATTCAATGATCATCATGACAACGCACTGACAGCACCTCTCTCTCTCTCTCTCTCTCTCTCTCTCTCTCTCTCTCTCTCTCTCTCTCTCAGTGTAAGTGATCTCAGCGGCATCCAGATCCCAAACAGTGCTGGTCAATTTTTTATTAGTGTGTTAATATGTAGGAGTTCATGATAAAACCTCGCTTAGGAGTTGCTCCCTGTTTCTCTAGCAGTGTTCAGTGTGGCTTTCTCGTCTGAATGATTTCTGAAACGGAAGGTATGTAGCCGTACAGCCACTGTTTCATCGAATATCTGCTTCTTGAATTCCTTCAAAATAGCCCGAAGCATTTTTATGTAGCTTTCATCTGGCTTTTTCTCCAGGCGTTTCGTTATAGTTCGTGTAGTGCAACCATACCAATATTATTAATAACGCTTCAGCTTGTAAGATTTCCATGTCATCTTATCAGAGATCAAATTTCTTTAAGGTAGTTAACTTCTTACTAGCAGTCCATGCTTCCCTCATACGTATGTTGACATCGCTTTCAGTAGAGGAGATATTGCTACCGAAATATGCGAAATTGTCTACTATTTTCAGATGTTGTGATTGATTTGAAGATGACACCATCTTCCTGAAAATCCCTGTACTCTGTTTTATCTGAATTCACATCGAAGCCAGGGCCACTTTCTCCTTGCTCTAGGCTGTACAGCATATATTTGGCTTAAGCAGGTATATTTGCAAGAAGCTCTAGATCATTTGTGTATATTGTGTCATTAATAATTTCTAAGGGATATAAACTGTTTCTTGCTTTTATTTTTTATGCGTAATCATTTCCTCATAAAATATATTAAAATATCGGTGTCCTTCCTTTCACAACTTTCTTTGATTCTTCTGAGAGAAATGCATGTCTGAGAAGTATAATATTTATACAAGTGCCCGTGGTTTAATGGTTATCGTCGAGGGTATGGACACGGTGACATGAGTTCAAATCCTGGACCTGACTGATTGCATTTCACATAGCACTAATACCCTTGGGAAAGGTATGAATCCAATTATTCTCCCTCCAGCTGTGGGTAAATAGTAGGGTAGACTAGGTTCTTCAGCCTTGGTGAGGCAACTAGTCTAGGAGAAGGAAAACTCTGAATTCCAAGACACGTATTTTCTATAAATACATCGTCTTCAAATACTCTTTCTCTTTTTCCCAATTTTCATTGTAGCGCTAGCACACTCTCTTCAGTGTGACACTCTTCTTATTTATCAACAGAAGTAAAAACCCAAAAAAATGGATAAGCCTCGCAGACATTCATTTCTTCAATATACTTTGACTAAGTGTCTTTTTCCAGCCTCGGAGAAACCGACTGTTTCGAACCACAAGAAAAAATTGACATTTTAAATATGTAATCAACCTTAATAGGACGCTTTCATCATTAACGTTTTCTGTAGTTTAGTTGTGTTAGTTACAGACATATACACACACGACGATTTTACAAACAATGTAAATTAGCAATATTTTGGTATTAATGCATATTTTGTTATGAGTATAAATTTGTTTTGTTTGTCGCCTTGTTTTTGAATGTTCCTTTTGTCTGCGCCGTTTCATATCCTTTACTTATTTGTTTCATACCTTCATTCATTTGCTTTATTCAAGTGCCTATTCTACTTTTTTCTAAACATACCACAAAATCAAACACTATATAAAACCTCAACATTAAATTGTGGGGAACTTAAATACCAAAAAACAGAGTCAACCTCTAGAAATTGGTGACATTCCGACTATTGAGAACACGCAACCAAATATAAAAATAAATTAAATATACCACTAGAAAATGGAAATTATCTATCAAAACACAATATCACTCCTACAATACCATTAAAATTAATATTAGTTAAAAGTTGGCTACCCTACTTGTGGGTGAAGCGAAAGTTCCCTTTTCAATAGTTAGTACACCGAGGTGTAGGGGAGGGTGAACTCCATTTCCTGAATTGCTCCACTTTACTCTTACTCCGTAATTTATAATACTGAATGTTAAGCAAGGTGGCATCATGTACCATTTTTTCAGTCTTTGGTATGACTCGAACTGGGATTGAACCCCGGTCTCGTGGATCATTGGCTAACAATCTACCCGTTAGGCCAATGGCCCGGTAAAACTAAATGTAATAAATACTAAAACTTAAATTTATACAATTATGTTATTTACTTAGTGATTTGCCTTTAAAATTATGACTACGAGCATCTAACAATTAGTGTAAACAACACACGGAAGATTATTACTCTTGGTGAGACAGTGAAGGAATTAACGAATATTTTAGTCTTAATTTGCAAGGAATGAAAAATAAAATCAATAATGGCCGCAGAACTACGTTATAGTGAACATTTGTTTAGACATTTTTCATGTTGATATTTTATTATCGTGTAAAAATGTGTGTAATGTTTTTATTTTTGGCTTTTAAATTCATTTTAGCATTTTTTATTTTGTCGTACAATTTTTTAAAATATATTTTAAATTCATTTTTTAAAGGAAAAAAAAACTTTTTATTTCATATCGTTTTATTATGATGTATATGATGTGACTGAGTGACGTAAGTTCGGAAATAATGAAGTTTGATGAACCGAAAAAGTAGTAGATGAGTGAATTTTACGTAAATCTAAAGGACGCAATGTGGGGTATAATTGCGAGATTTGAAAGCTGCTAGTGTATTTTAATCATTTCAAGTAAAATATATTTTCGAAAAAATGGTATATGCACAACTTAGCAGCAGTTCTAGAAAATAACACACATAAACTCCTATAGGACTTTGACATATACACGGATCACCTAATCTCGGCCAGAAGACAAGACCTCATAATAATAACAAAAAAAAAACAAAAAAAAAACCCAACAGAATTAGCAAAATTGTCGGCTTTCCTATTCCGGCTGACCACATAATAAAACTGAAAGTATATGAAAAGAAGGATAAGTACCTCGACCTTACTAGGGAATTGAAAAAAAAACTGTGGAACACGGACATGACAATTATACCAGTTGTGATTGGTGCTTTTGGTACAGTAACTAAAGGATTATTAAAGGGACTGGAGGACTTGGAAGTTGGCGCACGAGTGGAAACTATCCAAAGTACAACATAATTTAGAACGGCCAAAATACTGAGAAGAGTCCTGGTGACTTGAGGACACTTACTGTCAATCAAACTCCAGTGAAAGACCATCAGCTAACGCTGATGTGAAAAGTTCTAATGGAGATAATAATAATAATAATAATAATAATAATAATAATAATAATAATAATAATAATAATAATAATATAAATAATAATAATATCCACTAGGAATTTGCAAGAAAGCTAAATTTAATCTTACGAACAAGTGGTATATGCACGACTCAGAATCTCTCCTGGAGAATGAGGCACACATAATTCTCTGGGACTTTAAGAAACAAGCAGATCACATAATCTAGGCCAGACGACCAGACCTATGATAGTCAATAAAGAAAAGATGAACTGCAGAAAAGAGGATTTTGATGTTCTGGTTGACCTTAAAGTAAAATTAAAAGAGGACAAAGAAGAAGATAAATACCAAGACCTAGCTAGAGAACTAGACAAATACAATACAACAGATTCAGCATTGCAAAAATCGGTCAGAATAATGAGTAGAGTCCTAGAGACTTGAGGAAACTTGCTATCACTCAAACCCCAGGAAAAAAATCACCAGGTTACGCTTGTGTAAAAAACTCTACAAGAAATAATAATAATAATAATGATAATAATAATAAAATGACATAAACTCCTATGGGACTTTAACATACAAACGGATCACCTAATCCCAGCCAGAAGACCAGTCCTCATAATAATCAACAAAAAAGAAAATTTGTAAAATTGTTGACTTTGCTGTCCCGGCGGACAACAGAATAATTCTGAAGGAAAGTGTAAAGAAAGATAAGTACCTCGATCTCGCTAGAGAATTGAAAAAGCTGTGGAACATGAAAGTAACGATTGTGCCAATCGTGATTGGTGCGTTAGGCATAATAACTAAAGGATTATTAAAAAGGCCTGGAAGACTTAGAAATTGGCGGACGGGTAGAGACTATCCAAACGACAGCATTGCTAGGACGGCCAGAATCCTGAGATGAGTCCTGGAGACTTGAGAAGACTTGCTGTCACTCAAACTCCAGTGAAAAACCATCCGTTTTCACTGATGTGAAAAACTCTAAAGGAGTAAATGATAATAATAGCAACCCCCAACTTAGTAGCTTGCGAAAAAAAGTCTTGAAAAGTAGTCGTTGAGGACAAGGTTAGAAAAAAATGCCACTTAAAAAAAAAACATTGATTTCCGGCTACTTGTAAAATCTCTTGGTGAATTATTGTGAGAATTTTTTTTTGTTTTTTGATTGAAGGGAATTACTAAACAGCTAAACTATTAGCCAGCTGAAAGATCTCGAACTAACTGAAAATTTGCTTAAATTTACCGCGACAGATTTTAACATTTAGTAGCCGATAGGATTAAGCCTTGAAATTGTCACTAATACATGTCTCGTCCCTCTTCCACTCCTCCTGTCACGTGGTCTACCACTGAGAGGTGAGAAATAAGGAATGTCCCCTACCCCTCCGTGTTTGAATTAGCAGGCCGTCAAAGAATGACTGTTAAAAGAAAATCTTAAGAAAAGGTAAATCACCTTATGTACAAAACGAAAAGAATTGGAAACTGTAATACATATAATGAGAATATACATTCAGGATAAAGGAATGGAATTTGGCATAGAAAAATGTGACTGGCTAATAATGAAAAACAGAAAAAGACACATTACGGAAGTAATGAAACTACCAAATCAGGAAAAAAATCATAACGCTCAGAGAGGTGGAAACATACAGTTTCTTGGGAATACTAAAAGTTGACACCATTCAATACGTGGAGATGGAAGAAAAAAACATAAATATATAAGAGAAAGAGAAGGCTACTCAAAAGCAGACTAAATAACAGAAATCTTATCAAAGCTGAGGTGTCCCCCTCGTAAAATTCTTAAGACCATTCCTGAAGAGAATCATGGAGGAACTTAAACAAATTGACCAAAGAAGTAGAAAACCAATGACGTTGCTTAAGGCCTAATATCTCAGAGATGACGTACACAGACTATTGTTGCATATTGTACCGCTGGACAAACAACGAAAACCACGTAGATATATAAAAATATAATTTATACTTTTATTCTTCGACGGTGATGTTTGTGTGAAGCAGGACTACAGTCAGAGAAAGTTCGCATATATTTTTCTTCTGTGGCAGAGACACTTTTTGTGAAGTAGAGATACGGTCGGAGAACACACACGGGGCACTTGACAGGTTTGCTGAAGTGACCAGCGGGTTTCTGCCTTCGCTTGAGAGACCAGCTGATTTCTCCCCTTCGCTGGAGCGACCAGCGGATCTCTCTTAGCGGATCTTCTCTTCAGTCCAATATTACAGACCTTATATTGTATTTCAAATCACAGGTATTTTCTGTTTATGGCTGGTTATCGGAACTAACATACTTCCAGGTTTGTTTTTTTTTCGGTAATTTGTTGATTTTATCTGGGAACGGAAATATCTGTCATTCTATCCACAGGCAATAAATTACATTTTTTTCTTTCCTGTGAAACAACTTTGTTGACGTTATCTTGTGACCGTATTGAATCAGCCAAGTTCATCACAGCACTCCGTCGCCAGCTAAGCTAGTATATTACGCAATATGAGAAGAAAAGAAGGAGGAAGTGGACTTGTTAGCATTGGAAACAGCGTTGACGGATCGATACAACGATTAGAAGACTCCGTAGAAAAGCGCAGTGGGAGACTGGTTATAGTCATCCGAAACAATACAGACAACACGAGAAGCAACACAACCGTAATAATCAGAAAGAAAGAAAATAAATGGACGTTTTAAACGACTAACAAGCGACATCTCACTGGAGAAG
>OY757933.1:44237610-44336075 GCA_963585895.1 Sepioteuthis lessoniana
TGTGTTTTTTTATGTTTGTTTTTTTTTTTTTCGTGTGCATATGTGACTGTAAATGTTTATGTTATGAAACAAATATATTCATTATTTATGCTTTTCATTCGTCTACGACACGCAATATTCCGCGTCAGATCTCAAAATGGTTTTTCATTCTACCAATCGAAGCGTGCTATTACCCAATTCATTTGCTTTTTTGAATTAATCTTCCCGGCTTGCTCTCTGCGATCCTAATACATTATTTAAATCCCATTCTCTAAGAACAACAGACGTCTTATTCCAGTCGTTGCGAATTACTTACCTTTTCTGTCGATCATTAATTTTAATTATTCACTCAATCTCCAAGTCAGTCTGTTTTGTTTGTTCAAATTCCATGCTTTCTTTAGCTTTGTGCTCAGAATCGAGGCCGTCAAGATGGCGCCATTTTTGCATTCTGATTGATTTATGTCTTCATGACTTTAAACATTGTATTGTTCTTCCATCTCTAGGTTCTTTTTAGTTCACAAGAAACAATTGTCGTGCTAACAAACACATACTCGTGTCACGCAAGCATATGTTTAAGTCATACACATTTTCTGAAAAGCAATGCGCTGTATTCACATTTAAAAATAAAATATATTCTCTCTCCCCCCTCTCTCTATGTCTCTGTCTCTCTCTTCTCTCCCTATTTTTCTCCTCTTTCTAAATTTCTCTCTTCTCTCTCTCTTTCTCTCTTCTAATATATATATATATATATATATATATATATATATATATATATATATATAAATCTATCAATCTATCTATCTCTCTCTCTCTCTATATATATATATATATATATATATATATATATACAAATATATTTATCTGTTTGTGTATAAGGAGCTGCTCAGGTGCAATGGTTGCCACCGTAGCATATAGACACGGGAAGTGGGTACAAGTCTTAGATGAAGTTGTTACCATTTCACAAAAGTTTGATACTCCTGAAAAGTATGTATCAAAATATTATTCGTTCAGCTGAGGATAGATACTATTTGCTCTTTAACCTTGGTATGGGAAGCGATCTTGGAAAAAGAAAATAATAGATTCAAACATATCAAACTCCATTTACAAATTGACCCTCTGTCACACCCTACTTCTCTGGGGGATTAGTTACTCCGTTGTTTTGTTTGACAGCGTATCAACCCTTTTCAGGTCATTTAACGCCGAATTATATTTCAAAAAATTTAGTTTACAATAAGTATAGTTTTTTTTTCACACAGTTAGTTAAATGTCAAAACAGTTCTATTTCAAACAATTCAGTTTAGCATAAGTATACAGTTTAAAAATCAAAGTTAAGTTTCAAACAGATCAGTTTTGTATCAATATATATATTTTTTGCACACAGTCAGATATCAGAACAGTTTTATTCTAAACAATTCAGTTTAGCATAATACACAGTTTGTAAGTCAAGGTTCAATTTCAAACAAATGAGTTTAGTAAAAGTACAGTTTAAATATCAAAACAATTTTATTTTGTGCAATTCAGTTTAGCATAAGTAAACAGTATAGTTATTTTTTTTATCGAGAGATAGGACCCAATACGGTACTAGCATTCCAGACAATGAAGTGGTACTCTGCATTTTCCAATGATCCAGCATTATTGGAACTTCACCATCAGAGTCTTTAGTGTCATATCTAGGACTCTCGTTGGGTGGGATTTTAGCTGTCTGCAGAGAAGCAGTCAATATATTCTACTGCCCTATATATATATATATATATATATATATATATATATATATATATATATATATATATATATATATTCTATCAATGATATTAAGCTGGATTTATGATTAAAGGAAACTACGTTATTTACACACACACACACACACACACACACACACACACACACACACACACATATATATATATATATATATATATACATATATATAATGGGAGAGAGAGAGAGAGAGTGAGAGAGAAAGAGAGAGTGCACATGAGTGGAATATAATCTGACTGATTGAGAAATGTCTTTCAATGCGAAAAATTAAAATGGCAGGTTTCTGTATATGGATGGCTTCATTGGATTTCAAATATCATTTTACGGAGACGAAGTGCACATATGACAAATCGTAGACAACCGAATTACTCTGAGATTTTTTAAAAATTATTTCTTTTTTACTTACTTTTATTTTTCTAATCTAATATTCACTTTTGTATTATATAGACCTAAATAATTTAGGGATATTTCGAGTAAAAAAATCTTTTTCTTCAGATTTTCTTACGAAAGATGTAAACTCGGTATTATTTAAATGTGTTTGTTTTTTTTTTTTTGTTTTTTTTTTTTTTGGCAAAATTTATTTTGATTTCGGGAAATTATTTGTTCTGAGACAATTCAAATTGGTGGCAAATAAAATCGAGTGTCCCAGGCTTGAACAATTCTCTATCATCAACTTTTTTTTTTGTGGCTGACAAGTGCAACATATTAGACATTTATAGACGAATATATTATCTGTATAGAGAAACAAACCGAATAGTGTTAGGGGTTCTTTCCTCTGGAGGTGATACAAACAATCTCTTCTAATTCCTACAGGGCCAGATGCAACTGGTTTTAATCAGCTCTTGTCCATCAACAGTCTAACTCTATAATGGTTGGAAGATAGTCAGAAAAATTCTATGATCCAGAGAAAAAAAGGAACCGATTTGAATTTTTGATAAATAGAGAAAAACATTAAAGTGTTTAATGGCGTAATGTGTTTTGAAATTGAGTGTAGATAAATTGTGTTATATTGACAAGAAAGTAATTTCACAAAAGCAAATTGTTATTGGAAAAGAAAGAAAAGTAAATGTATTATTACGGTTTAACCTAAAAGCAATGAGAAGAGGGGTCGGTTGTTTTGCGAGATCGAGGCCACATGTCGATTATCGGAAGCGACTTTTTCTAATAATTGAATAACATATCGAATATGGTATTTTTATACTTTAAAATATCAAAAATTAGGAGTAAATTGGTATTTTTTGGTTCTGGCTGGTCCCTACCCTCTATTGAACATATGCATAGAATGACAGGGTTTGTCTCAAGATGCAGTAGACAAGAGAGGACAGCGCGAAAGTCGGGGAGCAGTTTCTTTAAAGATCTGAGTCTTTGATTTTGTACCGGACTGATCTAAGTATTGAAAGCGAAGAAGACCAACCACAATACATGGCTGTGAAAAAGGAAATAAATTAAACATAAGCAATTGCAAAGTAGTATCAATGATTGTGGAAAGCAAACATAACTGCCATTTAAGATAGCCTTAAGCCAGACTACACACAACGAGGGATAGAAAAATCTAAACCTTATATGAGAAATTGACTGACTGGTCTCTGCCTATAACTTTTCACCTCTGGGATGGGTGACTATATGTACCATTTTTCAAAGACATATTTAAGATACATATTTGTTACTTTGTAAGCAGTGTTTTCTTGTCTGTTTCTTTGCGTCGACTTTTATGTAATTGTTTTTATGTTGTTGTTTTTTTTTTGTTTTGCTTCCTTAATTATGCCGTCTCATTTGTAGCTCACTGACCGGCGACTCCGACAAGCAATTGATCTGTTGTCTGGATCTAAAAAGACACAATGTGGGCGAATAACAAATTAATTCAATCACTTCCTTGCCCAGTCTGTTAGGGCAGTAGAATACACCTACTACTTTTCTATTGAGGTTTAACACTCCTCAAACGAATGTCCTGGATTTGACACTAAACAATCTGATAATGACGTTCCAGTAATGCTGGAGCGTTGGGGAATGTAGAGTATTCTTTCATTTTCATCACTCCCAGGCCCACACTGGCCCAGATTGTTTGCACTTGATAGGATCCTATCTATGGGTCCATAAACTGTACTTATGCTAAACTGAATTGCTGGAAATAGGACTGTTTTTACTTTTATACTGCGTACCTATTCTAAACTAAATTGCTTGAAGTAGAACTGTTTTGACTTTTAAAGAGTGTACTTATGCTAAACTAAATTGTTTGAAATGGAACTGTTTTTGTATGCTTAACTGTATTGTGTGAAATATAACTGTTTTGAAATTTGACTGTGACAAATAAATGTTTTCTGATATTTAACTGAAATTTTTAATTAGTAACCTTTTGGTTAAACTGAAAAGCTTGAAAGAGAAATGTTTTTGACTATTAAACTGTGTACTTATGATAACCAGAATTGTATGAAATTGAATTGTTTATTTGTTTAAAAATGTATTTGGTAATAAATAATCTAAAAATGTTGATATACCATGAGACCCTAACAAACAAACAAACAATGACTTCCTCTTTTCTATGTGACATTTTTTTCATACATATATATATATATATATATATATATATATATATATATATATATATAGTATACATTAACAACATGTCTCAAACGAAAAATATTCATATTGGATACTCTCAAATCCTGGGATCGGAAGTAATACTCGTTGTGTAGAGGCTATCGTGTCGGACTGCGATATTCTAGTAAGTGAGTTACTATTCATGTCACGCTATCATAATCACATTCAGACTGATATATTTGGAAAAGGTAAAAACTCCCTTATGCTCCTGTCTATGGGTTATTTAAGATGATTACTATTGTTTTACTGGGACGGCTGTAGCCTTAAGTCATTACAACAAAGTAAACACAAAAATTGTAACTGATCTTAAAATTTCATGTATATCACACAATATATAGGACGGCCTATATATATATGAGAATCATTGAATAAGTTTCCAGACTTTTTTTCGTATGGGCACTTTTATTGAGAGTACACACATGAAACTCTAGTTCCCTTCGAAGTAATCTCCTCCGGCTGCAATGCACTTATTGTACCGTTCCAACAACTTCTGGTCCTCTTGTGTGAGCATGTCAATGACCTTCGTCACAGCCTCATTCATCTCCTCAATTGTCTCATAACGACAGCCTCTGAGTTTGGGGAAAAAACAAAAGTCACATGGGGCAAGGTCTGGACTATAGGGAGGCTGAGGAACTGTCTTGATGCCCATCTTGGTCAAATAGTCTGTGACAAGGATGGAGTTTTTGGACTGGTGCATTGTCCTGGTGGAAATGCCACTGACCGGATTTGAAGAGTGCTGGCCTCTTCCGACGAAATCTCTTCCTGGACTCCCTTAAAAGCTTAACATAGCAACCCTAACCCTAATCGTAACCCTTTGACCAATCAACTCTGGTGTATTGACTCCCTTACTCCTCCCACACTTCTCATCATCCCTCACAGACTCCCTACCTTCTTTGAATCTCATATGCCACTCTGATGCTCGATTCATGCAAGATGGTACAAAAGCAGTTTCTGTGGAATTTTTTCCAAGTTTAAGACTGAATTTTATTGTATATCTTTCTTCTAAAGTGTCATCACGTCCAGATGGCATTTTTGAAATTCACCAGCCGTGATAATCAGGCTTTAGCAGGGTGTATTTCAATTGCTGCTGTAGCTGTTCATTCAAACTTGAAATCATAAAAATTGGTTAGTCATCTCATAAGATATATAGCAATAACATATTGAATTTTGAATGCCTGTACCAAAAAAATCTGGAAACTTATTGAATGCATTACGTACATATGTTCCTGTATGTGCGTATACGCACGTGCGAGTTCCAGGCTCATACAAATGGAATATCCTGTGAGATCAGATACAGCCAAGGGTTGAATATACTATCCGTATCAACATCATTTCGACGTGATTCAACAATTATAGAAATTGGGATGAGGGAAAACTCAGAAAGGATATTACCATTATCAACTTGTGAATTTTCAAAGAATTGTTTAATTTCGTAAATAAGGGCATTTGAATCTCAGTGTGGCCGTAAAGGTCATTTCAACCTTATTGTGCTCATGAAAGTCATTTCAACCTTATTGTGCTCATATAGGTCATTTCAACCTTATTGTTCTCGTAAAGGGCATTTGGACATCATTGTCCGTATAAGGACATTTGAACTGCATTGTGCTCATACAAGGCTTTTAGGTTGGATGGTTTGATTTTTTGGGTTTTACGGCATATCAACCTTTGGAGGTTATTTAACGCCAGATTTTGTAGATCTGTATTTATGTTCCTTCCAAAGCCAAAGCAAAATTGAAAGCTGCAAGCCAACAAGAAAGAATAAAACTGTGGGAACAGCATTTCAAAAATCTACTAGGAAACCCACCGGAAATAACGGATGAACCGATCACCAGAATTATTAGTAAGCAATTAGACGTAAAACTAGGTCCTTTCACCAAAGAAGAACTCGACACGGTTCTCAGAAGAATTAAAAATAGGAAAGCGGCGGGGCTAGACGAGATCCCCCCAGAAGTGTGGAAGACGAGACAATTCGATGATATACTGCTCCGCCAATGCAACGCAGTCTATAGTCAAAATAGGATAGAACGATAGACGAAGGGATGCATCCTTCCATTCCCTAAAAAAGGCGACCTCGGACTAGCCAAGAACTACCGAGGGATAACACTTACATCCATAGCCGCCAAAATCTACAATGCCCTACTACGAAACCGCATAGAACCCAAAATGGAAAACATCCTTAGGAAAAACCAAAATGGCTTCCGGAGAAATAGATCCACAACCTCACAAATACTGACCATCCGTAGAATCCTGGAAGGCGTTCGGGCAAAAAACTTACAGGCGACATTACTATTTGTCGACTTTACCAAGGCCTTCGATTCCATACACAGAGGGAAGATGGAGCAAATCCTACTAGCCTACGGCCTACCAAAAGAAACCGTAGCAGCGATAATGATTCTCTACAGAAACACCAAAGTAAAAGTACGTTCACCAGATGGAGACACGGAATACTTCGACAATGTTGCAGGAGTACTACAAGGAGACACACTAGCCCCGTACCTCTTTATCATCTGTCTAGACTATGTGCTTAGGACTTCGATAGACAAAATCAGAGAAAATGGCTTTGAGCTGACTAAGAGAAGAAGCAAAAGGTACCCCGCAAAAACAATCACGGACGCCGACTACGCTGATGACTTGGCGTTACTAGCGAATACGCCTAATCAAGCAGAGACACTACTACATAGTCTGGAACGAGCTGCAGCTGGCATTGGCCTACATGTCAATGCAAACAAAACCGAATATATGTGTTACAACCAAACAGGCAACATTGCCACACTAGACGGAGCCTCTCTGAAACTAGTCGACAAATTCACCTACCTAGGAAGCAGCGTCTCATCAACCGAGAAGGACATCGACACACGACTGACGAAGGCATGGACAGCTATCGATAGGCTCTCGATCATATGGAAGTCGGACCTAACAGATAAAATGAAACGCAGTTTCTTCCAGGCAGCGGTTGTGTCGATACTGCTATATGGATGCACCACATGGACGCTTACGAAACGGCTGGAGAGGAGGCTGGACGGAAATTACACAAGAATGTTGAGAGCAGTATTAAACAAGTCCTGGCGACAACACCCCACGAGACTCCAACTATACGGACACTTGCCCCCCATCACAAAAACTATACAAGTTCGACGAACCAGACACGCAGGACACTGCTGGAGAAGCAAGGACGAGCTCATAAGCGATGTACTCCTGTGGACCCCCACTCATGGATGTGCAAGAGTGGGACGACCAGCACGAACTTACATACAGCAGCTATGTGAGGACACGGGTTGTAATCCTGAAGACCTGCCGGAGGCGATGAATGATAGGGAGAAATGGCGAGAGACGGTCAGGGATATCCGCGCAGGCGGCGCGACATGATGATGATGATTTATGTTCAACCTAAAATTTCTAAACGAATACTTAGAAGGTAATTTTTTTGATGAGTAGGATTCCATTTGCACACAATTAACCTGTTTCAATTCATCTATTTTTTTCCGTACAACCCTGTCTCTCGCAAGAAGGACAGGACGTTATCTATTTTGACGTTCACGAACAGATCAATAAGACAATACAATTTGAAAAATAGCTCTCAATAGAGAGTGAAGGCTGTACATTCTATGAGAATGTGTTTAACGGTGTAATGCAATTGTCATGTTAAACACTATGATTGTTGTTCTTGTTTCAGTATGAAAGAGTGAGTGAGTCTTGTATGACCAATTCGCAATCGAGATTTTATGACTTGTTCTATTCTTGATTTTCAGAAGGCTTGTCTCCATTCTCTGAATGTAGGCTGGATCTGAAAGAGTTTATATTGGATGTTATTATTCCAGCATTGTCGCCAATTTGCGTGTTAGGACTTTATTGATTTTATGTTTCAGCTCAGTATATGGAATCCTGAAATTTTCGGGGGTCATATATAAGGCTGATTTGTCTGCCGAGTCTGCTCTTTTATTTCCTCTCACTTCAATGTGGTTTAGGATCCAGCGAATAATTATTTCTATAAGATTGAACATTATGTCTAGTCTACTCAATAGTTTAAATATTAAAGGATTCTCAAGATTTTTTATTACTTAATGATAGTAAAACCAAGTGTGAGTCTGAGATTATGATACATTTTTTGGTTTCTCTTCGAGATGATGTAGAAAGCTAGGTCTATTGCACGGGATTCTGCTGTGAAGATGGAGCTAACCGTTAGAAGGGCTTTCTTGATTATTGTTTTATTAGAACAGCTGCGCAAGCCGTTTTGTCATTACCTTTGGAGCCATCCGTAAAGACATAAAGGTAGTCGAGATGGTGTTCGAGGATATTGTGAAATTTCTCCTGATAAGTAATGGAATGGGATTTTGTTATAGGAAGTTCGTTCAGTTCGAAGATCACTTCGGTTTTTTTAATGATCCGAAGTTGTGTTTGAGGTAGGATGTTTTCAAGTATATCAATTTGAGAGTTATTGGATTCTTTGAGAATAGACTTCATCCGAAAACCAAAAGGTTTTTATGGATTTTTCCTTCTTTTTATGACTGCATCGTCAACCCCAAATATGAGCATTTTTTTGAATGGGGCATTTAAACATAATTGTGCTCATGAAGAGCTTTTGAACCTCATTGAACTCGCAAAGGGCATTTGAACCTCATTGCACTCATAAAATGCTGGCATTGATTTACATGTTGTATTTAATACAATGATAAATAAACACACAAAAAAGTTAGATCATAATAATAATAATGAGATGTTTATTACATTGTACTGCTAAGTTGTTACCATGTAATAAATATATCAGGATTACGATCTAATTCCTCTGATGAAAAAACAAACGGGATGTCGTCTAAGATATTACCGTATCGGTATTACTGTAGGGTTACATCACATGAAATTTAATCAATCACTTAGAGAAAAAGCTAGATAGGAACTAAGCGAGAATATTGCGTACAGTTTTGAACAAGTACCCTAAAAGTACAGCTTCTGTGTTGAAAACCAGCCAAATAAATCCAACAAGATGTGATTACATCTCTTCCCACTCCATGCAACGAATAAAAAGTCGTGCCCGATCAGTTTTCTTCTTTGGTAAAGAAATCATTCGAATAGAAGGAAAACCAGCAGTACTTCGCTTAAAAAAGACCTTGTGCCAAATTCTCCGCGTTGGGGAATGTTTAGGTAAATGCATACCTTTTCGTAATGCTACATTTCCTTAAGATATCAGAGATTGTTTTTTTTATAAATATCACTGTTATTTATTATACCTCTACAGCCACTTGATTGCAATCTCAAAACCAAACAATTAAAAAAAAAAAACAAACCTGCAGCCTACTGCTTTTGAAATAAGGACAAACTAATAGATATTGGTCTCTTGTGTATTCCTACGTATAAAGCAACCTCTGCTTACCAACCAGCCATGGCTTACATGCATCAATTGTGTGCAGACACTGGCTGTAAAGTAGAGGAACTGAAAGATGGACGATAGGAATGGGGAGAGAGAGGGGAACACAGAGAGACAGAGACAGAGACAGACAGAGAGAATCAATACATTCCATGCTATCAGCACGTTTGATGATAATGATGATGATGATAACTTCTCAAAGTGGATATATAACTTTAAAAAGTTATCTACTGAGCTGATTTTAATACTGCTCGTAAAAGTTTTAGCATTACAACAGTTGTCTTTGCCCTTTAGAAGCAAATAAAAGTAAAGAGTAGCGTCTGTAGTCGACGGTGACCCGAAGGCTCCCTTTTTGATAGCTACTACACCAGGATGTTGGGGATGACGCTACTCCTTTACCTGGATTGCTCCACTCTAACCTTGATCCGTACCTCATAATGCTGAGTATTAAGCAAGAAGGCATCAAGTACCATTTTTTGAGTCTTTTGTATGACTCGACCAGAGATTGAATCCATGTCTCTCGGGCTATTGGCGAACAATCTAACCAGACAGAAGTAAATACTTGATATAAATTGTTAAAACAAAAATGACAACGAATTCTTAATCGAGAAGCCATGATCAATGGCTTCTCGCTTTGAAATGTTTTGCTGAAATACGAGACACTATTTCCATGTCGTCAACAGCGAATATAGAAATGGAGTCAAGAAAAAAAAAACAATACATACACACACACACTCACACAAAATACATTAAAAAAAACACACCCCAAACCCGCTGTAATCATCCTTGTTGGAATGATTTTTTTTTTCAGTTTTCAATTGGTCCAGACTATATCTGATGTCAAACGACAGGAGCGAATGAATAAAATGAATTACATATTATCAAAGGACATTGGCCTAGCGGTTAGAGTGTTCGCCAATGGCCTGGGAGACCTGGGTTCAATCCCAGGTTGAGTCATACCAAAGACTCAAAAATGGTACTTGATGCTTCCTTGCTTAACACTCAGCATTATAAGGTACGGATCAAGGGTAAAGTAGAGCAATCCAGGGAAGGAGTAGCGCCCTCCCTTACACCTTGGTGTAGTAGCTATCGAAAAGGGAGGCTTCGGGTTACCCTCGACTATGGTCGCAAACTTTACTTACTTACATATTATTACGCAAAATCACTGCTTCTTCAAGATGACTGTTCCATTGGATCTAGGAAGTAATGTGATAGGATTGAAAACCAACTAATCAAAAAACACCTTGAACAGGTATACGCGAATCCAGTTCATATTTACCTAAAACCTATTGCAAAAGCAGGATGCAACACATGGTCATTTGCTAAACGAATATACAGCTTATTTCAATTCAGAATTGTCCTTCTAAACCAGTTACCTTACTAAGACTATAGATTCTAGTCTACACAGAGGAGACTAAACAAATTCACGTGTTTCTAAAAGGAATTAACGTGAAGAGAAACGTAAACAGCCTTTTTCAATATTTCATTATACATCCTAAAAATATTTATTTAGATACAAACCAAGCACGCAAATCCTGATCAAACGACCGGCTTTGGTTTTGATTAACACAATGTGATCTGTTGGGTTTTACTCTTTTAGTAGATAACTGAGTGAAAATAATAGAAAGCAAAAGCTCGACAAATAGCTGGACATTGCGAGGCAGGTAATAAAGTCATGTAAAACATATAAGATAATAGTGAAAGTAATTGTACTAAGAGATGTCCGAAAAGTCCTCAAGGATCAGGAAAAGACACTGGGGGAATTGGAAATCAGCTAAAGAATCTAAGTGAAATTGCAGGAGTTTAAAAAATCAGACTGGATAATTAAAAGAGAGTTGAGGATATAAAAAGACTTGCTGTCACCCAGAATCCAGTATAAGTCACCGGTTAGAGCTTGTGTGAAAAAAAAACGAGAAAAAAAATTCACGTTATGATGACTGTTAAAATAAATTACTATTTGAATAAAAAATAAAACTAGCTTTTCATTATGTTTGTAAACAGATAAAAATTTTACTAAATACACAAGTATCTCTTTCACTACATTTATTTCTCTCTCTCTCTCTCTCTCTCTCTCTCTCTCTCTCTCTCTCACTGCTTTATATATATATATATATATATATGTGTGTGTGCGTGTGTGTGTGTGTGTATTGTAATCAACAGACAAACTGTTTCGCTGTATCAGAACTCTTCATCTTGGTGAAACACGCAGGGCGTTTCAAGATGAGTTGGGATATATATATATATATATATATATATATATGTATGTATTATTCGGTTGAGTTAAACCAGAATTGGGACTAATTCCTTCAGGAGCTGAACATTTAAATTTTCCTGGTAGAGAGCTCAATGTAATTGATTTTACAGAGAAATATTTCTTTAAAGAAAAAAAAAACAGAGACCGGTTATTTTAGGATTATAAATTTATTTCCATCCTGTTTTCGTTTCTGGTGTGAACCAAAAACAGGAAGAAAAATATAACAGGACTTCTTCAGATCCAATGGATAAATAAAACAGAATAGACCCGTGGGGGTGGGAAGGAAGGGAAGAAGAGATTTAAGATTTAAAGAGTTACCTCCTCGTTTTATTGAATTTCCGTTTTTTTATTTACTTATTACTTTTATTTTCAAAATTCTTCCGTCAGTTATAATTACGGTAATTTAACTTTTTTATTTATTTTATTTTATTTATTTTCTTTTCATGTTAAGTTCGATAATTAACTTTTAAGGGAAACTTTAATGCTTATATTAACTTCGATACTATTTATTTAGCTACCTATTTTTCCTTGTGTGTATATTGGATACGTTTTTGTCTGATTTCGCTATTTATTTCTATGTTTTTAAATTTTATAGTCTATAGTTTAAATTTTTTCCTATGTCTACATCTAGCTATTAATTCACTTCTCTTATTTAATAACTTATCAGGCAATTCATGTGTTAAAATATGTATTTTCTCTTCTAAGCACAAATTGCATCAACCGGAGTATTTGATTTTTTCAAAATAGACGATTCTATCTTAATTTCACCCTTAAAAAAAACACCAGAATTGTTTCGATAGTGCCGTATGGTGTTTTAGGTGTTCGTGGGAGACGGTAAATTTATGGTTAGAATATCTCTCCTTCCATTTCGTGGACGTCAACCCGATATAAGTTTTTTTATCTGTAATATTCTCTTTAGGGTAAATTATAGCTGGATATATTACATTATTTAAATTACATAGTCCATTCATAGGACAATTGTCTCGGGATTTACTATTACATTCGTTTTCTATATTATTATTATTATTTATTTGATCCTGAAAATCTTTAGTTATAGTTACTATTACATTCTTTTTCTATATTATTATTATTATTATTATTTATTAGATCCTGAAAATCTTTAGTTATATTTTTATTATGGCTATTAATTATTTGAAAAATATTTTTCGTGCAAGAGTAAATTATTGTTAACGTTTTCCTATTAAATATTTTATGTAGTTTATTTCCGTGTTTATATATATATATATATACGCACACACACACACGCACACACACACACACGCATATATATATATACATATATATATATTTATATAATAACATATATATAATATATATACACATATACATATCATCATCATCATCATCATCATGTCACGCCATTGGTGCCCGTGGTGTAATGGTTATCGTCGTAGGAAATGGAGACGGCGACACGAATTCAAAATCCTGGACGAGACTGATTGCATTTTACATAGCACTAATACCCTAGGTAAAGGTATGAATCCAATTATTCTCCTTCCAGCTATGGGTAAATAGTAGGGCAGACTAGGTTATTCAGCCTTGGTGAGGCAACTAGTCTAGGAGAAGGAAAACTCTGAATTCAAACCTGATAAACTCCGCTTAAAAATTGACCTTGGGTCATATCCTGCAAGAGCGGAGGGGTGGGTAAATATGATAATGTCACGCCATCAGCACGGATATAACTGACAGTCTCCCGCCACCTTTCTCTATAAAAAAAACGTTGCCACACACACACACATATATATATAGACACAGACACATACGTTGGTTGGTTATTTGGGTTTTATGGCATATCAACCTTTGTAGCTTATTCAATTCCAAAATCATTTTTATGCAAATCATTATTCCTATTTCAAACAAATCAGTTTTGCATGAATAATTGTCAAAAACATTTCTATTTCAAGCTATTCACTTTATTCAAACAATTCTATTTAAAGCAATTCACTTTAGTATAAGTACAGATTTTGTTTACAAAGTTAAATGTCAAAACATTTCTATATTAAATGACTCAGTTTAGTGTAAGTACAGTTTCAATGTCAAAAACAGTTCCATTTCAAACAATTCAGTTTAGTATAGGCACGTAGTTTAAATGTAAGTAAAGTTTTTAAATACTTCTATTTCAAACAATTCAGTTTAGTATAAGTACGCATTTTGTATGTAAGTACAGTTTAATTGTGAAAAAAAAATTCTATTTCAAACTAATCAGTTTAATCAAGCAGTTCTAATTCAGTTAATTCAGTTTAGTATAAGTACATTTTTTTTTACTCACAGTTAGATGTCAAATCAGCTCTATACTAGACAAATCAGGTTAGTGTTAGTACAGTTTCAATGTCAAAAACAGTTCCATTTCAAATAATTCAGTCTAGCATAAGCACGCAGTTTAAATGTAAATACGGTTTAATTGTCAAAAACATTTCTATTTCAAGCTATAAAGTATAGTCAAACAATTCAGTTTAGCATCAGTATGCTATAGTTGTATTTAACCCATAGATAGGGCCGTATTAGATGCTACCACGCCGGGCCTGAGTGGACCTGGGAACAATTGCAATAATGGGATGCCCCAGATTCCCAAAAGCTCAAGCATTACTGGAACCTCACCATCAGATTGTTAAGTGACATATCCAGGACACTCATTGGGCGGTCTTACCCCTCTGCAGAGTTACAGTCGGTGTATTCTACAACCACTGCATACAGGGCAATACACAAAGTTAAATGTCAAAATAGTTTTATATCAGATAATTCAGTTTAGCTTAATTACACAGTTTATATGCAAAAACTGTTCTATTTTAAGCAGTTCAGTTTAGTATTAATATGCAGTATAAATGCAAAAATCAGTATAGTGAAGGAAGCACGGTTTAGTTCTATTTAACCCATATATACGACGCGTATCAGCTTCCCTAAAGCTCAATCAGATTGTTTAGCGTCATATCAAGGACACTCGTAAAAAAACACTCGTAAAAAAAGGACACTCGTAAAAAAAAGGACACTCGTAAAAAAAAAGGACACTCGTAAAAAAAGAACAGTCGTAAAAAACACCAACTGCTTCTCTGTCTGCAGAGGGATATAATCCCTCTGCAGACAGAGAAACAGTTGGTGTTTTTTACAACCCCAGCCGACTGGGCAAAGACACACACTCACACACACATGCACAGACAGACACACACAAAGATATATATATATATATATATATATATATATATATATATATATATATAATTTTTTATGTATAAGAGAAAAATATTTAAAAATCACATTATTAATTTTGTGTAGTTATTTGGTTGTTCCGAAAGTACTATCCGATTTTATTATCGTGTTTAAATTCTGATCAACTTGTAATTTTAATAGAAGTTGTAAAAAAATTCACATTCCACACAATAAAGCGTTGTCTTTGTTAATTTTCTATCACTCATTTCAGGAATCGATTTTGCAGTTTACACATATCAAAACATGAAAAAGCAAAGTCGTAAATTGGCTTTCAAGCTTGGTAAGGATTCTTCTTCTTAACAATGCGCGAGCACATGTACAGGATAAAACTGTGGTAGGTCACTAATTTGAAATCTCAGACTTTGCCATATCGAACATATTCTTTTGGTATCTCACTCACCAACTAATATTTTTCAAGAATTTGAACACTCTTTAGTCCCGAAATACTTCCGATCAAAAAAAGAAGTAGAAAAGGAATTTAAAAATTTACTTGCATCATTTATCTTAAAAATAAATAAATTTTCTATCGATGGATGCACAGATGTTCAGGGATTATATTTTGACTGATTAAAACACAGTTTAAATTCATTGATTCAGTTATAAAAGATTGTTCTTTAATCCGACTATTTTCCGTAAAATTTAATTTTATTAAAAACTTGATGGTTCAATTTTAAGGGGTAAAAAATCCTAAACATGGAGAGTTATTCATTAAGAGACATATTGATAAAACATTTCTATTATAATCTATTATAACACAACATACAACAACCAGCAAATACCCCGAGGAATGAAACAGAAGATATGGAAATCGACGACACCGACGATTCAATACATTAAATAATGCAAAATGATTTTGAAGAACACCGATATTGGACAACACAACGGTCACGTTAAAACACGCTTTCACCTTGAACTGTATCTCCACAAATGCGAGGAAAATCACGGTCCTATTTGGAAGCGAACCTTCAGTTGACTAAAGCAATATGTTTTGTGGTCAGACGAGGGGCCCGTTGAGTAGAAATGGACAGTCACATTAATTGAAGTGTGCTGCCATAAGAAAGTATTGCGCTACAAAAGTTTCCACCTCCGATGATGAAAAAAAAAAACAGCTTCAGGAGGTGTAATGTTCAGCAAACTAGACTAGTTCGAATCTCATTGGGTGCTCCATTCACACGGCCTTGGGCCACATCTTAACAAAAAGCTTTGTAAATTACTGTAATGGTTAGCATGCGAGAGAAGTAAACATTTCCAAGTGATTTCAGGTGTCATCGGGTGCCTCATTTAAGCTAAAAAAAAACAAAAAAACAAGCTTAATATATCACTAAAGCACCATAGTCTTAAGAGGCAGAACTTTGTGCTATACGATAGATAGTGAATAAAAAATTCAAAGACAATACTACTACTACTACTACTACTACTACTACGTCGATGCTATTATACAAGGTAGAAAATATTGAAAATACACAGTAAAACCTCAAGAGACTTATAGCTCAATTATTTCTATTTTTTCAATATTAGAGATCTGTTTTATATTTTCATCTTTTTAAATTTAGGAATTTAAAATCAGTTATATTTTAGTTTGTGATATATTTTACTGATTATACTTTATTTTTAAGGACACATTGACGATGAACAACGTTCTCTCCCTATGAATAACAAAAACTATTTAAATTAAACTTTTCTTCACAGTTGAATTAGTGTATTTAACGAACATTGTAATTCTACAGAAACTGTTTAGCGGTCGATAAATGGATGAACAAAAAACGTTTTCTGAGGGATTAGTTTGATTAAGTTCGAGTAGAGTCTATTACTTATCTGGTTAGTGTAGAATGTTTTTATAAATTTCATTACCGTAACCATTCTATTGTATTTCTCAAGTGTACAAACCGTAGCAAAAACTTAGGTTAGGTTATGTGGTATAAAGGCATATTAAACATTGATGGTTTATTAAATCCATATATATTCTTGTTTTCTGAGTGAATAGTTTGTAGGTAACATTTTCAAATGAGCCACAGATCAATTGTTTGCACACAAGTAAATGGTTTTGCATATTGCAATCTAAAAACAAAAGATATGTTTGTACACAGTTAAATGGTTTCAAATATCGTAAAGAGATTAAACACTTCTACTTGATCATATATAGGATCGTAACACGTAGTAAAAGAAAAGTCTCTTTATTTAAGGTATACAGCATAACACCAATCTCTTTACATCTCTTGCCCAGTCGGCAGGGGCTGAAGAATACACTGACTGCACCTCTGCAGTGGGGTAAGACCCCCCCCCCCCATGAATATCCTGGATATGACACTAAACAGTCTGATGGTGGGGTTTTGGGGAATACGAAGCGCCCCTTCATTGCCATTGCTCCCAGGCCATTCTGTCCCGGCTTGGGAGCACCTGATAGGGCCGTATTTATGGGTTAAATAGAACTAACGCCATACTTATGCTAAACCGAATGATTAAACTGAATAGCTTGCAATAGAACTGTTTTTGACAATTAAACCGTATGGACATTTATACTGCGTGCTTATGCTAAACTGAATTATTTGAAATGAAACTGTTTTTGACATTAAAACTGTATTTACATGAAACTGAATTGTTTAAAATAAACTGTTTTGACATTTAACTGCGTGTAAACAAAATCTGTACTCATGCTAAACTGAATTAGCTAATTAGAACTGCTTGACTAAACTAAACTGCTACAAATAGAAAGGTTTTTCGCAATTAAAGTGTACTTGCATTTAAACTGCGTGCTTATGCTAAACTGCGCTTACACTAAACTGAATTGTTATATATAACTGTTTGAATAAACTGAATTTTTTAAAATAGAAATGTTTTTTGACAATCAAACTCTGTACTGATGCTAAACTGAATTGTTTTAAATAGAACTGATTATTCACAGAAAAAGGCATTTGGCGTTAAATAACCAACAAAGGTTGATATACCATAAAACCCATGCAATCAACAAATCTTTACATCTCTCTCTCTCTCTCTCTCTCTCTCTCTCTCTCTCTCTCTCTCTCTCTCTCCCAGTTGGCTAAGGCTGTAGAATACATTTCTGCGAAGGGATGAGATCGGCCAATAACGAGTGTCCTGGATATGTCACTAAACAATCTGATAGTGAGGTTCCAGTAATGCTGTAGCTTTGGGGAATATGGAGTACCTCTTCATTGCTATCGCTTCCAGGTCCACTCTAATTCGGAGTAGTAGCATGTGATAGGGTCATATCTATGGGTCAAATAGAACTAGACTGTATACTTATGATAAACTGAATTGCTTGAAATAGAACAGTTTTGACATTTAAACACGTACTTATGCTAAACTAATTTTTTGAAATGGAACTGTTTTTGTATCTTCAACTGAATTGTTTTAAATTGAACTGTTCTTGATATTGAAACTGTACTTTCGCTAAAATGAGTTGTTTGAAATAGAACTGTTTTGATATTTAACTGTGTATAAACAGAGACTGTACTTACACTAAACTGAATTATTTTTATTAGAACTGTTTGACTAAACTCCATAGCTTTAAAGAGAAATATTTTTGACAATTAAACTGTATATTTATGCTAAACTGAATTGTTAGAAATAGAACTTTTCATTTTTATAAAAATCGATTTGTAATCAGATAACCTACATATATTGATATGTCGTAAACCCAAACAAATAAACAAACCATCAGTCTGTCTGTCTGTCTGTCTGTCTGTTTCTGTCTCTCTCTTGTACTCAACAAAACCATAACCAAAAAAGTGAAAACCCCATATCCTCAACATAGAAGTTAAATAGTTCGACTACTGTGTTTCTACAAGGATGGATTTGACACTGAATAACCTCCAAAGGTTGATATGACATAAAATCAAAGATAACGAAACCATGAAGTTTTGAAACGAACGATAATTCTTTTTATACCACCCCACACTCAGATGCACGCACGCATATACATACATACACACACATGCATACATATATATACATATATATATATATATATATATATATATATATATATATATATACAAGTACATATATATATATATATATATATATATATAATGTTATCAATAATCCCATCATATCGATTACTAATAAGATAACATGATATTAAGGAAGAAATTATTGTATTCATTGAAAAAACAATTCGAATTGATTATTTCTTGCACCTGAAGCTTTTATAATCCCTTCATATCTTTAATGCATAGATTTCACTGACTTAAGCAATATTATTTATCAAATTTACCCTTATTTTTCCGAATAGGAATCATTAAACATTTATTCGGAAATGGATCCTTTATATTCATCAAATTTAAACATTTCCTTCATAATGTTCACCTATTAAAGTAATCTGTTTTTGTCCTATTTGCTATACGTTCATGTACTGCTAAAGAAGAAACCTAAGTAAATTTTCACAGGCGAAACGTTATGGTATCAATAAGATGAATTATAATACATTGAAGTCAGTTTGATAAGATAGAAAAATCTTTTTTAAAAATTCCTCTCAACCTATTCACCCCGGGGTTTGAATTATCAATAGCCGTACTTGTTTTATTTGTTTGTTGTTTAATGGCATATCAACCTTCTTGGGTTATTAAATGCCAAATCTATGCTTCTAGAAGAACAGTAGTTGTACTTGGGGTGTCCCTGTGGTATAATGGTAAAAGCGCTGGACTGCGGAATAATAGTACGCATATTCGAACTCCAGTCGTGCTATTACGTTTTCTTTCAGGCAAATAGCCTTAAGAAAGGCATGAACTCCTTATTATTCAACCTATGGGTCAAATAGTACTACTACTGTTTTTCTAGAAGGATGGCTTTGGCGTTAAAGTATCTACAAAAGTTAATATTCCATTAAACAAAGTAATCATGGGGAGGAAAAATTATACCATTAATTTAATCCAGATTTTTAAGATATATTTCATAAAGTTAGAATGCTCAGCTATTAAAAGATATTTCTTTTCTATTTTTAGGCTTCTTATCAATTATTCACTTATTTGATAATAAGCATCAATATTAAAAAAGGAAAATTTATATCACTTAAGTAATTCATGCAATAAATCAGTGATCCTGTTAAAATATAAGTAAAGTTGGCGACCGTAGTCGAGGGTGACCCGAAGGCTCCCTTTTCGATAGCTACTACACCAAGGTGTTGGGGAGGGCGCTACTCTTTTCCCTGGATTGTTCTACTTTACCCTTGATCCTTACCTTATAATGCTGTGTTTAGCAAGGAGGCATCAAGTACTATTTTTAAAGTCTTTGGTTTGACGTGACCTAGGATTGAAGCCAGGTCTCCCGGACCATTGGCGAACATTCTACCCACTCGATCAATGAGCCTAGGGAAAACTAAATCTAGTGTTATACATGTATCATATATCAGATTGTTCTACTTTACCCTTGATCCTTACCTTATAATGCTGTGTTAAACAAGGAGGCGTCAAGTACCAATTTTTGAGTCTTTGGTATAACTTAACCTAGGATTGAACCCATGTCTCCCGACCCATTGTGGAACACTCTAACCATTATGCCAATGTCTGGTGTTAAAATATAAGCTTAAACTGAATTTAGATTATAGAAAAAGTGATATGCTTTATAGTCAGCTGCAAGTGTTTTGTCTCTACGTACTGTTTGTATTAATGTGGTTCTTTTTGGTGAACTACTTTTGACAGTTTTAATGATAACAACTTTTATCTGGTAAATACTTGGTCTTGTTATGTATAACAGCGCAACATTTTGCTCGACAATACAGGTGGTTTGATCGTTTTGCGACAGGCAATCTTAGATGCTTTGCGACCGACTTGCTGTGATCGCAATCTGAAAATGCAGTATTTGAAATATTTTTCTATTCACTCATAGACGTTATCTCCACAAAAAAAAAAAAACGGTAGAAAGGCATACAAAACAATGGTTTAATGCAGTTTGATAAGAAGGATCGAAAACTTTTTTTTTTAAATTCCTCTCATCGTATTAATTACCGGGTGTGAATTATCAAGCACAGCTCTTTAAATAATATTTCTAATAAATTTAGTTATTAATCCAATCTCCCTTCTGTAATAAAATTGATTTTAATCAAAGTATAAGTATGGAAACATGAAAACTGGTAAAGGAATATTGGCTTCATGATCTTCAGCTTCTAAAGTTTAGTATGGCTAAAGTTTAGGACGCACTTCCGGAGCCAATCGCCTACTAATCAATTATAATACTAGAGTTGATTTATTTCCAGCATAGGACGGATATATCTGACGCCTCACCACGCTAATTTTATTAATTTCATTATGTTTCCCCGAGGCGGAAATACATGTATAGGCAAGTTGTATATATATATGACAAAATTCCCGTAGCGATGGGGTTAAAGCACCAGGGGTCGACATAGTGGTAAGCCAGTTTGAAATCCAATAACGTTATTATGTTCATTTTCCTTCTAATACCCTTATGAACGATGCGAACTCCTTCATTCCCCAGCCATGGATTAAGTAGCACCGCTACTGTACTTATACAAGGATTATATTGCTATCAAATAACCCACTAAGGTTTATATGCCATTAAACAAAGAAAGTGAAACTATATAGGCGTTTGTAAAAATAGGGTTGAGGGTGTAGCTAAAAAAGCTGGTGGGCAATTAAAAAATGAATTGATAAATAAAATAATTGACTAAAAACATTTATCTGTGTGATTATATCTTCTCAGGTTCATATAATTTTCCGGACACCCACGTAAATCTTCCTGTTCATACCTCCCGTTGGCATGTGTCCTTTTAGCATGCCACCAAGGCAATTGACGTACCTTTCCAGTGGAGAACAACCTGTGTCCTGTTAACTTTAGGACACAGATGCACTTCCTATTTTGCCTACCATGCAACCTCGGCAGCATTTCCACTGGGGAACAACCAGCATCCTGTTAACTTTTGAAAACTGGTGCATATCCTGTTAGGCCACCCAAGTAACTTAAGCGGCCTTCTCACAGGGGAACAACCTGCGTTTTTTTTTTTGTTACTTTCGGAAAAAAATGCACTTCCTGTTATGTTTTCCCAGGCAAATAATTCAGCATGGCAAAGAGTTCTTCCTGTCAATATCCAGCATTTATTCTTTTTAATGTCCATGAAAAACTGAAGTCATCGATGCTAATACAGCCAGAAGTGAGATGACTTGAATATTATCTTTTAGATGCATTTTTGTACTGCTTGTTCAACTTCTGAAATTTTTGGTTGGAGTCGTATTAACAATAGTTGCAATAAAATAAAAAACTCAACTAATTAACAACAAAATAATTCTATTATCTTCTGAATAAAACATACACTTCTTTCTTTCTTTCTTTCTTTCTTTCTTTCTTTTCCTTTATTATTCGATAACTTCTTTCTTTCTTTCTTTCGTTCTTTTTCCTTAATTATTCGATAATTTCTTTCTTTCTTTCTTTCTTATTGATTATTTAATGATTTCTTTCTTTCTTTCTTTCTTTCTTATTAATTATTCCATATCATCTCTCTTTCTTTCTTTTTCCTTATTTATTCGATAACTTCTTTTTTCTTTCATTCTTTTTTCTTTCTTTCTTATGAATTATTCAATTCTTTCTTTCTTTCTTCCTTCCTTCCTTTCTTTCTTTCTTTCTTTCTTTCTTTCTTTCTTACCAATTATTCGATAACTTATTTCCTTCTTTTTTCTCATTAATTATCCGATAACTTCATTCTTTTTTCGTTCTTTCTCATTTATCATTCGATGACTGCTTTCTTTCTTTCTTTTTCCGTATTATTTAAAAACCTCTTTCTTTCTTTCTTTTTCTTTAATTATTCGATAACGTCTTTCTTTCATTCTTTCTTTCTTTCTCATTAATGTTTCGATGATTTCTTTCTTTCTTTCTTTCTGATAAATCATTTCCTAACATCTTTCTTTCTTTTTTTTTCTAGCTTGTATTACTGATGAAGGACATTAAATGAAAGAGACATAACGTTGTGATAATAGCATCAATAAAACGAAGAGTAATTGTCTGAAAAAAGAAAGAAAACTGACACCAATTTTTAATCCTCCTTAGAGATACATCTTACGACTATAGAAATAAGTATATGCATAATGCCACAATGGAAGTCTTAATAGAAACGAAATTAAATAACTTTAGAAAAACAAATCATATTTCCAAAGAAAAGAAAAATTATTATTCTGATCACGTGTCTAATATATTCAGAATAGAAATGAGCGAGACTAATCGATTAAAATTTGGCGCGAAAAACAAGAAAACGGATGGTTTTGGCGGGTTCGATAGAATTAAAGAAAGCAATTCTGGTGCATGATTGCGAATATAAACGAATAAATAAATGAATGAATGAGAAAATAATTTATTTTTATGAATAGAAAATGTACGAATAATTTTCCCAGTATATCTAATAGTTTATATCATCAAAGAAGACAGGAAGATGAAACATACGCAGTATACAAAAATCTGTCAATATGAAAGATGGGGTATGACAAATGCAAACATATGTGTAATTATGGATACACATATTCAATCATATATATATATATATATATATATATATATATATATATATACATATATATATTTATATATATAAGGATAGGTTAAAGTTACTTAATATTAGAAGAAAAATAACCAAATGAAGAAAAGACAAAATTATTCGTACAGTATGAAATTTATTACAATTTTTTTTTAAATCACAATATCAATAGTCGATGACATGATTTCTCATCTTTATAGCTTGCTGAAATATTTTCTAATGTTTTTGATGAGATTTAAATAAGTCTTTTCTTAGATTTTCTACCGTTCTTCAATGGTTACACACTATCGTTCCTGAGGGGGTTAGGTGACCGATTTATTTGAACTTTCAATTCTTACCACATAATTACATAGGATGCAAGTCAGGATTCCTTGAAGACTATGGCAATACTGTAATCTTGTTTTTCTGAATCCTAGTAGTCACTGATGTTGACATTTGTTTGGTATCATTATCTTGCTGGAATCTAAATCACCGACCTAATTTAAGATTGTCTACCGATAGTTATAGATTTTCATCCTAAGTTTGGATATAGTCTTCAGTTTTCAGTATTCCTCTAATTGCAATTTATTGACCAGTTGCCATTGAGCTAAAACAAATCTAAAACATTCATCGACCCGCCTCCATGTTTTAATGTTGGCACTGTGGTCTAAACGAGGAATGCTTCGCATTCTTGCACCAAATCGTCTGTACATTATTATGTCCGAAAATCTTACATCACTGTTCACAAAAGTAATTTTTTGTCCAAGATTTCTTTTTGCAAAATTAAACCGAAGAACTATGGGTCATAGATTGAGAAAATAGGTTCATCATGGGCATATTCCATAAAACCCATTTCTATGTAAACAATACTATATTGTACGATTATATATGCTGATATCTTTCGTATCCAACATTTTGGGCAATGCCTTTCAAAACAACTCTTGGGTTTATATAAACTTCGAGAGACAGTTTATGAGAATTTATCGATGACAACTTCGGTTTAGTTCCACGCACAGGAAAATTTCATGTCGTGCCAAACTGATTAAACTTCTTTATAACGGACTGTACCGTAGATCTAGGGATAGCTAATGGGTTCGAAATAGTGCTGTAACTATTTCTCGGCGTTCGGAGATTAATAATTTTCTGTTTCTTTTAAATCGTAAACTTCTTTGTTTTCTCTATTGTGTTTTTTCTACTCAAGAATAACAATGGTGACACTGTATGACCCACTTGATGTTCTTTGTGGAAATCATTGTCTAGAAGGCTTCACTGATGAAATAATTATGTAGATTATTTAGAATTACACGCATCTATCAATTTAAAATTATATTTTCTACTTGATAATTAACTTCGTCTTATCCTATTTTGTATGATTCGCCTATCAAATTTGTTGTATTTAAGCCATTCTTCTGAAAACTGAGTTTTATATTCCTTTTTTTGACTTATTAATATCTAAAAAATGACATTATAAGGAACTTAGATTCTGTGAAATTGATAAAAATTTTTAAAATGATGGGTGTACGAATTCTTTCGTTGTTGACTATATATATATATATATATATATATATATATATATATATATATATATATATATATATCAGGTCGATAAACTGATAGATAAAACAAATTGAGAAAGTTAAAAAGCAGAGAAACATTTCAAGAGACGGAACATTTAATATTGGTAGATTGGAATCGGATGATATATATGTGAATATAGATAGGTAGATTAATATACGTAATAAAAAAAGTCATTACATTTTAAAATAAATACTCGAAACCGAACGCCACTAATTAATATATATATATATATATATATATATATATATATATATAGGTTAGAGTAGCTTAGAACTAGATTCTTAGTATAACCTTCAGTCAATTGTCAGTACTTAAGTCCGATAAACGTATGCCGAAGAAAGTGAAAATTACTGAGTTCAGTCGACGTATTATGTATTGGCTTTCGTTTGTTTTACAATTTTTGCGTTACCTCATAATGAAGTGCTCAATTCGTTAGAAGAGTTTTCATGGAGTGTCATTCAATAATTAGATTTACAATTAGAAACCTTTTTTTTTTTTCTTTGCAGCAATTTCAATGAAAGCAAGAGCCATCTGTCGTTTCATCTTCTAGAAGACTATCAGCATGAATTTCTTTACTGACCGCTGCGTCCTCAATTCTTTTTTTATCGTTGAGTCAGCCTATTTCAACTCCATCCACTGCCTCTTCGTCTCCAAGCTTGTAGAAAGCAGGTCATTATTATTACTATTAGATCATGTTTCTCAGTACACAATACGTATTCTTCAGTGAAAATCCCATGCTTTAGACACCTCAGGCAGGAAAATTTATGGAAAACTCCTGTTCAAGACTGTTTAATTTTGCTTAATTCTTAACGGCCTCCAAACAAATATTTTAGAACATTTTAAAAATTTGATTTACTATAAAAATCCCGAACAATGTAGTGTTCTGAGTTATAAAAAAACATGTAAAGAATAATTCATTATGCTTTACAAATGTATTATCATATATATATATATATATATATATATATAACCTCGCAGGAAATCGAATTCGTGACTCAAGTTCAAGACCTGTATGAAGCTATTTGTATTTTCCCATAGAGAAAATACCCTTGGAAATGGTAGGAATGGAAGTATCCTCCCTCCACCTATGGCTAAAGACAAGGGCAGACTGAGTACTTTAACATTATATGCTCACCAGTCTAAGAAAAAGAAAACTCTAAATCAAAACCTGTTAATTTCCTCTTAAAAGTTGATCTAGCATTTCATCGAGCTTATGCGAAGGTATTATATATATATATATATATATATATATATATATATATATAATAGAATATCCTTAAAATAAATTCTTGAAAAAAAAAAGCGAAGAAATATTTAAGTGCTGCAAAATAAATGAGTAATTTCTCCTGAGTCATTTACCACCTGACTTATTCTATAATTAATTTTCCTATATTTGGACTGCACTCTTTTATATTTTGATGAACTCTTTCTAATATCATGAGAAATAACATCTTACAATGAAAACCATAACATAGTTGTTTAGTCGCTATCCTTTCTTTTTTACGACCGTGTACTCCACATGAAACTTATGTAATTTGAAGTGATCATAGTTTAAATATTTGTTAGATTTTATACGCGATGTGACATTATAGCATCGTGCAGTTTGAGATAAAACTTATTTCATTTCAAGGTCGACTCATACCGAAGACTCAAAACGTGGTAGTTGATGCTACGGATCAAGGGTAAGTCGGCAATTCAGGAGCCCCATCACCTATACCTCTGTGTTATTGTTATTAAAAAGAGAGCTTTCGGGTCACCCTAGACCTCTGTCGGCTAACTTATATAATTGAATAAAACACTCAACAGACCGTATAGCTTGTCGGCTGGGGTTGGAGAATATACCGACTGCTTCTATGCAGATGGGTAAGACCCCTCAACGAGTGTCCTGTTTATGACACAAAACAATCTAATGGTAAGGTTCCAGTAATGCTGATTACCCCTTCATTGCCATCGCTTTCAGGTCCCCTTTGACCCGGAGTTTTAGTACCATATATGGTCTGATCTATGGGCCGTATAGAACTAAACTGCGTATTTATGATAAACTGAGTTAGAACTGTTGTGACAATTAGAACTCTTATGACAATTAAACTACTTTCTTATGCTAAACTAAATTATCTGAAATTAAACTGTCTTTACATTTATCTCAGTGTAGTGCCCAGTCTGCTGGGGCTGAAGAATAAACCGACTACACCTCTGCAGGGGGTTATAATTACACAACGAGTGTTCTGGATATGACACTAAACAATCTGATGGTGAGATACCAGTCATGCTGGAGCTTTGAGGAATACGGAATACACCTTCATTGCCATCGCTCCTACGTCCACTCTAACCTGGAGTGGTAGCACCTGATAGAGACCTATCTATGAGTTAAATAGAAGTAAATTGTGTTCTTATGCAAAACTGAATTGTTTGTATTTGGATTGCTTTTGTAGATTGAAACTCTACTTACGCTAAACTGAATTTCTTGACATTGTTAAATGTCAGAACAGTTCTAAGTGTGGACAAAAACTATACTTATATAAAACTGAGTTGTTTGAATTAAAACTGTTTGACTAAACTGAATAGCTTGAAATAGAAATATTGTCTTTTGACAATAAAACTGTGTACTTGTGCTAAACTGAATTTTTTAAAATCGAACTGATTATTTGTATAAAAATGGATTTGGCGTTAAATTACCTACAAAAGTTGATCTGCCATAAAACCCCAAAATAACATCGATCAACAGACCGCCATTTGGCCACGATAAACTTATTTTGGTTGGTCACTCCATATGAGAAACCAAACTCTTTTGATTTCCATGGAGATAAAAAAAAATTTCCGTGGATTCTCACTCGTTCAAAAAATATGATAAAATACATAAAGAAACAGAGGGAGTATAAAAGATATGGGTTAGAAGTTTGTTTCAAAAACGGATAAAATATCATTATCTGGGGTCATATAATCTTACATACCCCCCCACAAAATAATTTAACAAATTTTACAAAACATTTAGCAAATGAAATCTTGTCAGTAACATAACCTATTTACCTTTCAAATATATATATATATATATATATATATATATATATATATATATATATATCACGATCATCTTCAAAACGCGCTAACAATTCAGAGTTCCTTGATAATCTCTCGTCATCCGTCCCAATCATCCATCTTTTCTGCTTGGTATTCCTGACTGTATCAAGTGTCTGCATTGATACAATGCATCTATTTCCTGGCCAACCAGCACTGGCGCGTCTATGTTTAGGATTTCACCAGAGAACATTGCTTATAAACTCGTCCTTACTACACTAGCTGTAGATACCACGTCTTATTCGTCTTACTTCCATATTTTGTGAGATGAGAGGTTGGTTGTAGTATATCTGCTCTATTGTGCCATGTTACTTCCAGAAACTGTTCAAAACAACACGAAAGATTCTTGTGTACTTCTCGTCAAGCTTTTTTCCCCATGCAATACGATATTGTCTATGAAATGTAACCATATAGTTGTATTGATGCAGCCAAATCATAGAAGAAATTCCGTTTTTTTTTTTCGGAGATATCACTCTTCCATATGATTGATAACCTGTCAATAGGATTCGACAACTTCACTAGGCATATATTGATATCACTTTCAGTGAAGAAGATTTTGCTGCCGAGGTCTCTGAACTGATCGTCTAATTTTAGTCGGTTGCTCCTTAGAGTGGAAATAGCTCCTTTTTCTTAAAAAAATGCAGTCTATTTTACTTGCATTCACGTTGAGGATAATTCCTCAAACTGCTTAATTTTGATTATAGTCTTAGGAATCGGCTCGAGCAGATTTATTTAAGAGAAACTCTTATATCAATAGCTTGAGTGTTACCTCGAAATCCTACGATTATTCTATTGATAGTCAGAATCTGTTAAGTTGTGGATCGACTTCTCTATCAACCAATCAAAATTTTTCTAACAATTTTCGCGATTTAAAATTAGATACATTTGAGAAGCAGGGAATTATGAACGTTAGCCGATATAGCGCAAGGATTTATACCTCTGCAATTCTTAGATATTCCTTTCTCGCCATTCTTGGGAAATGAGATGTAGCTTTTTGACCACTTCCCTGTTGAATTTTGCTCATAAACAGCATCGTATAATCAAAGTATGTCATCAATTTTCTCACACGGAATATAATTTGGGTATTCTACAGCTAAGCAGTATCTCTATGTGGGAAATAACATTTACTGGTTGTGTTGCATTGTTTCTTTTAGGAGGAGGTTAAAGCAGGGATACTGACATCAAATCGTTGATAGCATATTAGGAAACAAAAAATTGATATATGGATATTATTATCTTCCATTATTTCACTGTAGTCACCGCTCAGAGCATTTTAAAATTGCAAGTCAAACTAATTAGATATATATTTTGAGATAACTTAAGGACCAATGTTTTTACGAGCGTGAACTATATTTCAAGAGGGGCATAATCAATTTCCATATGCAAAGAAAATACGAGAACGTCCAATCATTCGTAATCGATCAGAAAAGCTACATCTTATAAGAGTAGATACAAGAATAAGTATGTTTTATGCCTTCTAGCACCTGAATAAAACAAATAAACACGTGAAATAGAAAAAAAAATGGAAAAGTAGAACGGAAAATTAAAAAAAAATACTTATGAACGAAACATTTAATTTTTTTAATACTCCAAAAGATAATAAAATACAGAGTGTATTCTGCTGGCAGTCAATGTCTCTGAGCGGAAAACTACTTATGCACTAATAAATATATATATATACATATATATATATATATATATATATATATATATATATATATATATATATATATATATATATATATATATATATATATATATTACTGAAACTGAAGTGTTATTTTAGATTTAATTTCAAGATATAACGGAAATCATGTTCCGATGGACAATTTATATATTAAACTGATCACATATACAAGTCTAGACTTGCGTTTTTTAGGTATCCTTATAATCAGTGACTCTTGACGACCAACTTATTTAGAATTTAGAACGTGTAGAAAAATCACTGCACTGTCAGGTCAAAGGTCAATCATGTTAATGTATGGTAATATCCATAATAAAATCATCATTGGTGATACTTTACATTTTAACTCGTTTATAAAATAAATTCATGAATACAATATGTAATACTATATTCTTTATATAAATCCATTTGTAAAGTTCTTTATATTATTCCTAATCTGTGTTCTTGCTGTGTCCTGCTTAGTGAACACAAGAAGTAAAAATAATAAAACAAACCACGAGATGTGAGGAGATAGTTATATTTAAAGGAAAGAGTATTTACAAGAGAGAGAGAGAGAGAGACTGTTAGTAGTAGGAACATAGGATTAGTGATAGAGTAAGGATATACTTCAACAATAGAAAACGCTCTTCAGACTCGTAGACGTAGACTGATCGTAGACTGGTCTCTGACTAATCTGGACTGATCTCTGACTGATCTGGTATTAGATCTACTCTGCCATATAGGGGTAGATGGCCTAAACTCATAATGCTGAAAAGGTAGATGATACCCAACAGTTCTCTAAAAAAAAAGCATTAAAAGCTTCGAGTTTTTCAAATTTTCAAATTTCCTAGCCCAAATTTAAAAAAAAGTTATTCGCCCCTGTGGAGCAAATTAGATAAAAAAAAAGTGATGTGTAGCTGTATTAAGAAGGCATTTGCTAACGTAGCTGGTAACAGTTGCAGGAAGCTGACTCTGCTACTCGATTGAAAATTCTTAGTGAGACTGTTTGCATTTCATGTTGTTGAAAAAAAAGGTTTGTTTATCTCCTCTAAAAATTCAGATTTTATTACACACTAGCTCGTGCTGCGGAGGATTTGGTAAATACTTACAGAGTAGCAGTAGCAAAATATGGAAAAAGAATCTATGATTTGCTTAACACCGAAACTAAGCCAAAGTTTGTTTGTCTACAGTATACAAAGTAAATAAACAGAATACAGAAAAAAAGCTTTATAAGGAAAAGTGAATGTGGAGATTCAACAAAAATGAAATGAAGGCTTTTTAACTGCGCTAGCAACGGTGATTAAAATGGGCCCCATAACGGTACTAAGGAATCACGCTAAAAAATTGAAAGTTTTCAAATAAAACTGTGCGGACAGCAATTAAACAAAATTTAAGCCCAAACCTTGAAATCCTTGATTGTGCTATATGGGAGTGATTTAGAAAAAACAAAAACAAATGCAACTTCCCATCCAAATATTGGTTGGCTAAAGATTGCAATTGAGGAAGAATGGGATGAAATGTCTGAAGAATTTATTTTTAAGGTTTATTGATAGTTTCGAAGGCGTAGTTGATACAATAACTGAAAAAATGGCGGTCATATTGAGTAAATTTACTGTTTAGTATCGATCTTCTTCTTTTGTTGTTTTTGAATGTTTTTAAATAGTTTCGAGGGCATGTTGATACAATAGCTGAAAAAAATGGCGGTCATATTGAGTAAATTTACTGTTTAGCATCGATCTTCTTATTTTGTATTTGAGTAGTTGATATTTTGATATTAGAATTAATGTTATTTTATAGTCGAGTCGTTTATCATTATATAAGAATATTCCTAATTTTGATTCCACAGCTAGTAAATACATAATATATTTTTCTCACAATTTCGTAGCCCAATTTTACGAGAATTCACGAGAATTCAGACCTGTTAATGCTCGCTTAAAAATTGACCTTCTGTGATATCCTGCTCGTGAGAAGGGATTGGTAAAACATGCATCTGTCGGTAATATTCACTCACTAGCATGAATTTTAAATAAGTGGGTTATTTCAAAATATATAAGGAACCAATAGAAAACAAAAGTTACCATCCGGCTGTTGTTGACACTCTAAATAAACACATACATTATTACGTTAGTTAAAAATTTGATCTCCTAATTTCCATGACTTTAAAGTCATTCATAAAATATGTAGTAAAATATATTTGAAACTTGCTCTTGGCAACTTTGTGGCCTTCGAGTCGGCAGTATCAATTTAAATCTTGGTCAAGTCATTTACTAGTGTCGGCCCATCGAGTTTTTGTTATTCAAGACGTAAAAGCTATGACATTTAGCTGGCTTATTGAAGGGGTCATCACATGTGAAATTGTCGAGTGGAATCAATATGAGGCTAATAAATGAGCAGCTAATGAATTCATTCAGACCAGCGGCGGCAGACACGTAGACAATGCTAGAGATTTTCATCCCGGTGTCTGTAAAATTGACAGATAGACAGACAGACAGGCAGGCACCTAGATAGATATCCCCGATTTATTCATCTTTATTTCAATGTATTTATCCATCTCTATTTCTTGATAGCAACCGAAATTCTCACTCTCTCTGTCTCTTGTACTTGGTTTCATACACAGTCTCTACCTCTATACGTGAGTTTGCGTATTTTTGTATAAGAACACACACACACACACACACACACACACACACACACACACAACACACATATATATATATATTATATATATATATATACATATATATATATATCACAACTATTTTGTCAATGACCAACCCTGTTTTTTTTTATCTATTTTCAGGTTTCCTTTCGCTCTCTCTCTCTCTCTTTCTCCTTCTCTGTATATATATATTATATATATATATATATATATATATATATATATATATATAATAATATAATGCATATATATATATATATATGTGTGTGTGTGTGTGTGTGTGTGTGTTCTTTTCTATGTATCTACCTATGTATATATCTATCTAAAAAGAAAAGGAAGAAGAGAAGGTAGGAGAGAAGAATGAGAGAGATATAAAGTGAAAGAGATAGATAGATAGATAGATAGAGGGAGAGAGAGACAGAGAGAGAGAGAGAGTGAGATAAACTGTAAAATTTGAATATTGTAGAGATTTGACACAAGTGAATTAATAAGTCTAAGGTTCGGGTGACAGCGAAGGCATGGATAAAAATAAGTAAATAAATAAAGAAAGAAAGAAAGAAAGAAGGAAAGAAAGAAAAGAAAAAGAAAGAACGCACAATGGATCTTTTCAATATCCAATAAAGAATATGTCTGAACTCAACACAACACACATATATATATATATATAGGTTGATTGATGGACAGATACATACACAGCCACACACGTACATACACTTATTATATATATATATTATATATATATAATATATATATATATATAGAGAGAGAGAGAGAGAGAGAGAGAAAGGTGGAGAGAGAAGGGGGAGGATGTGAGAGAGAGAATGAGAGAGAGGCATCATTTAAAAGAAACTAATGATAAAGACGGAAAGAAAGAAGAAATAAAGAATATATTATTATTGAGCTGAAGAGAAGGATGGAACGAATAGTAAACCGAGATATATTCATAAAAAGACATAAAATGAAAATAGTAAATAAAATAGATCAATAAACATCGAGTCTTAGATAGTTAAATGGACGAACATAATACGTCGCTAAATTGAACTTTATACAGACCAGTAAGCAAGCACCTGATATATATATATATATATTATTATATATATATATAATATTATATATATATATATATTATATAATATATTATATATTATATATATAATATCGTGAATTGTGTAACATTTACATTCGTATGGATCAGTATTCACTCTATTATGCATTGCGATTTGGTGAAGCTAGTCACGTATCACTCAAATAAATAAGGAAAAAGGAATGAAAAGAAAGAGATAAAAGAAAAGAAAACAAAAGAAAATAAAGAAAGAAAGAAAGAAAGAAAGAAAGAAAGAAAGAAAGAAAGAATTCATTTAAAAGTAAACTCTGAAAAAAGATAATGTTGTCTATCTTGTAATTACTCATAATACTTTGTTGGATATATTTGAGGTTTGCATGAGATATTAATGTTTATTTTTTTTCTTGTTAACTTTCGTTTTGATTTTAAGTAGATGCTCTTTTACATATACTTTCTTATGAACTTATAATACCACAAGTCAATCTGGCCAAGTTATTACTTGTAACGCACTAATGAGACGATTTTTCAGGAGCGAAACACACATTCGTACAAGTTTGGTTAAAGATCACGACATGTGTCGTTTTTATGATCTTATTTTGTTTTCCCTCCTTTTACTTGCTAGATTCTTTTTATTCAAGTCAATTCATCTCACTATTCCGGATGTTAAATCTGCATATTAATTCAAGTTAATTATATATTAATATATATATATTATATATATATATAATATATTATAATATTATATACTATTATATATATATATATATTAGCTGACAGCTGATGTAAAAAAAAAATCTCCAACAGTATATATATATATATAATATATACTGTTGGGAGTTCTTTTTTTTTACATCAGCGTCAGCTAATGGTCTTGAACTGAGTTTGAGCGACATCAAGTCTCCTCAAATCTCCAGGACTCTTCTCTTTATTCTTGGCCGTTCTCAATAATATAGTAATTAGGGATAGTCACTCGTCCTCTTATTTCCATGTCCTTCCAGTCCCTTTTATAATCATTTGGTGACTAGACGTACCAAAAACACTAATTATTATTAATTATTATTAATTATTATTATTATTATTATTATTATTTTACTCCATAGAGAACTTTTCACATCAGTGTTAACTGATGGTTTCTCACAGGATTTTAAGTCACAAGCAAGTATCCTCAAGTCTCCTCAAGTCTCCAGGACTCTTCTTAGTATTCTAGCCGATCTTGATAATGCTGTAGTTGCCATGGCCTCTAATTGTCGTCTGATTTCTAAGGCGTTCTAGTCCCTTTACCAATCTTTTGAGATGTTTTCAAGAGCACTAACTACAATTGGTATCATCCTCACCTCCATGTTCCATGTTTTTTTTAGTTCTGTACTTATATATCGTTTTGCTTTCTTTTATTTTTACTCTGTTGTCTGCTGGGACGGCAAAGTCCACAATTCGGCATTGTTTTGTTTTTTTTTTTAATTTTTTTTGTCTACTATCTTTACGTCTGGTTGGCTGGCCGGGACTCGGCAATCCGTTTGTATCTCAATATCCCAGATTTCTTTGTACATCTCATTCTCCAGGACAGGTTCTGGGTTAAACATATACTACTCGTTTATTATAATTATTATTATTATTAATATTGATAATATCATTTTTTGAGTTCTTCACATCAGCGTTATCCGATTGCTTTCTAGTGGCCTCCGATTGACAACAAGTTTTCTAAAGTCTCCAGGAATCTTCTCAGTATTCTGGCCGTTCTCAATAATGCTGTTTTTGTATGTTCTGTACTCATCCTCCAACTTCCAAGTCATCTCACATACTTTTAGTTTTATTCTGTGGTTAGCCAAGACTGCAAAGTCCACAATTTTGCAATTTTTTATTGGTTATTATTATTATTATTATTATTATTTACTCATTAGAGTTTTTCTCATCAGCGTTAGCTAATGGCCTTTCACTGGATTTTGAGTGAGAGCAAGTTTCCTCAGGTTTCCCGGACGCTTCTCAGTATTCTGGCCATTATTGCTAATGTTGAATTTTGAATGGTTTTTGCTCGTCCGCCAACTTGTAAATCCTCCAGGCCCTTTAATAATCCTTTAGATACCGTGCCGAAAGTACCAATCACAATTGGTATAATCGTCACCTTCCTGTTACATAGTTTTTCAATTCTCGAGCAAGGTCGAGGTACATATCTCTCTTTCACATTCTTTCAGTTTTATTCTGTTGTCAGCCGGGACAACAAAGTCTACAATTTTGCCGATTTTCTTTCTTTTTTTTGTTGATTATTATTAGGTCTGGTCTTCTGGTCGAGATTAGTTGATCCGTTTGTATGTCAAAGTTCCATAGAAATTTGTGTGTGTCATTTTCTGGGATGGGTGCTGGGTTGTGCATATACCATTTGTGGCATGTTTAAATTTCTTGCACATTTCACAGTGGATCACCTTGCCGACACAGTCGTGTCTAGCCTTGCACTCCTACTGTGCCATTTTGCTGCACCCGCTTATTATGTGATTGATGGTTTCATCTGTCACCGCATAGATTACATTTACTGTTTTGTTGAGCATTATCTATCCTCGCCTTGATATGATTGGCTCTTATGATGCTGTTTTGTGGTGCCATCAGGAGAGATTCTGTTTCTCTATTAAAGTTTCCTTTTCCTAGCCATGACCAGGTTTTGTCGTGTGAGACGTTGTTTATTAGTGGCTTAAAACGCCCATAGAGTTGTGTAGAGAAGAGGAAAATCTCGTAATTTGGTTTAGCGCACAATTTAATTCAACACTGAATTTCACCCAATCAGGATGACTTATCCTATTCAGCCTGGACCTTCATTTCCGGCTAGCAAAACGGGTGAGCGGCCAAACCCAGTCTCTTCGGCGTGAGACGGCGACCAGAACAGACGTTCGTCTGACCGTCCCTGCTTAGAGATGCTTTTTAACATAGCAACACCAGCAGCAGCAACATGGACACTCAACGAGGGAACCATCTAATTTATGGACTTCTTACAAGGAATCCCAGTTGAAAATAAATTAGAAACATACAACATGCCTTGGACAGGCCCAACTTTGTGTCACCCCAAAAATTGGCTATGTTGATCCGCTCTCGACACACTAGCTACCATTTCACCTCTGGCCCACATTAATGGAGATAATGCATACTCTCCTCCAAATACCAGATACAAAACTACACGGTGACTTTAAACACATCCCTCACACGTCCAGCAACACGCTGCCATCTCAACATCCCGCTAAGCCATTTCGTCTCCAACACTAACAAGCCTAAACTCCACGAGTCTTGCAGCACCAAAAGCAAACCAAATATTCAAAGCTGCAAATAAAAAAAACTTTCCTTGTTATGTTGTTAAAGAAAAGTTTCGTAATTCATTTGTGTTGCCTAGAAAATATAGTGATAGGGAAAATAACTAATTCCACGAAACCGCTATAGTTGTTTTCCTTCCCATTTTTGTTTTCTAGTTATTGTCATTCTGTTATCTATCGGGTTGTCTGTATTTTAATGAAGACCGTAATCAGTCCTCGTTTGTGTTTTTCTATGTAGTCTTCGAGTCTTTGTATCGATGTGTCAGCGCGGTTTTCGATGCTGGCAATTCCTCGGCTTCCATCTTTTCTTGATACATATAGATTTTCAACGTCGTCTCAGGGATGTAATACCTTGTGCTTGTTCATTAGTTTTCTAGTTCTTTGGTCTATTTGTCTAAGTTCATATCTGGTCCACTTGAGAAAGGGTCCCGAATATCTAACGAGGAGTGCAGCCCAAGTATTTATTTCTTTACGAAGTATTCCGCTAGAAAGCTTTGTCTCCAGTAGTTTTCTAGGTCTCCTGATATATTCTTTTTGAATTTTATCTTTCATTTCCACTTGTTTGATGGTGTCAGCCTTCAAGATTTCTAAGTATTTGTAGGTATCGTTTTCTGCGAGCGTTCTGATCTTGTTTTGATTTGGTAGTTCTATTCCGTCAGTTAGATGTCATTTGCCATTTTTCAATGCCAAATTCCATTCCTATGTCCTGACTGTATATTCAAACTGTGTGTATTACGGTTCCCAGCTGTTTTTCATTTTTTGCAAATAGTTTTATGTCATCCATGTACATTAGGTGCTTGATCTTTTCTTGGTATCTACTAATTTTGTATCCGGCCGTGCATTTTCTAAGTATGTGGTTTAGGGGCATCATGGCAATTATGAATAGTAGGGATTATAGTGCATCTCCTCGGAAAATACCTCTTTGGATCTTTGTTTAAGTCAAGCTTTTTCCTCCTGTTGTTAATTCAACTCTACAGTTTTTCATGTTTTTTCTTCCATGAAGTTTATGACTTCGTGTGATATTTTGTACATTTTGAGACATTTTATTATCCAGCTTTGCAGAACCATATCATATGCCTTTCAGTTGTCTATCCAGACCATAGCTAGATTTTTTCGTCTGTTTCTGCTTTAATTAAGGATGTGTTGATCTATGTAAAGTAACTGTGCTGTGCCTCTGAATCCTTTGCGGCATCCTTTCTGTTCGTCAGGGAACAATCCGCGGCTTGTTAGCGAGTAGTATATCACTTCTCTTATTTGTTCTGTTAATATTTTCCACATCATCGGTAAGAAAGTTATGGGTTTATAATTGTTTGAGTAGTTCCTTTCCTTGTATCCTCTTGGATTAATGTGGTCTTTCCTTTGGTCATCAAGTCAGATACTTGTGCATCTTGTAGATATCTGTTCATATCTCGTGATAGTCTGTCGTGAATGGAGGTAAATTTCTTGAACCAGAATCCATGTATTCCATCATGTCCCGGAATTGTTCAATTTAAAATCTTTATTATTGTTTTTTGAGTAGTTAAATGTGTATGTCTGCTTTGGGGACTTCCTCGAGTCCTTCTAGTTTTCTTGTCATAATGTTTATCCATTCAGCCTTTTCGTTATGCTTTTTCGGTTGTCATATTTTCGTCCAAAATTGTTCGGTTTCTTTGGCGTCTGGTTATTCGTATGTTTTTGTGTCATGCCCTCCCAGTTGTTGATAGAATTTTCTTTCGTTGTTTTGGAATACCCTGTTTTGTCTGTATTGTTTTACCCTTTGTTGATATCTCTTTAATCTCCCTTCTTTCACCAGAACTTTCCAGTTTATTTCCTCAAGTTGTGTTATTTTTTTCTCGTGTTGTCTTTTCCATTCTGCTCCCACATATTCCAGGACCTTCTGTTTTACCATTTTGGCTAGTTTTCGAAGATTTTTTCTGGGTTTCCAGTCGAATTTCCCATCCTGGTTTTGACTGTTTCATTTTGAAGGGAACACCACTTTTCTCACGCACTAATTTTGCCCCTGCATTGATTAGTTCATTTAACTTTGATATATTATTCGTTGGTATATAAGTTAGCATTTGATTTATTTTGTTTTTTTTCTGTTTTAAGTGTTCTCCATTCTATGTTTCTTAATAATAGAAGGGTATTCTTCTCACTATTCATAATTCTTTTTAGGTTTTCTAGATTTGTCTGTTTTTCTTCTGATAGTGTTTCTGTAGGGTTACTTGGTATTGTGGTGTATTCATTTCAAGAGTTGGCAGTTCATTTCTGATATGTTGTTTTTGGTTAGCGCCACTTGATGCGTTTGGTATTGTTTTGACTTGCGTCTGTGTTTTCTGGTGTTTTTCTTGTATTTCAAGGTCAGAAAACCATCCCTTTTTATTATTGTTCTAAATTGATTGGCAAGCCTTTGGCTTGTAGTCAGAAAACTAGCACATTCTTGCCATATCTCAATCATATTTTTCCTATAGCCTCTTTGTGAAGGGTTGCTCATGAAATAGCAGTGTAGTGCAAGTTGATTGTCTTCCCTGGTCCATGTTTTGCGTTTTGGTCTCTGATCGATGTGGCTGCCAATATCGTCATTCATGCACCTAAAAAAAGAGCAGCCAACATTCGCAGTTTGACGATTGGATCTTACATGTTGGCTATCAGGATAGCACCCAAGCTTGTTGCCTGGGTCCCACGTTTTGTAATATTGAGATTGGGCATTTTTATCATGGGTGGTATATTGTAGCTATACCAGATCAAGGGGTTGTTTTTGATCTGCGCACCTGACACAGATGTGACCAAGGACAGTCATACTGACTGTTCATAAATAGCGGGTCACGGGAAAATATATTTAACCGGGAAGTATATTAAAGCCTAAGTTTTAACTAGATTAAGTCCGTTGCCCTGATATTTTTTACTTCCCAAGCTAAAAAGTGGACTGCTTGAAAATTTTTCCATGTCAGCATAATGGTAATATCTTATACTTAAACTACTTCTAAATCTGCTGGTGATTTTTTTTTCAACGAGATTTCTGATGATTTTCTGGCGATATACAGGGTAAACGTCTATCAATTGAGAAAGTCGTTGGGCAATATAGAGGTTGAGGAGTTAAATCTAAACAATTTATCTATTAGCTCGAGATAATTGCACCTGGTAAAAACATTTAGCCGAGTAGTGACACTCTTCAGTTAAAATATAACAATAATTCACCAAAAGATTTTACAAGTCACCGAAATTTTTTTTATTAAAGAAGAGCAATTTGTACTAACCTTTTACCCATTGAGGGTTTCTGAAAAATTATTTAGTCCGTATACACCTTCAGATATTTGCTAGTTCCTAAGTAAAATTTTGGAGTTTCTTTTATCTATTTCCTAAGAATTACATGACACCTGATACTAGAAGATTCCATTCGAAATTTGTTTTTGCGTATTTTTTTTTTTTTAGGGGTTTGGGTGTTGGAGTGCTTTGTTTTATACATTAAATGGAACTAAACGGCAGTGCTTGAAGAGAGGGAAGGGGCAGAATCTAAAGTCTATTCTCTATGCTGATAAATTTTTGAGTTTGAAGCGGTAAATTTAAACAATTCTTCAGTTAGCCCGAGATAATTTCCCCTGGTAAAATCTTTTAGCCGATTAGTGACACTCTTCAGTTAAAATATAGCAGTAATTCACCAAAAAATTTTACAAGTCACCGAAAATCAAATGTTTCTTTTAAAAGAGCAATTTGTACTAACCTTTTGCCCAACAAAGGTTTCTAAAGAATTATTTAGTCTGTGTACACCTTTAGATATTTGCTAGATACTAAGTAAAAGTTGGGGTTTTCTTTTATACTTTTACTAAGAATTACATGACACCTGATTCTTAAAAAAGAAATATACATCAATTATCAAGTTTTATCACAGAAATTTTGACAGATGATATTGGTTATTTCTCCATGATACTATTGATTTGCAGACAGTTGTATTTTTTCAGTTTCTACTACTCAGTTTTGAAAACTATTACACAACTACATAGTTAGAATTAATTATTCCAATTCAATAATAATCATTTATTTGCGGTTATATGATATCATACATCCCTTTTTTATGCAAATTATTTGCTCATAGTTATGTAAATTCAAGTATTCCTATGTAATGCAAATTTACACATAATTATATGATTTAAAGTAACTATTTCGATTCAGTCCTAATAGTTTTTTCACACAGTTCTATAAGTTCAATTTTTCCAAACAAACTTCAAGAATCTGCTATCAATTAAAGTTTTCAAGTCTCTAAGAATAATTATTAATAAACAAGGTTTAAGTTACGTTTCTTGACACAAAAAATAGCACAGTTATAGGGTATAAACCTTTTCTCTCGAATGCTCATATTTCGACCATAGTTATATTGTATCAAATATTCCCATGGAATTCAAATACATTGTACACAGTCATATTGATTCCCGTATCATTATCAAATACTGCCAATTAGATTATCTAAAGAAATTATTTCTATTTGGGATTAATCGTTTGCTTATATACAGATAACAATGTTAAGTAATTAATAATTCAGTAAAAGTACAGTTTGCAACCATAGTCAAGGGTGACCCGAAAGCTCCCTTTTCGATAGCTACTACACCGAGGTAGAGAAAAAAGTGCTACTCCTTTCCCAGGTTATCTCCACTTTACCCATGATCCATATCTTATAATGCAGAGTATTAAGCAATGTAGCATCAAGTACCATCTTTTGAGTCTTTGGAATGACTCGACCTAGAATTGAATTCTTGTCTCCCATGCCATTGGCGAACACACTAACCGCTAGACCAATGGACGCTCATACTTTTTCCCTATATATTTGGTTTCATTCGTTTCTTTTATTTTTAATAGCATATCAACCTTTGGGGCTATTTAATGCTAAATGTATACTTGTGGGAGAACAATTGTTGCATTTTTACCCATACTTTGCCAGGATTAAGGGGTTCATTCCTTTCCTTTTGTGAAAGATATAAACATCATATTCCCAAAAAGTATTTCCCGAGAGTGAATGTAATAGTGTGACTGGTGTTTGAACTTGCTTGCTCCTGTTATATTTTGACCTTTTGACCCGGCCAAAAATGCCATTCAAGGTGATGCACCGGAATGAAGTGACACATTCTAATGGCAGTTATGAGAGGAAATCGCGTGGACGGAAATTGGCTGATGAAATGGGACGAGCTAAAAAAAATTCCCATAGTACACTATAGAGTGATGCACCGGAAGAGAGTGACCTCTGAACTGCATGACTGTTATTTCCGCTTGATGCTGATTAAACATTTGATTTCAAAGATCGAGTAGGCGTCGAACGATCATATAACTCAGTTGAGTTCGACGAGCCAGTTGAATTGAGCTCCGGTTCCAGTTGAGTTCGACGCCCAGGGGGCCAGTCGAGTTGCCAGTAGAGTTACAGACAGTTGGAGGCGGGATTTGGTAGGGAAAGCCACACCCGACCAAGGGGGCCCTCGGGAACCCCGATGGATTTTGGGGTCCAGAGAAGATGCTGATAAGATGCAGTAAAGAACGCCAGCATCCAGCAGAGTGGGCCCTAGGCCTCTGGTTGGGAAGCCCTAGAGAACAAGAAAGACACAACGTGACGGTCATAACAGTGGGGTCAAAATATTTCAGTTATGTTCGGTCTCCAGCACCCTCTCACAGTAAAACCCCACACAACCTTTTCGAACCCTTACAAATAAAGTGAGTGGCAAATATTTGTTAAAGAAGTCTTCCTGCGTCGTTTATCAGTGCGTCTGTCTTTGTCACTGCGTCTTAATTATTGTGTCATTGTGATGCTGTAGATGAGTATATAACAGCTAGGATTTTGCAGTCAAGCACCTTAGCCACTTCGCTACGGAGTGTCCATTATCTTTTATAGTCATCTTAAAAATTCTATCAATTTCTTAGAATTTAATCTTATTCTTAAAAAAGTAATTTTCATTCAATCTTGTATCTCTTTAGACTTTATAATCCCATGTAATATGTTTGTCTTTGCTTCTCGGCGGTGAAAACCTTTAAAAATACAAGTTACATTCATAAAGTGTGACATAAAGCCATTGAAAACAATCTGTGATCGAACATAAGTTTCGGAGGCATGATTAGCGTAATGAGTATCGTCGTTGGAAAGGAAATCCACAAGCCGAGTTCCAATTCTTGATAAAGCTGTTTACGTAGCACTTTGAATATAAATTCCATATGTACCCCCAGCTAAGGGTAAATAGAAGAGCTTAATAGTCTATTAAACAAAGAAAGGTTAACATTGGGAAGACAAAGTAGAAGAACAATTCTGATCAAAAAATAATTGAAAACTAAGTAAGAAGATTACTCCACTTTACACTTGATACTTACCTTATATTGCTGAGTGTTAAGAAAGGAGGTATCAAGTACCATTTTTAAAGTCTTTGGTATGACGTGACCTAGGATTGAAGCTAGGTCACCCGGACCATTGCCGAACACTCTACCCACTAGACTAATGAGCCAAGGGAAAACTAAATTGTCCATGGATAACATTATCTTTTATTTATTTACTAACAATTAAATGATTTCTATTTAAAGTTGTAACGTTGAATGTCGCTAACTTAAACGACATTCAACGTTACAACTTTAAACAGAATAGGCCAACTACCAGAGCTGACAGTTTCTTCGATAGATGATAACATAGACAAAATACTCATAAAAGAACATATACCTTCAAAGCAAAAATAAAAAATACCATGATACCGGCAATGGATGGACGTCTGTCCCGGCATCTGCATGGATAATCTCTGTCAACGCCGAGTTAAGTGGTGTAGGTATGCTAATCGGACCACGGGCCCTAAAATCACTAAATAGCAACGAGAAATTACTACCGAGGATGATGGTAGCTACGTTTACTGGAAACCCCAACGCAACAACTATCTCCTGCTACAGACCTACCAATGTTAGTGAATAAACTGACCTCATCGCTTTCTATAACGAGTTGTCCTCCCTTGTTCTTAGCATTCCAAAAAAACAACGTTCTCGTCATCGGTGGAGACATGAATGTCCAAAAAGGTAAAAATGTAAACAAAAAATTCAGCGAGCACAACTCGTCTAACAGAAATGGGGAACATCTAAGATATTTCACCCTAGAAAATAGATGAACATGCCTCCATACTAAATTTCAGAAAACAAAGGGAAAACTATGGACCTCTACCTACGCAAATAGTACTAAAGCACAGATGGACAACATCTTTATAAAGAAGAAATGGAATAATAGCGCATTGAATTGCAAGGCATATTCCTCTTTCAAAGGTGTGTGCTTCGATTACGGAATTGTCACGCGAAGGATACCACTGCGATTACGAAGGGACAACAACAACAATAGTACACTATGATTGGTCCCTGATGAACAACAGGGATATTCGAGATAGATATACGTTAATACTAAGAAACAAATTCTATGCACTTTGGGAGATATCAGAAATACCTACTTCGAATGACGAACATGAGAACTTCGTCAATGCATCCTTAGAAGCGGCAACAGAATGCATACCAAGTAAACAAAGAGCTAAAGTCCCATGGGAGATATTAGTGGTTAGAAAAAAGCGTGCAGTACACAATTGGAGGAACTCAACCAATATCACCCTCAGAAACTTAAAATGCCCTAAATCAACTAACGTATAACTAAAAGAAAAAAAATAATTCTTCCAAAATCAGATCAATAAGATTAGAGACTCGACAGAAGATAGGCAATGTAGGATAGTACTGTTGTCGGCAAACGAGGTGAGTAGAAGGAAGAGTACAGCAAGAGATAACTGAAAGCTGCCTGCAAAGAAGAACGAATACACTGGTGGAAATAACAATTCCAGAATTTACTCGAAAAATTTATAAAAATTTCGGACGAACCAATCACAAAAATTATAAGGAATAAAATAAACATCAAACAAGGATAGTTTACGCTAGAAGAACTCGACTCAGTACCAAGAAAAATTAAAAATAGGAAAGCAGCAGGGCTTGATCCACCTAGAAGTATGGAAGACCTGGGAATTCGACAACATACTGTTCCGATACTATAATGGCGTATATAACAAGAACACAATAGATAGATGGACAAAGGAATGCATCCCTCCTTTTCCCAAGAAGAGTGACCTCGGAATAGCCAATAAGTAGAGAGGTATAACCCTTATATCCATAGCGTTCAAGATCTACAATGCTCAACTACGCAAAAGCATAGAACCAAAATAAAGAAAATCAGAACCTTAGGAAGAACGAAAATGCCTTTCGGAGAAAGTGACTCACGATATCGATAATTTTTTACTATACGTCGAATACTAGAAGGTGTTTGAGAAAAAAAACCCTGAGGCAACACCTTTATTCGGCGACTTCTCCAAGGCATTTGACTCCATACACAGAAGGAAGATGGAGCAAATAATTATCACCAACGACCTCCCCAAAAAAACAGTCATGGCCATAATGATGCTATATAAAAACACGGAAGTGAAAGTCCGCTCACCTGATGGAGAAACAGAATACTTCTACATTTTAGCAGGTGTGCTACAAGGAGATATATTTCCCCCATATCTGTTTATCATCTACGTGCTTAAAACGTCAATAGATTCGATGAAAGAAAAGTTTTAAGCTGGCAAAGGAAAGAAGCAGATGGTACACCACAAAAATATTACGGAGGTGGACCACGCCGATGTCATAGCGCTTCTAGCAAATTCACCCACCCAAGACGATTCCCAGCTACATAGCCTGGAACGAGCATTAGGTGGCATATGCCTCCTTGTTAACACAGCAAGACAGAATACTTGTGCTTTAATCAAAGAAGAGATCTTGACACTAAAGGATGGTCTGCTAAAATTAGTGGACAAGTTCACCTGCCGAGGAAGCAGCGTCTCATCAACCAAGAATATCAACATCCGACTAGGAAATGCATAGACAGCTATCGAAAGGTTATCAGTCATATGGAAGTGAAATTTGACCGGTAAAATAGAACGCATCTTTTCCAAGCAGCCGTCGTGTCAATACTGTTATATGGATGCACCACATGGACTCTAAACGTATAGAGAAAAAATTTGACGTCAACAACACAAGAATACTGCGAGCAATATTGAACAAGTCCTGGAAACAGCACTCCTCAGACGGCTGCTATACGGCCACGTACCACCCATCACAAAACCTATCCAAGTTAGACGAACCAGGTATGCGGGACACTGATAGAGAAGTAAGGATGAACTCATAAACGATATACTCTGGTAGAATCCTCCTTACGGACAAGCAAAAGTTAGAAGACCAGCTAGAACCTATATAAAACAGCTCAGTGCCCATACAGAATGTAGCCTGGGATATTCGTGCAAGCAGGGTGATATGATGAGATTTATCATAATTTATTAATTTCACACAGTTAAATACTATCAATTATTGATAATTATTGTTTGCAAACAAATAAATGTTTGGAAAAAAAGTCCTATTTGACATTTAGAAGAGAACCTCCCGATCAGAGTGGATCTGGAATATAGGTCAATGAAGTGGTTCTCCACATTCATCTAAGCTCCACTATGATAACCCCAGAATCAGGTACAGTTTAATGTTATTGTCAGGGTACGCGGTGGGGAAGTCTTACTCTTCTGCAAACGTATAACCGCCTCATTCTACAGTCCCAGCCGAATGGGATAGAGAGTTTCGGTAAAACCATACACTAAAATAAAAATCTATGAACAATTCTTTTAGCGAGCCATCTATTTTATTATAGATAGTCATCCACAGGCAGACGTTTTCTTTGTATCACAACTCTTCAGTGAGGCCAGACAAACTAGGTTCCTACTCCGAGGAAACTAGCGCAAGCGAAGGAAATTTAAAGGGTTGTGTATCACATTTGTTCAATCTATTATATATATATATATATATATATGGCAGGGAGAGCTATCGATAGGCTACGCGTCATATGGAAGTCAGACATGACCTATAAAATGAAGTGCATTTTCTTCCAAGCAGCGGTCGTATTGATACTGCTCCATGGAGGCACCACGTAGACGCTAACTAAACGTATGGAGAAAAATCTCGACGGCAATTACACAAAAATGCTGCGAGCAATATTGAACAAGTTCTGGAGACAGCACCACACAAAACAGCAACTGTTCGGCCACCATCACCCGTCACGAAAACTATCAAAATTAGACGAATCAGACATACTGGACACTGCTGGAGAAGTAGGGACGAGTTCCTTAGTGATGTACTCCAGTGGATCCCCTCACAGGGATGAGCGAAGGCTGGACGTCTAGCTCGAACATACATACAGCAGCTCTGTGCCTATACTGGTTGTAGCCCAGAAGACCTGCCAAAAGCAATGGACGATGGGGAGGGGCGGCAAGAGAGGCTAAGAAATATCCCTGCTGATAGTGTGACATGAAGATAATGATGATGGTATATATATATATATATATATATATATATAATGAAATACATGGCTCCCTAAAATAATTTTGCATAACTATATATATATGAGGGGTACAGAATGTTTATGATCCTTCGCCGAGTAACCAATGCTTACGAATATTATTTTCTCTATGTTTTCAAATATTTTTGCTCACTAATTTACTGTCACTAACAAAAATTAGTTCTTTGAGAGGAATTTAACTCAGAAATAATTTAACTTGGAATATTAAAAAATAAAATAAAGTCTTGTCAATTATGTGATAAGGAAGTTCGGTTTATATGGTAGACGTCTAAGTTAAAGAGATATCCATAGGAATATTCTGATTGAGATACATTTGTTTATCTATCTATGTATCCACCTATCTATCTGTATTCCGTGCTGTTTATATCCATCAATCAATTTCTCTGTCAGTAGGTTTATTCATATATATAAATCTCTCCCTTTTCTATATCTTTCAATGACTCTCTTTCATGTTCTCTCATACCTTCTCTCTTAATGTGTCTATATGTCTCGTCGCTTGCATCAACTTTATAACTACTTACTTGCTGCCTTTGTTTTATATTTCTATCCATCGCACTTTTTCATTATATATATATATATATATATATGTGTGTGTGTGTGTGTGTGTGTGTGTTAGTGCATGTCGTTCTATAAATATTTATCCGTTTATATTTATGTCAATACTTTCTTTCTCCTCTCTCTCTCTCTCTCTCTCTCTCTCTCTCTCTCTCTCTCTGTGTATATATATATATATTGAAGGGTATTTTCCTCTGCTGATATACATAAATATAAATATTCTTACCTACTCTTTAAACTACCGATTATTTACTATTCCCGGTCAACTTTCCTTCCCCCCACCACTCTCTCTCTCTCTTTCTCTCTCTCTCTCATCTATCTCCCTATTTCTCTATATATCTTATTCTGTCTCATTCGGTCTTTTCTATCTGTCTGATATGATTCCGTATGTACGTGTGGGAGAAGCTTTCTTTCAAAATACGAGCGAGTTATTTCAAAACTGATGAATCTATTTTCAAAGAGAACACAGTCCGTTACTTGTCTTTATACTGGCTTCTCTACTCACTTGTGTTTTACAAAGCACGGAAAGTTCCTACCATAAAAATCGTTAAAAAAACACTGACAGAAAAAAAAAAACAGACTATTTCAGTATCATCAAAGGGCAACCCGTTCAGCATGGGGAAAAGGCCCCGGGCAAAATAGTCGTCTATTAAATTATCAGACATGAATCTTTGGTCACATTTGTGAAGTCGATTTATGGCCCCAAGAAATCTACCCATTCCAAAAATGAACTTTCACAGCCAAAAATTATATATATATATATATATATATATATATATATATATATATATGCGACCATATATAAAACACACGGAGAGTAAGTATGAATTGTTTTACAAAAACACATTTGTCAAATAAACACTCAAGTGAGCGTTTGTCGGTATTTGCGGGTGTTTGTAAATGAGGAAAACGAGGATCGAACTCACTATTCACTGATCTTCTATCAGTACAATGTAATGGGTGCCACCTAGTATCAATTATCATGGTGCACGACGGTATGACCAGCAATAAAGTGTCAATCACGGAAGTCTTACATTGAGTGCGGGAAATGGCCACACGCCAGAATTGATTTTTAAAAGCGTTAGCAAGACAGTGAGTAAACACCAAAGTCGATAAGCAGTTTTCACTTTCAGGTTTAGCAAAACAGCCCCAACAATTAGAGGTCTGCTATGGACACAGGATGCAGTCGTGAAGACCAGATGCAAGCGATGAATGATATGGACGAATGGCCAGAGACAGTCAGGGAAATCCGTGCAAGCACAGTGTTATATATATATATATATATATATATATAAAACACTGTGCTTGATATGTAGAATATGAGAATTTCGTCAACGCACACCTAGAAGCAGCAGCGAAATTCATACCAACAAAACTTAAAACTAAATCTTGAGTCCCTTGGGAAACGTTAGCGATTAGAGAAAAACGTGCAAACGTGAAAACTGCCTCCAAATGCAATAGGAAGAACACAACGAACACAAATGCCTTGAAACTAAAAAAAGGCAAAAAAAATGAATTAGTAAGCATATACCTAAAAGAACAGATAGAATACATACAAAATCAGATAGATAAGATTAGAGACTCAGTAGAAGATAGACTATCTAGGATAGCAAGGCAAATGATAAACGAAGTAAGCAGAAGGAAGAGCACAACCAAAGCTAAACTGAAAGCCAAATAACAATAAGAAAGAATAAAACTGTGGAAACGACATTTCGAGAAACTACTAGGAAACCCACCGAAAGTTACACATAAACCAATCACGAGAATTATTAGCAAGCAATTAGACATTAAGCTAGGATCTTTTACTCGAGAAGAACTCGAATCAGTACTTATAAATATTAAAAATAGAAATGCTGCAGGGCGAGATGAAATTCCCCCATTGAAAACATACTGCTCCGACACTGTAATGCAGTTTATAATCAAAATCTGATAGACACAGGGATGGAGGGATGAATCCTCCCTTTCCCTAAAAAGGGCGTCCTCGGAATAGCCAAGAACTACCGAGGCATAACACTTACGTCCATAGCAGCCAAAATCTACAATGCCCTACTACGAAACTGCATAGAACCCAAAATTGACAACATTCTTAGGAAAAAGAAAAATGGCTTCCGAAGAAATAGATCCACGACCTCACAAATATTGACTATCCGTAGAATCCTTGAAGGCGTACGGCAAAAAACCAACAGGCGAAAAATAGTATTGTCGAAACAGGCGACAATACAATTTGTCGACTTTAAATCCTCTGTGTAATCATGGAACCAATTATACTAGCTCATGGCATACCAAAAGAGACCGTCGCAGCTATAATGATTCTCTATAGAAACACCCAAGTGAAAGTGCAATTTCCGGATGGAGACTCAGACTACTTCGACGTCGTAGTTGGAGTACTGCACGGAGACATACTTGCCCCATACCTCTTTATGATCTGTCTAGATTACGTGCTTAGAACATCGATTGATAAAATCAAAGAAAACGGTTTCGAGCTGACAATGAAAAGAAGCAGAAAGTACCCCGCAAAAAAAATTAACCGACACTGACTACGCTGATGACATAGCAATTCTGGCAAATGCTCCCTCTCTAGCCGAAACACTATTGCATAATCTGGAACGAGCCGCCGGGGGCATTGGCCACCATGTCAAGGCACACAAAACAAAATACATGTGCCCTAATCAAAGAGGCGACATATCTACACAAGGCGTTAGCTCTCTGAAACTAGTTGACAAGTTTACCTACTAAGGAAGCAGTGTCTCATCAACCGAAAAAGACATCGACACGTGACTAGCAAAAGCATGGAGGGCTATCGATAGGTTATCGGTCATATGGAAGTCATACCTGACTGATTAAATGAAATGCAGTTTCTTCCAAGCAATGGTCGGGTCGATACTGCTATATGGATGCACTATATTGACTCTGACTGAACAGATGGGAAAAATCTTGACGGCAAGACACAAGAATGTCGCAAGCAATTTTGGGCAAGTACTGGAGGAAACACCCCACAAAGTAGCAGCTGTACGGCCACCAACCTCCCATCACGAAACTATCAATCTTAGACGAACCAGACATGCAGGACACAGCTGGAGAAGCGGTGACAAGCTCATAAGTGATGGGAAACGGGATTACACTGTGCGAGTGACGTCATGCACCGAAAGCGCGCGGAGAATTTTGGGTGATTTTGAAAATGTCAGTTAGTTGAGAACTGGACACCGAACGAGACAGTTGACTTTCGCTTGCTCGCGGAGACCTTTGTGGCGGGTGCCACACGTGTTGGGTGGGGAGTGGGGGCAGATGAAAAATCCAGAATAGAAAGATTGTGCCTCTCTCCTTATGTCAAAGAACCTTTAAACTCAAAGGTAATAAAAAGGTTCGTACCTGAACAAAGAAGTCGTTACGTGTTTTTTTGAATTTCAAGATTCCTATGTTTTATGTATATATGTAATGAACGTCCCGTGTATATTTCGCATACTCATGTATATGACTATGGAACGAAATAAAGACTGTGTACTTATTCGAAACTGATGCGTCCTTTGGAGATATCTCTACCGACCCGACCAGACACTTCATGCAGTAGGAGCAATCCTGAGAAGCAAGTCCCATTTAGTTATATATATTTACCACTCCCTCCGCTCGGGCAGGATATGACACAAGGTCAATTTTTAAGCGGAGTTTAACAGGTTTGAATTCAGAGTTTTCCTTCTCCTAGACTACTTGCTTTACCAAGGCTGAAGAACCTAGTCTGTCCTACTATTTACCCATAGCTGGAGGGGGAATAATTGGATTCATACCTTTCCCAAGGGTATTAGTGCTATGTGAAATGCAATCAGTCTCGTCCAGGATTTGAACTCGTGTCGCCGTGTCCATTTCCTACGACGATAACAACTACATATATCGACAAGAAAACTCAGAATCTCATGATCAGATTAGGGGAAAAAAACGATGAACTCCTTCATTCCTGATTATGTGTAGCGAGGAAAAGGATTTGACCAACTCCAGTGGAATATATTCATTCTACCCGTCAGAGGATTGTAAAAGAATCAGCACACAATATAAACTCCGTACTCCTCTGTGTATCATGGAAATAAGTAAGAAATTGTTGATTGATTGACTGATTGATTTTAACGGTATACAAACCTGTGTACAGTCATTCTATGTCAAGATGTTTTGAAATCGTATTCATGGTACGTTCATCTTATACAAGTTTTTTTTATGTATTTTTTGCTCTCACTGAAATCACTTTGTCTTATAGATGTGACCTTAATAAGTACTACCACTAAATGCCAGAGGGTATCTGGGAGTACTAGAAATGAAGGGGTTAGCGACATCCCATAGGTTTTCACAATTGAAGTCTGGCCATCAAATGCAGTTTAGTATCATATCTGGTCACCTTTAATTTTTAACCCTCTACCGAGGATATAATCAGAGGATTTCAAGCCTTACCGATAAGTCATAAAAAAGAAATGTGACTTAAAAAAATCAAAAAAATATTAAAACACGTGCTCGTTTATCTATGTATGTGTCATGTATATGTATTGGTGTGTATTCATAAGAAATACGGTAAAAGATAATTAGAATCACCTGCCTATTTAAAAAAAAAACACATTTGAAAATAAAAATAGAATCCATAGCAATAAAAAAATGAATAAATAAATTAATAAATAAATAAACATTTATTTGTTCGCCTTACAGCTTTTATGACAGCCTTTATAGTTTCAGGAATGTTTAATAACAATCTAAAGAAATATCTTTATCAAAGTGATTCCAACTTACTTCAATAAATCCTCTTCAGCTGGTAGAACGTTCTTGTTGAACATTTTTGAAATTTCCACAATAACTTTCTGTGATCTAGAAATATGCTTCGCATCTTCTCTGTTATAAGTTTGTTGACTGATAAGTTGAAATAAAACTACAAAGAACATCCTTTAAGTAATATTAAATCAATAATTTTGTCCAGTGGTAGTATATATATATTTGTGCATATATACATATGTGCATGTATACGTATGTGTGTCTGTGTTATATGAATAGGTAAAATATGTGGTTTAGTTTGGTTGTGTTTTATGACATATAAATGCTTGTGAGTTATTTAGCGCCAAAATCTGTATATATATATATATATATATATATATATATATATATATATATATATATATATATATATATATAAATATATATATATATATATATATACAGATTTTGGTGCTAAATAACTCACAAGCATATATATATATATATATATATATATAATATGGCACTAAATAACACGTGAGCATTAAGATATATATATATATATATATATATATATATATATATATGCTTGTGAGTTATTTAGTGCCAAATTCTGTTTATATATATATATATATATCTCCGTGGTAGTATGTGTGTGTGTGTGTGTGTGTGTGTGTGTGTGTGTGTGTGTGTGTGTGTGTGTGTGTGTGTGTGTGTGTTGCAAACTTAAATTCGTAGGTAAGATTATTTTGAAAGTAGAAAAACTCATTTGTATGCGCACAGTTAAATGGTTTAACTATTGCTATTCATTGTTAGCCAGTAAACCGATTCAAGTATTACTATCTAACACTAATAGTCCAAACATGCACTCAGCTAAATAGAATCTAGCTTTGCAATTTGATACTTTTTACTTAGTCGTTTTTTCTGGAATATTAACCCTTGTTCGTTATCTAATAACAAATCCTGGTCACACACACACACACGCACACGCACACATACGTATATATATATATATATATATATATATATATATATATATATATATATATAGTATTCCGACTTTTGTACCTCTTTTAAACAATACATAAACAATCAGACGTATGGGAATGAACAATCATAAGTAAAGAAAAATTATAAGTAAATTATCAGTAAAGGAAAGTATTGGAAGCAGCTCTAAACTCATAATGAGCAATATGTTTGAAAAATGTAGACTATGTTATATTAAAAGATAACGAAAATGTTCTGGTAATCTAAATTGAAGTGTTATGAAAATATTTATTTTTTTGAAATAATCTCAACTGGCAGACAAATGAGATTGTAGTTGTGGCGCCAAGATGGTATATATATAGGATTTAAGATCACTTGACCATTCTTGTGTTGCAGTTCCTGTTCGTGGCAAGTTTAATCTCGTCTGTTAACTGCCTGTTCAACACGTTGGGTTTACTTTTAAAAAAGAAGTTTTGGCAGAAACATTAGAAACCATAGTTCAGATCCACAAAGAAAAGAAAAAATATGAAACAATTAGTTAAATTCGAGCCATGTCGATGAAGACGTAAAATGAAGTGCTCAGTTATCAATTACATTGTGAGTTGCAGCTCTGGTGCTACCTCAAAGCAAAGTCTATTAGTGATTTTCCTTAAAAAGCTCACTGAACAAGTGGCTTTGTTAAATATGTGGTCTTCTCATTCTCGATAAAGCAAACCTTTTCTTTCACTTCGACAATTTACTATTAAAACACATTTTAATATGATGTTATTGTTTACTGATGTCTGATCATTCGAGCAACCGAGATTTCAGTTTGTAATCAAAATTGAGATATTAACCCTTCTATTCTTATCGAGAATTCCTTTACTTTCTATTTTCTTATCTTTAAACATTTTTCCTACCCAATTTATTTTGTAGACCAGTCAGCTGGGACAGTAGAATACGCCGATTGCGTCTCTGCCAAGAGGTAAGACCCCACACCAAAGTGTTCTTATGTGGTTCTCACTCACAGAAAATAAATCTTCCTCTTCCTCGTGGACATTGAAGAACTGACATGAATAAACGATAGATCCTTGTATGCTGACATTTTATCAAAGAAAAAATTGCGTGACGGTCATTAAAAAATAAACTTTTCATTCCTATCGAGAAATTTTTGTCTTTCTCCTTTAGTATCAATTGAATGTTTACTGCCAAATATACTAATCAATTTGTGATCCCTTAGTTCGATATGAATATAATTTCATGTATTAAAAAGTTTTGTATTTATTACAGATATAACACTTCGTCAGTTATTCAAAGTGTGTTCTTGGTTAGTTGATTAATTTATTCAGTCATCTTTTCTAAAGCCATGTTAATTCGTCTTCGTTTATTTTTTTACCTAGATCTTATTTACACTTTTTATGCTGCTGTTTTTTTAAGGGTTTTTCATGGTTCCATCAAATTAGAATATCTTTTAAACATATTTATCTAACCAATAGATGGTAGTACATTTTTTGTTCCAAGTGGATCTAGTAGTAATGGTAATGAAAACATACACCACACTACGCAGATTTGCAGAAATAGTGCCTCAATATCAGATGCAAATTAGTGTTTCATCAAGAGCATCATTTTCTTACATTTGTATTTAGATTTGTAAATATTACATAAAAGCAAACAACTTATTTTGAGACTCCATAACAGGACAAGCAATTTGGTGGTGTCAAGTAATACATTGTTCACAGGTTCGCATCTGTTTTATGCTGGTTATTGAGATAAGGTTTTTAATGCTTGTGATCCCTTTTTCTGCTACGCTGATCTAAAAATTCATTGAGAGTTTCTTTTTAGGTAGTTGAAACTTGGCTATCTTTATATGGACTATTGTAAGTAACGGTATTTCACTTACAAGCAATTGACTTGAGTTAGTTAAAAGTCTGTTTATATTGTGTTGGCGTGGGACATTATTACGCGGCTTAAGATGATTTTCCGTCGTCATCAAGAGACAAACGGCCCTCAACTAAGAGGACACGTTCGCCTGATGATCTCAAAATTTATTGACAGTTTCTTCTTTGGTAGTAGAAACTTGGCTATCTTTGTAAAATATTGACCCCGGCCAAGTTGTCAAAATAGGAAATGCACCTGTGTAAATAACAGGTGCATCCAGTCGAGGAATAGCAGGATATAATCTTGACCGTGGACGGGTTGAATTGAGTGCGATTTGTGACGCCCACAAGAAGAAGGGCAGGACGTCGAACAATTATATAACTCGGTGCACAGGAAGGTCAATGAGTTGGAGATAAGATGCGATAGAGAAAACCAGCACCCAGCAGAGGGGGCCCTCAGTCCCCCGATTGAACAGTTGGAGATCAAACCAGTGGGAGAGAAGATGCTGGAATGAGGAACATGTCCCAGAGAGGCTGGGTCCCCAGGCCCCCGGTTGAGCAGCCTAGGAGAACGGGAAAGAAACGCTGTTATGACCATAAGAGTGGGGGTCAATATGTTGAAGTTCTATTCGGTTTCCAACTCACCTCTCACTCAGTAAAATCTTTAGTAACCCTTTCGAATCATTTCAAATAAAGTGAGAGGTGTATTTTTCTAAAGAACTGTGTCGCTCGTCTTTATTGTGTCGTTGTTATGATTCTGCAAGCATATGTAGATGTATGTATGGTTGTGAATATACGACATCTCTATATGGACTATTGTAAGTAACGGTATTTTACTTACAAGCAATTTACTTGAGTTAGTTAAAAGTTTGTCAATATGTTGTTGGTGTGGGGCATTATTACGCGGCTTCAGATGATTTTCCGTCGCCATCAAGAGACAAACAGCCCTCAACTAAGAGGACATGTTCGCCTGATGATGTTTGAGTGTTAGTCACCAGATTGGCTTCTATGGCTTGAAGCATGTCCCATGAATCCTCCGTTTTAAGCCTAACTTACCTTGCCTGATAGTCGAGCTTGTTGTAACCCGAGCAAAGTTTGTTTACTGTTCTGTAATCAGCTGAACCTTCAAATATTTTGGGTTGCTTATCGGACATTTCAATCTTTTAAACCATAAATTCCCGATTTAGATCACGCAGTATATTTGCCATTTCAACTTTCAATTGCCCAGTCGCCTGGGGCTGTAGTATACACCGAACGCATTCTGCAAAGGGGTAAGACTCCACTTCCAACGAGTTTCCTGCACTAAACAATTTGATGGCGAGGTTCTAATTATGCTGAAGCTTTGGGGAATGCTGAGTAACCCTTCACTGACATTGCTCGCAGGTCCACTCAGGCTTGGAGTGACAACACCTGAAAAGGCTAATCTATGAGTTAAATAGAACTAAACTGTGCAATTATGCTAAACTGAATTGCTTGAAATAGAAATGTTTCAACATTAAACCACGTACTTATGCTAAACTGAATTGTTTGAAATGGAACTGTTTTTGTATGTTGAACTGAATTGTTTGATATAAAACTGTTTATGACATTGAAACTGTACTTACTCTAAACTGAATTGTTTGAAATAGAACCGTTTTGATATTTAATTGTGTGTAAACAAAACAGTATGTTTTTTTTAACCTGATTTGTTTGAATTAGAACTATTTGGTTAAACTGACTAGTTTGAAATAGAAATGTCTTTGACAATAAATCTGTGTACTTATGCTAAACTGAATTGTTTGAAATAGAACTGTTTATTCGTATAAAAATGGATTTGGCATTAAATAACATACAAAGCTTGATATGCCATCAAATCCAAACAAACCAAACCAATCAAATTTGAAATCAGAGATTAAAGCTTTACCTCAAGTGTCAGGGCACCAACTATTACGCTACAACCAAACATTGTGGGTACCTACCACGGCTTGAATTGCTTTAGTTACATGATTAAGGCGGGTGCGTACCAATATAATGCAAAGCTTTTGACACGCTTCTATTTAAAGCAATGCGTTCAATATCAATATTATTCTTGGATTTACAAGATATATTACCTATCCGATGTTGTTTTGTGTTTTCACGCATCATTCCCTTTATACTTAGACTTCGTATGAGATTAAACTGCATCTGGTGGTGAGTCTTCAGTTTTTGGAGTCTGAGGAATGTGGAGTACTCCTTCATTTCCATTATTGTCAGATCCAATCTGACCAGATGTTGTAGTACCTGTTTAGGTCCCTTCTATAGCCCAAATATAATTAATCCAATTTTAACTAGGAATTATTATAAGCAGTTATTTTAAAACCAACGGTAGTATGAAAATTGGTCGCATAAGATAAGAAAAATTGACGAATAGAATTATCGGATTTAGATAAACAGAAATACTTGAAACCATTTAAATATTTGAAAGCAAATGAGATCTTACTCATTTCAGAATAATGTTTCGTACATACTCTGGGCTTACAAATCTCGCACACACTCTCTCTCTCTCCCCCCTCTCCCCCCTCTCTCTCCCCCCTCTCTCTCTCTCTCTGTCTCTCTCTCTCTCTCTCACAGACACACACACACACACACACACACATATATATATATATATATATATTCAGAAGAAGTTCTTTTTTCAATAAAGAACGAAATACCAAATTCCTTAATCCGTTGTGAGTGTTGGTCTATCCACTTTCCATTACTATTTATCCTGTTGTCAGATTTATCAAAATCTATTATTTCTGTCTGCCGTCTGCCTGTCTCTATCACTCTCTCTCTCTCTCTCTCTCTCTCTCTCTCTATATATATATATATATATATATATATATATATATATATATCACTTTTGGAAGTAAATAACCTATAGGTGTTGATATGCCATAAAATATCAACCAACTTAATCTTTATTTCACGTACATCCCTTGATTAATATTCTTCTGTGTTTTGATTTCTTTTTTTCTCTCTTCTACTTGAGTAGCAGATATAGAAAGAGCGACACTTGTCTTTTGGTTATTATCAACATCGATTTTTTTTTTGGGGGGGATGTGTATAATCTTATATTGCAACGTGAGGAATATTTCCAAATGCGTTCTACTTTTTATTTTCACGCGTTTTCTGTCGACCGAACCAGTTCATCGACAGCTACGTGCGTGTTTAACACTTCCGTTTGGGCCATTACGGATTACATGTCTTTCCCAACGAATCAGGAAGTCAAACGAATTATTTCACTTAAAATATGCAAATGAGTTTTAGCGCGTTCTGATACCGTTGTTCAACCAAATTTTTCCCGCCATTTTTAATGTGCAGAGAAGAATAAAACAGACTGAGAAATAGAAAAACAATCACAAAAGGAAACTGTTAAAAAAAGTCAATTGCTGAAGACAATTTTTTAAAAAAGTTTTAATAAAAATGTGACGAGTAAAAAAATAGCATTAATCTATAAAATCCTAGATATGATTGAATATATTAGAAAAAAAGAAATATATAAGATTTACATCTTCATGATATTTGAAAATTCCGAATCAAAAAAAAATATTTTTAAAGATTTTTAAAAGAAGATAAAAATAAAATTAGGATAAAAAACAAGATAAAATCTTGAGAAAAGCGAGTAAATTTGAAGAGATACCTTAAATTCTTGGTGACAATGGTAAGCACCGAATTGTTCCATAAGTAATGATGCTAAAGTATTTATTTTCTGAAAGTCTCAGTTAGGGACAATTTCTAAATGGAGTACAACTGATTGGAATGAAGACTTTGTCTTCTCCAGTACTGATCTCCTTTCCAAAGCAAAAGAATAAAACAACTTGTCCAACGACTAACCTTAACTAGTGGAGAGAACACTTGTATACATTATTTCTTATGGGGCATTAGCACAAAGTTAAATGCAAACAGCCTTAGCTAGTATTTGATCTCACCTTACCGAATCCATTTTATTAGACAATTACCTTTACGCTAAGTGCACCAAAGTTACTCTCTTAATAATTGTATTTCTCTCGTCCTCGGGAAGAGTATAACACAAGGTCAATTTTATGCGGAGTAAATCTGGTTTGAATTCATATGTGTCCTTTTCCAATACTGGTTTTCCAACCTTGGCTAAAGAACCAAGTCTACCGAGATATTTACTCATAGCTGGGGGTAGGGAAGAATAGAAGGACTCATGATTTTCTAATAACATTAGAAACTGGATGGAATTTAACCCCTGACAGAGTAGAAATTTATCAAACCTCCCTTCCACAAGCAGGATATGACAACGGACCATTTTTATACAGATTAAAGTTGGCCTTAATTTGGTGTTAATCTTGTCCAAAACTGGTTGCCATACACCGGCTAAAGATCTCAGACTGCCTTGCTATTTATACATAGTATGGGTGGGGGAAGAGATTGATTCATTGTACATCAGACACAGTAGCATGACGTGAAATGCTAACATCGTTCAGGATTCGACCTCGATTTCATTTCCTGGGACGATAACCATTACACTAAGCACGCTTTCTTTCCTGTCTAATGTTTTGTATTAAACGCATATCTTTAGACAATGGCAGCATATGACATGCGGAAACTTTTTATGCGGACTAAAACTGGTTTGCAAAGAAAGTTTTCGTTCATTTTGATTGGTTGTCACACCAAGTTTAAAGAAAATATTTTGCCCTTTTATTTTACCATAGCAATGTTAAGAATCGACTCATACCTTTCTAAAGACCAATAGGAGAAATGGAAATCCGAACAAATTCCGGTCACTAATTCAGTTGAGCTACCACTACGCTAAGTGCGCCTCTTTTTCTTACCTAAATCGTGTATTTTCCAAACTTCTTCATCAAAGTCTGGATGTGACACAAGGTTGAATTTTAATGAGGAAAAAAGTTTGCTTGAATTCTGAATTTACCTCCTATCCTGGTTGAGTAACATATGCTTAAGAAATTACCTTTTGTACTATTTAAATATAGCTAAAACGTTATCGAACCTATGGGTTCATGACAATCCTACCGATATTGGTAAGAAGTTAAACACAACTTCAACGATTTGAAATCGGATGGACGATAAACAGTTCGCTTAGTACGCTTTGTCTCTTGCCAAAGGTAATTATGTACCCAATACCAGAGATAGACTTGATAAGACACGAGATCAAATTTTCATGTAGACTAGTTGCCTAACTAAGGCTAAAGAACCCAACCTGTATTACCTTTTATCCATACCTTGGGCGAGGATAGTTGGATCCATGTCTTTTCGAAGAGTATTACTGCGAAATGAACGGCCAACAGCAGCGTTCAGGGTTCGTAATTGGGTCGATGATTCCATCCCCTATTGTCGTAACGGTTACTTTTACCGCAGCTTTTGTTCTGGATAATGTACGTAACCCCTTCACAGCGGAGAGTGTGTAACAGAAGATCAATTTTTCAACGACGTAAAGCTTGCTTGGACTCATAGATTTCCAAATCGTATACCGTTTTCTTAACTAAGGCTAAAGAAGACAAACTTCCTTATTATCTATCATTTATTGTGAGTCGGGGAGAAAACGGACATATTCATTCCTTTCTTCATTAGGTTATCGCGAAATGAAACTCAAGTAGACTTGTCCAGAATTTGAACTCAGGTCTCCAATTGCATTTCGTACGACTATATCTGTTACCCTTAGCACGCCTCCTTACTTGTATGACAATACAATGTATGAATATGATTTTCTTCTTGATAACTATGCAGAGGCCTGGACCTGACTGATTGCATTTCACATAGCACTTATACCCTTGGGAAAGGAATGAATCCAAATATTCTCCCTCAAGCTATGGGTAAATAGTAGGGCAGACTAGGTTCTTCAACCTCGGTGAGGCAACTAGTCTAGGAGAAGGAAAACTCTGAATTCAAACCTGTTAAACCCCGCTTAAAAATTGACCTTGTGTCATATCCTGCCCGAGCGGAGGGGTTAGGTAAATATGATAGATGAAGGTGGTAATTAATTTCATAACGGCTTTTCAACAGGTGTTAAAAGAAATTAAAGTGATTGAAGCATTGATTATCTTATGCTCACAGTAATTGGGAAAGAAGAAATAAAATTTATGGCTGTTGAAAGGAACAATTAAGAGGATTCGAAGAATCCAAAGCGCTAAAACTGATATACTTATTTGTCTGTTGAATAAATAAGAACAGTGCCGAGGCAAATTAGCTTTGGCAGACCAGGCCGGAAATGAATTTTCGCGGGATGAAAAGACGCCAATCGACTGGAGATGAAACTTACAATGCTGCTCCAGGGTGTAAATGATTTAATTTAAATTAAAACTTTCAACGTCAAAACATCGGACTTGTTGCTCAACGGAAATATACATTTACTATGGATCAAGAAGAAAAAAAAAAAAAACTATAGAGTAAATACGAAATATAACTTGGAGGAATTTGTTAGATAAGAGTAATTGAAAAAGAAGTTAGAATCCATTAGTCACTGACTTCACCGGTGGCGCTCGTGGTGTAATGGTTATCATCGTAGGAAATGAACACGGCGACCTTAATTGAAATTTTAGACAAAGCTGAATACATTTTACATAAAGCTGATACCATTTCAAAAATTGTCTCCCTCTAACAGAGGGTAATTTGAAAGGCAGGCTGGGATCTTGGCATGACATTCAGTCGAGAAGGGAAACACTAAATTCAAACTTGTAAAATACCGTTTAAAAATAAATCTTGCGTCACTCCCTGCTCGATGCGGAGGTGTTGGATAAATGCGTACACGTTAGATGTACATTTGCCGGTGTAAAATTACGCCCCTTCGCCAAATTAGATTCTCCAGTGTATACCAGTAAAAAAGAAAACTACTCGCGGTAACCTATCAGAAGTTTACTGAATGAGAAATAATCAAAACGGAAGTTGGAAGTGAAATGGAAATCTTTATGCATGAACAAAATACAGTACTCACCAGCAGCGTGAAGAAGGTACGCACTGCTAGTGGTGACTACTTAGTCAGTATAAATCACTCCACTCAGGATAGTGTCCAACGATTTTATGAAAAATAAGACATACCCATTAATATTCACCAGGAGGGGATATAACACTACTAATACCTCGAAATATTACAAGCGAACACCGTGAAGCAAACGGAAATGGAGACTATTTTTTAATGTGTTTTTACGAATAAAAATACACTCATAAGAAGACATAAAACACACACACACACACACACACACACACACACACACACACACACACACACACACATATATATATATATATATATATATATATATATATATATATATATATATATATATATTCAGGACACCTAGTGAATGAAACTTTCATCTATTAAACCTGGGAGTGGGTGATTTAAAGCAACAGCGTCTTCTTGGTTTGTTTATTTTATAATGCAGATGTTTAGTCTGTCCATTCTATTTCAGATTCTCAACATTCAGTTTTGTATTAAATCCATTTGGAATCAGTTTTGTCCATTTACCTTCTGGTGATTCTATTATCGTCGGTTTTTTTTTCCTTTCCTTTCTTCTTTTTCAAATTTTCTCATTGATAGTGAAAATTGTATATCAGATAAAATCGAGACCATTTATTCGAAATGGAGTTCTCCACGTCTATAGTTAATTTGTATAAAGTATAGATTTTCGAAGGTATTGTTTTTAATCAGTGTGTGCAGTCAAGTAAATGATACTTTTGAATCTCCAATTTGATTCGAGGTAAATTTTAAATATTTTTCATTGTGAACCTAGGGAATGAATTGGTTGTATTTAGGTGTTTGCTACATAAATTAATCATGATATTACATGGTTGGCAAAATTTGGTAAATTTTATTGAGGTTTCTCATGAATTTCTTCAGTTTTAGTATATTGATCCTTCCTATAATATCTCTGGCGTAACTAGTTTGACGTAGCCTTGTCGGATGGCGCTTCAGGTTACACCGACAGCATCTCTGCAGAGGGGAAGACTCTCTCAATGAGTGACCTGAAAATGATTGTAAACAATCTGATGGTGGTACTCTTGTAGTACGGGAAGTTTGTGGAATGTCGAGTACCCCTTCATTGCCATTGCTCCCAGATTCAATCTGATACATAATGATTGCATCTGATAGGATCCTATCTTTGGGTCAAATAGAATTGTTTGACATTTAAACTGTATGCTAGTAAAGGACTTATGCTTAATTGAATTGTTAGTAATAGAAATGTTTTTTCATCTGACTTTGTAAAACCATTTAAATGAGGGCAAAAACCACTTCAGATACGTTTAAAATGTTATGAACAATTTTTTTACGCATCATCTATCTATCTATCTATCTATCTATCTATCTATCTATCTATGCCTATATATATATATATATATATATATATATATATATATATATATATATATATATACATGATTTGGTTGTAAAGAACCTAGATTGGTTGATAAGCTATAAAAAATAAACCAACCAACCAACCAACCAATTTTGTTCAACGATTGATCAGTGTTCCAGGTTCTTGAAAAATAAATTTAGGCGGATTTCACATTCAAAGCATCCAAAAGTTTCTTATTATTTGAGCTAGTACACACACACACACACACACACACACACACACATATATATATATATATATATATATATATATATATATATATATATATATATATATATATATATATGATTTTAGTATACAGTGGTTATGATTTGTTTCGTCTTCCAACGGCTAATGTTGGTGTTTTTATATGTTAATAAAATCTTAGATTCAAATCTGCGATCGAAATATGTTTAGTGTCGATAATTCTAATTTACCAATTATTCCGCTTTTTTTTAAACATCATCATGTATTCACGTTTTTCCTTCTTATTTTAGTTTCTGAAACTATGTCCTTAGATTAAATCTACATTGGAAACAGTTCAGAACGCGTTGGTTCGGTAGACAACTGTATTTTGTTTTTTGTTGCTTTTTTTTTTCTTAATTGCTATCATCTTTGGATTTTTTTAATCTATTTACCTATCGAGATTTCATGATATCATCGCTTTTCTAAAATTTCACGCTAGATTTTGCACAATCAGAGCAAAAAAAAAATTTTTTTTTTCTTTAGTCGCATTCGTTAGAATATTTAATATATATGTAGCTGAGTGTGACTGGGTTTAATGGGGTAAGGTAGAGGAGGAGAAATCAGAACGTAGAAGGATATAAGCGATAAAACTGATTGATATTAACGGTGTATCAATCCTTCAAGTGTTATTCTATGCGTAAGGGTTTAGGAATCGCGTTCATTATACTTTCATATTCATACTTTGTAGTTGTTTTACAAGTTTTTTTTTTTTTTTACAGAGTACATCAGAAGAAAGTTACTGTCCTACCCTTGATACCCGGGTGATAAATTCAGCTTATTCTGAACCCCAGTGGCAGTGTGTGATAAAAAATATGAATTATCATTTATAGATATAATCTCCAACCCAATAAAAGATGTCTTAGACAAAATAGAGTAAAGCTACCGATATCAAAATAAAATTATGGTGCTGAGTGTTTTTTTAATAAAATGTTTGATATAAGGGTGATGCTTATAAAATTATAATCAAAATAAAATTAATTGCCTAGTAGGCAGTGCATCATCATCATCATCATGTCATGCTGGTAGCACGGACATCCCTGACCCTTTTAGCCTGAGTTTTTGTGAATAGGTTTTTATTTGCAGCATGGAATATTGGGTTTGCTTTTAGTGCTGCAAGACTCGTGGAGTTTAAGCTTGTTAGTATTGCGACGAAATTGAGTTATGAGATGTTGAGAAGGTTGAGATTGCAGCGTGTGTCGCCGGACGTGTGAGGGATTGTGTTTTAGAGTCACCATGGTTTTTGTCCGTCTGGTGAAGAGGCGTGCGTTGGTCTCCATTAAAGTGGCCCAGAGGTACATTGATAGCTAGCGTGTCGAGAGCGGGATTACGCTCAGATTGACATAGCCAATTTTGGGGTGACATAAAGTTGTGCCTGTGCGAGGCATGTTGAATGCATCTGATGTATATTCAACTGGGATTCCTTGTAAGGAATCCATAAATTAGATGGGTTCCCTCGTGTATCCATATTGCTGCTGCTACTATTTAAGAGCCGCAGTGAGATGTCTGCACTGGGCGGCGTTGTCCAGCTAAAAGCATCGCTATTGAAGAACGGCCAGTGTGACGTCTGCACTAGTCAGTGTTCCCCAGCCAAAGAGAGTGTGTTTAGCAGCTTACCCGATTTCGTGGCCGGAAATGAAGGTCCGGGATGAATAGGATAAGTCATCCTGATTGGGTGAAAATAAGTGTCGAATTACATTGCGCGCCAAACTAAAATACGAAAATTTCCCCCTTCTCTATACCCTCTCTCGCCTCTTTTCCCAATCGTTCATCGCCTCAGACAGGTCTTGTGGACAACATCCCGTATCCTCACACAGTTGCTGAATGTATGTTCGTGCTGGTCGTCCTGCTTTTGCACGGCCATGTGTGGGGGTCCATAAAATTATCTATACAGAATAGTCTCCTTATTGGCTTATGCTAATAGACCTTTTTAAGGTCTAAACATAGTCTAATTATGAAATGGTCTATGCAGAGAATCATACGAAGGAAATCGTGTCTATAGAAGAAGTAACGAACGAATTAATCATTTATGAATAACCCATCCAGATTTTGATGTAAGCAATATGTTCCATACATTATTCGGCCTATTTACAGTAGCCTATTCAGAGACTGACTCATTGAGAATAGTCGACCTTTGCATTTTTATTCAGGGTTGGTTGGTTGGTTGGATTTTATGGCATATCAACCTTTGTAGGTTATTTAACGCCAAATCCATTTTAAGGCAAATAGTCAGTTCTTTTTCAAAGGATTTAGTTTAGCATGGGCACACAGTATATATCTCTAAACTATTTCAATTTCAAGCGATTCAGTTTATTCAAACAGTTCAAATTCAGCTTAGTATAAGTACAGATAAGTCAAAAACACTTCCAATTCAAACAATTCAGTTTAGCATGAGCATGCTGTTGAAATCTGAGTACAGTTATATTATCAAAAATATCTATTTCAAGCTATTCAGTTTAGTCAAACTTCTAATTCAAACAATTCAGTTTAGCATAAATATACAATTAGTTCTATTCAACCCATAGATAGGGCCTTATTAGGTGCTACCATTCCGGTCCAAAGTGGACCTGGGAGCAATGGCAATGAAGAGCTGCTCTGCATTACCAAAAGCTCCAGCATCACTGGAACCGCGCTATTAGATTTTTTAGCGTCATATATCCAGGACACTCATGGATCGTGCCTTATCGCTCTGCAGAGTTGCAGTTTGTGTATTCTACAACACCAGTCGACTGGGTAATTTTATTTAGAGAAAAGCCTGTACAACTCTTGATTTCTTCAAAATAGCTAATTCAGATAATGACTTATTCAGACTAACCCTCCACGCAAAAATTGATTGATTCTGAAAAGCCCACACTGGTATTAAACAATTCATAATAGACCACCAATGAATTGACCAATCCAGAATAGCCCGACCATAAATGACCAGTTCAGGATAGCCCACTCACGATCGCCTTATTCTGAATAGCTCATACGAGGATTGACATTCATCTATAAATTGCCACTATACAGAATAGCACACCCGTAAATTGATCTATTCACAATAGCTTAGTGTTTTTAATCTATTCAGAATAGTCCCCTCTGCGATTGATTTATTCAAAAGAAGCCATCCATGAATTGGTCTATTAGGATTTGCCGACTCAGTAATTGAACTATACAGAACTGCCTACCTATGGGTTGCTCTGTCAAGAATAGTCTACCCATCGATTAATCTACACATAATAGCCAACCCTGTTATTGATTTATTCAGAATAGTATACTCATGAATTGAAGAATTCAGAAAAATAAAATTGAGAAATACTCATCAGGAGTTGTTTTTTCTCTTACAAGATTTGATTAATCAAAAACTTCGCCAATCTAATAAAATTCATTTTAGACCTGATAGCTTGATCAAAGCCATACCAATTTTTTCCCGTTTGAACTAAAAGTTTTTTCAACATTTACTTCTGCATAATTTTTCAAATGTTCTTTCTATCATTACATTCCGTTCACGGAGATAAAGCCATTCAGATAAAATGATTCCAGTGTTTTTTTTTTGTTTTTTTTTAGATACACACATTTTTCATTACAATAATTATCTTTCACACGTCAATCCAAATGTTGAAAAGGCGGACATCTTTCTTAAATGTTTCATCTAATTATAAAATGGAAAGACAATCGGTTTAGAATTTAACGAAGACTCATTTGTACATAAAATCTTCCGATATATAAATATATATATATATATATATATATATATATATATATATATATATATATATATATATAAACCAATAAAACGTATTTGGACAACCTTAAAAATGTTCATTTCTCGTCCTAAAAGTGTTATTTTCAATGAAACAATTTAAGCATCAATGTTTTAGTTATAATACTAAATACAAGTCTCCTCGGCAAGTTTGACTTTAGTATAAACAGATATCTATTGAAAATTTGATTTATAGGTGTGCTTCGTCTTTAGCACTGAGCATGCCTTGATTAACGCAAGCAACAGAAATCACCCTCATGCAAAAGCCTTCTTGCACTAACGCTTACACTCTCAATTATAAAAGCTTATATCCCGAAGAACATAAAATATTTATAATTAGAAATTTAATATATACCGCCAAACATATATAGTCCTTCAAAATCATCTTCATCTCCAAAATGAAAAAATGAATTAAACAAAATCTCAAAATCAATGACTTCCCAAGACACATGGTTGACTAAAAACAGTCCAGAGGAACAGTTCCAAGCAGTTCCTCTGGGCTATATTAAGTGTTCTCACAGAGATGATAAGTGTAAGTTTTTGCTAATCTGCCGACACAAGATCGTTTATGTGTAGGAGTCCATGGAAGAATGTCACTTATGAGTTCTCTTTTTCTTCAGCAGCAGTACCCAGTCTTCGTCTTCCTTCTTTTGTGGTTTGTGAGATGGGAAGTAAATGGCTGCTCAAGTTTTGTTTTGGGAGACAACTGCTTCCCGGATTCCTTCAAAAGGGTACGCTGCCTCTTTAGGTAGTTCATCCTAATATTTTTCTCCAACGGTTTAGTTAGAGTTCAAGAGGTGCAAACAAACAGCCGTACTGACACAGCTAGAGCATGAAAGAATTCCCGTTTTATTCTTTTAAAGAAATCATATTTCCATATGATCGATAACCTGTTTATAGCAATCCATTGAATACCTATGCGTATGTTGATATTGCTTTCAGATGATAAGATATTGCTGCCGAGGTAATGAAATGGTATTTATTTGAAATTGCTGCTATATTTGCCTTATTTTTTAATTTTTGAAATAAAAATCACTCGAATGAATTGTTACATATTGTCCTTTTGTCGGCTCCATAGGTTCATGGATTTAAAAAACAGGATGCAACCGTGTCTTAAGGTAAACAAAAGACTGCGCAAATGCCACTTGAATTGAGTGGGCTGAATGCCGGAAGGAAGAATAACCACAAAGTGATTGGGGGTCCAAAAATATATAAAGACTGACATTTTCAACCGCGGACAGTAAGAGGTGAGTAGTGACAATAGACATACGCTCTCTGGGGATTAGTTTGGAGAGGGCCTGTGGTAGAGAAAACCTAAATGTTAAAGACTTGCAAATCTTAAAAGCGAGTAGGATCCCAGAACGAAGAGTAACGAAGATGAATGAATGTTTTAGGTCGGCCCTCTACCAGCCTCGTGGAGGTAGAACGAAGAAAAATCGAACAGGATTAAATATTCTCACTCTGCCTCGTGGAGGCAGAGTGAGAAGTGAGGCTCCCTGAATATATCGTATCTTAACCTGGTGAAAATTTTAGCAGCTCCTGATTCTCTCTCTCTCTTTCCTCACTCGACCATTTCGTTCATTTCGTAATACACATGAGAGTTGGATAGTTTTATGTATAAGTGCTATTGTCCCTCTTTTAGCCCCGGTATACAACAGAATGAAAACTTTTTGAAAATTATTTAAGAACGTTCCAGTTTGCATGAAGCAGTTCAAGTCGTGACGCCTAGCGGTGGTGTTTGGTAGTATCATGATAGTTGGTGCGCTGTCACGTTTTGAATTGTTTTACTAAATGAGTATTTTATCTTTAGTATAGATGAACTAGCAACGTAGTGTAACTTGGGAAGGGATTCTCTACAAGTTCGAATTGAGCCATAAAACTATGGAAGTAATCAAAAACACATTTGCGTGAAAGATGAAAGTCAAGTTGATCTCGATACAGTGACAAGATGGTTGAAGAAAGATTACGCGAGTCGTAAGACCCTCGACGATCAGGAAAGTTCATGCAAATCTAAAACCGAGCATTCTCAGCCATAGAGGCTTATCAAGCAAGAAGCTCATGAAAGTATTCAGTATTGTCATCTTGATGATCTCGGCAAAAACATATTGAGTAACTGAATTGATCCACACGTTACCAAATTATTGCCAAACTTTTGATTCTGCTTAGTACTTCCCAATTCTAACGTGTCACATTTGTTCAAAACATAAAAAAAGTTTAGTTTAACATGAACTGATTACAAAATATGATAATGATCAAACTAAAATTTTGATTAAATATGACTACTTGTCATGTTTCAGACTGCTGACTCAACGCGATTTGCAATGATATAAAAGTATTTTTCCTTTTATTTTTCTTTCTATGAGTCCAGTTGGTGCAATTTGTTAAGTTCATTACTTGGTGTAAGCAATTAACAAATTCATGCCTGAAGTATAGTGATATCGACGTTGCATTTCTGAAAAAAAAAAAAGGAATCTTCTAATTATTTTAAGATATTTAATCCATATAAGCCATTTAATTCGCCGTTTACTTCCTAAAAAAGGTTCTTTAATATCGATTCAGGACATAATGCTAAAACTGGATTTGAGTAAATTTCATTGGTTAAAAACTTATTTCCAATCAATTGTGATTTTATAAGTTTACTTTCTGTTTTGCCGGTTAATATATCAAACATTCCAACACAGATAGCAGGACTAACGTTGATACGATATTCATATACGTATCCTTAATCTCCGCTTGGGCATGATATGACACAAGGTCAATTTTTTTAAGCGGAGTTTAACAGGTTTGAATTCTGAGTTTTTCCTTCTCCTAGACTAGTTGCTTTACCAAGGCTGAAGAACATAGTCTGCCTTTCTATTTACCCATAGCTGGAGGGAGAATAATTGGATTCATACCTTTCCCAAAGGTATTAGTGCTATGTGAAATGCAATCATTTTCCTCCAGGATTTGAACTCGTGTCCAATTCCTGCGACAATAACCATTACACCACGGGCACCTCCATAGATCTTATCTAATTCTAATATGCAATATTTCATCTACTTTGAAAACAGAACTCAATTCACATAAATAATCTTGCTTCCTTTTTTGAATGCCATATGAATCATCGTGAGTTATTTAAAGTCAAAGTCAACATCGTAGTAGAGAAGCAATCCTATTTAATCCTTAGCTTTGTGGATATTTTACAAGGGTATTAGTCCAAAAGTTAATTTTAACGAATTGGGGTTCGAGATCATTTGCTTTGATGCCGCAGACTAGCACGTTAACCACTATACGATAAGGACACCCCCTCTCAATACACCGAATCGACTGAAACGGTGATTTTACTAAGCATTGCGCTTCGATGGGCGCCCTTAGAACAAGAAAAGTATGAAGATTTATTTGAAGTCAGAACAGATAAAATCAATTAAATATTTCCTTTGATGTCTGTAAGACGAAGAAGTGATATCCATGCATAATGAGACACTTTTGTTTTACTACTTGCTGGTTTTAACGAACACGCGAAGAAAAAAAAATCTTTTCAGATTATTTTGATAATGATTTTAATAATGGCCTTTACATCTTGATTGTTAATTTAATGAGAGTGTTCAATGGAGAGATAATCCAAACTGAATGGCTATTTAATCAGTTTAGCGTCGTTTGACACAAGTCAATACATATGGGCTGCAGGGCGAGTGATCAAATTTCTGTTGTAGTCTGTAATAATAGACTACCACAACGATTCCACACTTTATAAATTTAATCTATCAAAGAATAGAATAAGGAAAGGCAACAAATCTATTCTACTATATTAAAAAAATGTATGTTTTTGTATCAGAATCAAGAGAATTCTCTTTTATCGTAATGGTGATAATAACTTCTACGCGAGACTGACCTATAGCGATGTTGATGATGATAATGATGACCTCAAAAGACTCTATAGGTCAGTTTCGCATAGAAGTTATATATATATATATATATATATATATATATATATATATATATATATATATATCAACTCATGTGAAGGAGTGTTCGCCTATAGTCTGGGAGACCTTGGTTCAATCCCAGGTTGCCTCATACCAAAGACTTTAAAAATGGTACTTGATACCTCCTTGCTTAACACTCAGCAATATAAGGTACGTATCAAGGGTAAAGTGGAGCAATCCATGGAAAGGAGAAGCACCCTCCCCTACACCTCGGTGTAGTAGCTATTGAAAAGGGAGCCTTCTGGTCGCCCTCGACTACGGTCTCCAACTTATATATATATATATATATATATATATATATATATATATATATATATACTCCGTTCGAGCAGAATACGACACATGATCAGTTTTAGAGGTTTACATTCTGTTTTCCTTCTCCTACACCCGTTGCCTTACAAAGGTTGAAGAGCCATTTCTGCCTAATTTATTTATTTATTATTATTCACCTATTTGCTAGAGCGAGAACAGCTGGATTCATGCTTTTCCCAAGGGTATTATTACAATGAAAAATGGAAACAGTCTCTTCGAGGTTTGAACTCGTTTCGCCGTGTCCATTTCCAACGATTGTAAGCATTATATTACGAACTCCTCAAACCTATATATATATATATATATGCTGGGCTGATAGCACAGTTCTCAAAGGCTATTGCTCTTGATTAGTCCTCTAGATTGTGTCCAGTTTCTGCGCAAAGCTGGTGAATAAGTTCTGTACATATTTCGGAGTCTTTAAAAGACCCTCACTAATGAGCCCGTGTTTACTTGACTTGCAAAACTCAGCATTACATTCTCATCTTTTATGGATAGCTCATATGATGGGAGGCAAGTAACCGTACATCTAAAATGGTATATAGTGCTTCCACATATATAGAAACATGATTTAGTATTAAATAACCACATGAGTTGATAAACGGTAAAACACAACCAACTAACCAACTTTCTCTAAGCATTTGCTGTTATCGCTTCAAGTACATGAGCTATTGATATCAAAGTATGTGAAATCATCTAATATTTGAAACTGTCGTGTCCATATTGCAAAATGGATGCGCCACATGGATGTTAACGAAACGTATGGAGAAAAAGCTTGACTGTTATTACACAAGAATGCTTCGAGCCAAATTGAAGAATTCCTGGAGGCAACACCCAAGAAAACAGCAGTTGTAAGGTCACCTACGACCCATCACGAAAACTATCCAAGTTAGACGAACCATACATGCGGGACACTGCTGGAGAAGTAAATATGAACTAACAAGCGATGTACTCCTGTGGACCCCAGCACATTGACGAGCAAAGGTTGGACGACCAACTAGAACTTATATACTACAGCTCTGTGCTGATACAGGACGTAGCTTGGAAGACCTTCTGAGAGCAATGGACGATAGAGACAAGGGGCGAGGGAGGGCCAGGGAAAATTGTGGTAGCATCATGACGTGTTGATGATGACCATCATCTTTTAAAAAATAAACGAATTTTTTTTAAAGTTAGAGAACACGTAGACAGCAATGGGTATATCTGCATATCCTAGGATATGCAGCAAAGATTCAAATTGTATTTGCAAGAAGCGCTTGATAATCTTCATCATCTGCATTCGAAACAGTTTCTGCGGTATATCAACAGTTCATTGACTTTTTTAGTATGAAAACATTTCCTTTCATTTGATCTGTTGAGTTTCGCAGCATCTAAACTTGCAGAGTATAAAGAACAATTGTTCTATTGTATCTCCTTGCAAAAATGTAGCGACAATGTCAAATATATTTAGGTCACGTCTGGAAAGCAAACAATTACTTTCGTGTTTTCGTAATGTATTATCATAGCACAAATAGTTATTTTAGGGAGACTATAATCAAAAAGTACTTCATTCAATTTTCCGCAGAGTATGGACTCAAATGCCTTGGTTTGGATTGGTTTGGTTTGGTTTATTGAGTTTTATGGCATATCAACCTTTGTAGGTTATTTAACGCCAAATCCATTTTCATGTAAATAATCTGTTCTATTTAAAACAATTCAGTTTAGCATAAGTACACCGTTTAATAGTCAAAAACATTTCTATTTCAAACTATTCAAGCATTTATATATGACAATTCAGTTAAGTGTAAATACAGTTTTAATGTCGAAAACAGTTCTATTTCAAATAATTCAGTTAAGTATAAGCACCCAATTTAAATGTAAATTCATTTTAATTTTCAAAAAACATTTCTATTTCAAGCTATTCATATTACTCAAACAATTCAATTTAGCATAAGTATGCTGTTACTTCTATTTATCCCATAGATAGGGTCCTATCAGGTGCTACCACTCCCGACCAGAGTGTACCTGGGATGCGGTGGCAATGATGGGGCACTCCGCATTCCCCAAAGCTCTAGCACTACTGGAACCTCACCATCAGATGTTTTTGTGTCATATCAGGACACTCGTTAGGAGGTCAGTGTATTCTACAGCCCCAGCCGACTGGGCAAACAAATGCCTTGGAGAAATCTATTAATATTATTGCTTTGAGATTTGTACACATGTTTCTATCACGATTCGACGAATCGTCAAAATTTGAGAATATTCTGATTTTTTCAAAGAATTTTTCCGTCCCATTTAGGATACGATTGAGAAACTGTCTTGTAAATCTTAGAAGACATAGTAGAAAGAGTTATGCCCCTTTATTCTTTTAAGATTCCACTGTCACATTTTCTCGGAAGGGAACGTTGAAGCATTTTGTCCATTTCTCAATTATTTGTTTATATTCAGCATTAGATGATCAAATACTTATGTAATTAAATCTCCTTATATTTCAGGAGATATTTCGCTGATGTCTGCAATTTTTCTGCTTTTGCTTATTTTTAGAACTTCGTCTTATTCATTTTCCATAGAACATTACATTTTATGACTTATTAGTCATATTTTCTGTAGTTAGTTTATCTCTGAATTTTAGAAGATTTCCTAAGAGTCTTGAAATGTTTTAAGTTAGAGAAAAATAATATATATATATATCATTATAATCATCAACTTACTCTATTTGTATGGATTCCCTGATTCTCGCTTTCCATCTATCACAATAACCCATCGCTCCCGTCATGTCTTCAAAACTATATCCAGTGTATGCACAGAGCTGGTGAAGTAATTTACTAAGCTTTTTGCTTAGATGTGGCACAAGGCCATATGAATGGGGCACCCAATGAGACTCGAACTCTCTTGTGTAGGTTTGCTAGTCTAGCTTGCTAACTATTGCACCACCAGAGGCGCACAGAGCTGGTGAAGGTAAGTTCTTACTGATCTGCCAACCCGGGCACGAACATTTGAAGGGGTCTGTAGAATCACGTCACTTATCAGTTCTCCCTTGGTTCCCTAACAGTGCCATGCAAGTCTTGTTCTTGTTAATTGAATAGTTTTCAAGAGAGGAGTTGAGTAGTCATAAAGTGATTGTTTCGTGGGGTGTTACCACCAGGATTTGTTTAATACAGCACGTAGCGTTCTTGTGCACTTCACGTCTGGCTCAATCTCCAGACATTTTGTCCGTGTTCATGTAATGAATCCTTAACGACAACATGAACTGCATTCATTAATCAGATAAAATTAACCACTGAAAAGAATATTTCACCCATTTAAGACTTAATGATAAATATTTTTTGTTATTGAAATGAATATTTCTTTTAGTCGCTTGACATATTCAATGTTGTATATGACAGCTCAGCGACTGAATTGTACAGGGTCGCTAATAGGGATTGTTAAAAACGCCACACAACATCGTTGTATTATTCTCTTACAGCTTCCTCCAGATTAAATCAAAGGGGTTAGTCTTGGGCTGGTCTATTTGTGAGAGGTAACGGATCATATGCCTAGCCTATCTCTCTTATAGGTTTTGCAGGATATCGTCTGCATTTTGACTTTTTTAATGTAAAGCCTTCTTCTTTTACTAAATCTATCGATATTCGAGGTACGTATTCTAGGCATAACATAAACAAATATGGCACTATTGTATTCCCTAGCAAGATTCAAATGACAATATCGAATAAATCATTGTCCCCATATGGAGAGCAAACAATTGCTTTTGTATTTTTACAGAGCTTCTCCTGGGTGCAACAGTTTCTTGTCAGATACCATATGTTTGACAATTTGCTCCATCTGTGAATGGAATGAAATTCTTTAGAGAAATCTACGAATTTTGTTTCCTCGAGATTTTTTTTCTCATACCCCTTCGATGATTTGACGTATCGTCACGTTCTGCAAAGTTGTGGATCGAATCCGAAAACCATGAGATCAGCCGAATAACTTCTTCGTTTTCAGATTGCATACAATAAGAACCATTGCATTATAATCCTTACCAGCTATAGCAGTAAAAGTTATAACTGTATATATATATATATATATATATATATATGAACATTCAGGGTGCAATTGTTATCATTGTAGAAATGAACACTCTGATTCGAGTTCAAATCCTGCACGTAGTTTTTACATTACACGTAGGGAAAATACTATTAAGAAATGTATGAATCCAATTACTCTCTTTTCAGCTATGGGTAAATAATAGAACAGACTGCGTTTTTTAAAGTTACTATGATAAATTGTGTAGTGGAAGGAAAATTGATTTCAGATATGTCAAACTCCACTTAAATTTTACCGTATGACGCAAAGTGGTCGTTCGCTGGTGTTGGTTATATATATATATATATATATATATTGCATGGTACAGTCTGTGACTCTATGTTTCACACAATCAGCAATTGTCCGTCGAATCACTGATACACAGACTGTACCAGGATATATATATATATATATATATATATATATATATATATATATATATATATATATATATATAAGTTCATATGTATGCATGTGTGTGTGCAAGAGCAAATAAAGTTCTTTCCGAATAAAACGTTCTGGATGCGATATAAATAACAATCCTGGAAGTGAGGGTATACTTGTTATCATTACTAGTCAGTTCAGTATAATTTTGACAAAATCTGCAGAATCTGATTTTAAAAAGAATAAAATATTTTTCACTTACTGCTATTGTTCTTGTGTATGATTGATTATATTGTAGGTTATGCTGAATTACTTTATTAAGATTCCGTGTTAAAATTCTCCTTCGTGGGGAAATGATTACACGATCTTAAAATACGTTGATTTTAACTCCTTATGTTGGAATACCAGCAGTAAATCGAATTTAAATTTAGGTATTTTTAACAATCTGATTACGGCAGCCAGTGTTCACCGCAGAAAACATTAGAAAACCGAATATAGCCGTTGGTAACCAGCCAAACGGCACTTATTACCTAAGATTTACCAACGTATCAACGGTGTCGAACGATTACCTATCATGTTGAAAAACAAATAAGTCTATAGCCTGAGACACATTCACTCTTGCAAAATACACAACAAACAAAACAAGACCCTCGCCTGTAAATTGACTTCTGTATTACTAACGCTAAATTACACCACATGCCTCCTAACAGGGCTTTTTTCTTTGAAAAAGACTATTTTCTTAATTATGAAGATATTATCAGACACAAAACTACCTGTAGACAAGGAATTTTTCTTTACAGTATAAGCATTTATCATTTTTCTATTGGATAATTAAGTCTCATTTTATTATTGTTGCAGTAAATTTGTTTTCAATTTGATTTAAGGTACGTGGATATCCTATCCAACTTCTGCCCCTATTTGATCCCGTTCCTTTCTCAATTAATCTGCAGGTAAGTAACTGATTCTGTCCATCTCTCAATCTCTTCTATCCCTCTCTCTCAATCTCTTCTATCCCTCTCTCAATCTCTTCTATCCCCCTCTCTCAATCTCTTCTATCCCCCTCTATCAATCTCTTCTATCCCTCTCTCTCAATCTCTTCTATCCCCCTCTCTCAATCTCTTCTATCCCTCTCTCTCAATCTCTTCTATCCCCCTCTCTCAATCTCTTCTATCCCTCTCTCTCAATCTCTTCTATCCCTCTCTCAATCTCTTCTATCCCCCTCTCTCAATCTCTTCTATCCCCCTCTCGCAATCTCTTCTATCCCTCTCTCTCAATCTCTTCTATCCCTCTCTCAATCTCTTCTATCCCTCTCTCAATCTCTTCTATCCCTCTCTCTCAATCTCTTCTATCCCTCTCTCTCAATCTCTTCTATCCCTCTCTCTCAATCTCTTCTATCCCTCTCTCTCAATCTCTTCTATCCCTCTCTCAATCTCTTCTATCCCTCTCTCTCAATCTCTTCTATCCCTCTCTCTCAATCTCTTCTATCCCTCTCTCTCAATCTCTTCTATCCCTCTCTCTCAATCTCTTCTATCCCTCTCTCTCTCTCTCTCTCTCTCTCTCTCTCTCTCTCTCTTTCTGTAAATGAGGCCATGTGAATACGACTATTTCTTACCTGAGTAACAATACTACATTTATAATGTTTCGTTTAGGGCATAATCTTCGCTGATTCCTTATAATGATTTCAATCTTGTATAATGTCGGATACTGTGTAATGAATGCTGAGTTAAATACTGAGCAGAATATTGGGGAAAAAGATTTTGTAGAATACTGACTTCCACAAAATGCTCCTATTGCACAATACAACACGACTAAAACACATACCGGACATCTGTTTGAATGATTTATATAGTTACTATTCCTATTCAAATGAGTGCAATCCCAGTTCGACTCAAAAAATGGTACTTGATGTCATCTTCCTTAACGCTCAGCATCATAATAATCAAAAGTAAGTGGAAAAGAGTAACGCCCTCTCCTACACCTCACTGTGGTAGCTATTGAAAAGAGAGCCTTTGGGTCACCCTGGACTAAGGTCGTCAACTTTATCTTATTCCTAGTCACGTGACCCTACGGAGGACAATTCATTTCAACCGTTTCGTTCGTTGCTTGGTGATCCGTGTTCGACCACACGGATCGGTATCGACTCATTTTACATACATAAAATCTATCATCTATTTTTAAAGGATTTTTAGAATATAGTTTTTATCCTCATGGAATTAAGTCAAAAACAATTTCCAACTTGCTTTTTTTTTTGGTCATGAATTTGCCAATATATACACATTTATTGTATTTAAAGTATCTTTTTTGTCCACCATACAGCTCATATACTGGTGGTTTTAGAAGAAAATGATATTTCGAAATCTTATAAATTGATCAATTCAAAGATCAAAAATTTTACCCTGTGAAGTAAATTTTTTATGTTGTATGGAGTATTATTCTTTTCTTTTAATGTTTTACTGTTTCCAAAAACTTATTTATTCGGTAAACATAGAAATTTGACTTGCTAAAGACATGCTGTTAAAATATTAGATTATTTGAACGGGAATTAGCTACCTTCTTGGGTAAAATTGAATGTTATCACTTACCAAGAACCACCCAAATTATAGCAATTATATATATATATATATATATATATATATATGTATGAAGATTGGGAGGAAGAGAAAGAAAGAAAAAGAGAGAGAGAGAGAGAGTAATTACTTTCAGTTCGTTGCATCGTAAGGTTTTCTTTACTTCTGGCTCTGCGTAGCCCTTCTTTATGAATTGTATGTCTTGTCTGCCTATTTTTCCTTTAATCGATCAATCACCCGATTGAGATTAAAAACATATCAAACCTTTATGACACAGGCTAACTTTATATATATATATATATTTAAGAAACTATCCCTTTACAGGAACTTGGCCATCTGAATTTATCTATTGTATTAGTTTATATATATATATATATATATATATGAAGAAGAAGAAACTAGACGGCAATTACACTAGAATGTTGAGAGCAATATTGAACAAGTCCCGGTGTCAACATCCCACAAGACACCAACTATATGGCCAATAGCCTCCCATCACGAAAACTATACAAGTTAGACACGTAGGACACTGCTGGAGAAGCAAGGACGAACTCATCAGTGATGTACTCCTATGGACCCCCGCATATGGCCAAGAAAAAGCAGGACAACCAGCTCAAACTTACATACAGCAGTTATGTGAGGATACTGGATGTAACCCTGAAGACCTGCCAAAAGCGATGAATGATAGGGCGAAGTGGCGAGAGAGGGTCAGGGATACCCGTGCTGGCAGCACGACTTGATGATATATATATATATATATATATATATATATATATATATATATATATATATATATATATATATATGTATGTTTGTGTGTGTGTATGTGTGTGTGTGTGTGTGTATAATTTCATTGGTTCATACACAGGATGCAATTAAGAATATATACTCATTCATATGCATATAATGTATATATTGTAATTATTTTTCAGCTTGTGATGTAAAGTTAATTGTCTTTAAAAGAACAAGTCTAAAACTTTTAGCAGTTGCTTTTTTTTCTTTTGTTTTTCTTCATTTCGATGGTCTGTTCATAGTCGTTGATTTGGACCGTCGTTACTAGAAAATTCTTCGCGCGGAGAGCTTGTTCAATAACGCAAAAGAACAACTTCACCAAATATGACAAAAATTCTAAATAGAATAAAATATCAATTAAAAGGATGTCTCAAGAGTTGTGTTGAAGACCTGGTCTCTTTGTCTTTATTTTGGTTGTTGTTTCATTTATTTTTGTGTGCGTTTCTGTCTTCTTTTTTCTTTTTTCTTTTTTTTTTAATTGTAACCTTTTTTAGCAGATAAGAAATTGTTTCTTTGACTGAGTTCCTGTTAATTAATGTCAGTGGCGGGAGAAGTATGTGGAAGAAGTATGCGACTAAATTCGACGAAAGAATCAGTTCAGTTCATTAAATGTTCTTTTGAGAAAGAGAAAAATATGTGTCTCAGAATTAAGTTGAGAGAGGATATTTTGAATGAAGAATAGGAAAGAAATAGAGAAGTAAAAATAAAAGAAAGAGGCAGAGAGAGAGAGAGAGAGAGAGAGAGAGAGAGAGAGAGAGAGAGAGAGAGAGAGAGAGAATGGAATAGAGGGAAAAAAGATAGACAGAAACAATTAAATAAATGAAGAAGGTGATCGATGAAGTAAGACAGAAAAGAATGACGAGACAGGACTGGAAAAGTAGACAGATTTAAAAAAGAAAAAAAAAAAGAGTGATCAGAAAAGAAGATAAAGAATGAAAATATTTAAATTAAAGAAACAATGAAACAAAGAGCAATGAAACACGGTGAATGCAGGACGAAATGAGTGAATGTAAAAAAGTAGAGAAATATAGAAAGAAAGAAAGATGTTCGACAAGTGAAATAGATAAAGGAATGAAATAAAAAAAATAAAGGAAGAAAAACAGGAAAGACGGGTTGAAAGAATGATTATCAAGAAGAAAATTTATCAAGAAAGAAAGGAACACGAAAAAGGACAATCTAGAATGAAATATGGTAAAATAAAAGAAAATAGGGAAAGAAACGCTAAAGTAATAAGATTCTTGTAGGAAATTGGTTATATTAAAGAAAGAAAGAAAGAAAAAAAGAAAGAAAGAAAGAAAGAAAGAAATGAATATTTAGGATAGAAAGCATAACTAAGAAGAGATATTTTTTAAAAATAAAGAATATTAATATTTGTGAAAGAAAGAAAGAAAGAAAGAAAGAAAGAATCTACTTGCGCGTTATACATTGAAAATCCCACCAAAGAAAGAAAGAAAGAAAGAAAGAAAGAAATGAATATTTAGGATAGAAAGCATAACTAAGAAGAGGTCATTTTTAAAAGTAAAGAATATTAATATTTGTGAAAGAAAGAAAGAAAGAAAGAAAGAAAGAATCTACTTGCGCGTTATACTTTGAAAATCCCACCAAAGAAAGAAAGAAAGAAAGAAAGAAAGAAATGAATATTTAGGATAGAAAGCATAACTAAGAGGTAATTTTTAAAAATAAAGAATATTAATATTTTTGAAAGAAAGAAAGAAAGAAAGAAAGAAAGAATTTACTTGCGCGTTATACATTGAAAAGCCTACCAAAGAAAGAAAGAAAGAAAGAAAGAAAGAAAGAAAGAAATGAATATTTAGGATAGAAAGCATAACTAAGAAGAGGTTATTTTAAAAAAATAAAGAATAATAATATTTGAGAAAGAAAGAAAGAAAGAAAGAAAGAAAGAAAGAAAGAAAGAAACACACAAATATGGAATATCCGAGAAGGCAAATATGGAAAGATCCTTTTAAGAAAAATAATTATCAGAAAGAAAAAGAAGTGAAAGAAATTTAGGAATAACGAAGAAAATTGCTGAAACGAAAGCTAGAAGGAATGAAAAGTGTTGTATAACCGTAATACAAATATATGCAGAAACATAATTAAACATAATTTACGAACTTCATTGAACGAACGAACACACTTCTTTATAACATATATTTCTCACACTTTATTCTCGAAAGGGTGATGTTTCTTGTGTGTGATAGGTGAGTAGAGAGAAGGACGGACTGTTATTTTGACCCAAGTTCTTCTGACCATAGCAGCACTTCTTTCGCCTCATCTTGGCTGGGATTGCTCAACCGTAGATCACTGAGGGCCCATAGCCCTCTGTCTGCCCCTGGTTCTCACTTCAGCATCTTGTCTCCAACTGACTCGAACCGTCTATGCCCCTAGTAAAATTATAGTTTAACGACCACCTGTTTCCGCTGTTATTCCGGTGCATCTCTTGACTGACGGCTCGGTCGAGGGTCAATATATAACAAAAGATTTATTTTCACATTCTACGCACAACCGTTGTTAATACTGTCTTATGCATCTGACTACACCACTTCTCTCAAACGACGTTTATATTTCCATAGCTCATCGTTGATTGGTCCATCTGACAAACCAAATACCACGGTTGACTGATCTATAAATACATTGTTCTGACGCTAGCACACTTTTTCATCATTCGGGTTTCACAAAAACATGAGCAATTATTTTCTCTGAAGTGAATTCAAACTGCACATATTCATTCTGGTCATCTTAGCAATATTTCATTGTAACGTCCGTACTGTACTAACAAGGTGATAGTTCTGTATTGACAACGAAGTTTATATTAAAAGGAGACATGTGTTTACCAATTCCTTTTCCTGTTACTCATGCCTGTCAAGAATGGTCATGGCGTCGTGTCGAGGTTTAGAAGGAGGTAGGCCCTCAAGGGATTTAGTATGAATTCATTCGAGCATTTCTTCTATTGTTCACACTGTATTGGCCATAAACACGTCAACGTAATGGTTGAGTGATCACTTTTCCATTACTGGACATAGCTTGGCTTTATGTTGCTTCATAAACCTTTGTGAATTATTTGCCTTTCTTCTCGGTATGGCACAAGCTAACTATTGTCTATCCACGTGTAGGGCTCCTTCTTATAATCCTTCTTGATCTCACTGTATATTCTGACTTCTATTGTGCAGTTCTCCAGAAGCCTGGTTACAGGGACCATTTCCTTATCAAGATCCTTACTCATCGAGTTGAGAAGGCTGACGCCTCGTTCCCTGGCTCACTAACCGAGAAAACTGGCAAATCTCACGCACCGGTGGTTTGCGTTCTGTGCTTTTGACGCTCCCATAACGTATAACCTTTTCTGTTGCTCATGTAGCAAGTGAGCATGGTACTGGAACCGCTCTCGATAGAAACTACATTACATATATATGGCCACGAGGCTACGACTAGATCCTGACCTAGGACTTAATTCATCATCTATACTCCTGTTATTCCGATCAGTTTCCTCATACTTAGTGTTTCAATATTTTGTGCCTGCTGCAGTCCAATAGTCCAATGCTGCAGGCTATTACCCAGTTAGGTATGGTCAAGAGAGGAAGACGTTATCGGTTAATATACAAGTGTCCGAGTGTTCAAGTCCTCAAGTCGTTTCTGTCGGTCACTCCCACACGTTAACAGAAGTTTCGGCCCTTATAAAGAATAAAGAGACATATATTTTTACAAAGAAAATTGTTATCGTTGATTCCTCATTCGTCAGTATTTCCTCTTACGAAGGTATACAACAAATGTAAACAGGAAATACCTGTCTAACAACATACCATCACACGTCTGAATAATCATTTTAAAAGTCAAAGTCGGATGTGGCTTTTGAGATGAGCAGCCCACATTTTCCAACTGGTTGATTGTTTGACAGACTGATTTCAATTGCAGGTTCACCATTGTATAAGTATTCAAAAATAATTTGTCAAAAATAACATACAACGAACATGATAACCTTTCCTCTAAGGCATATATTATAGTTTTCCTTAGAGGAAAGAGGTTCACATTCATACTATGTCAACTAATACGAATTATTTTTAAACAGGTTTTTTAACCATAGCTAGAACAATAACAAGTACTATAACTCCTGATACAAAAGAACTGAGAGTAATGCAAATAAAAGGGTATTACTCACTTCCCAGTGTTATATTAGATGCTGTTCAGCGTTGTACACGGTACACTACTTTGTGGGCTAATAGCCTACATCTCTGTCGTGTAATGGTTATTGCCATAAGAAAATAGACACGGCGACACGAGTTCAAATCCTGGACCAGGCTAATTGCATTTCACATAACACTAATACCCTCGGGAAAGGTAGGAATCCAATTATTCTCCCTCCCGCTATGGGTAAATAGTAGGGCAGACTGGGTTTTTCAGCCTTGGTGAGGCAACTAGTCTAGGAGAAGGAAAACTTAGAATTCAAACCTGTGAAACTCCGCTTAAAAATTGACCTTGTGTCATATCCTGCCCGAGCGGAGGGGTTGGTAAATATGAATAGCTTACATCTCTGTTACTGTACAGTCAGAGTATTCTAAGCTCTGTTGACGGAACGTTATTGCAGTAGGGTTACTGCAACCCAGGCTTTTACAAAAATGAATAATCCAAGGATTACAATTTAACAATTAAGCAGATTTGACTTCAGACTAAAAATAATTGGAATGATTATTATTTTATTTTCCAGAAGAAATAATTGTTCCTTGTTGTATTAGATTATACATATCTCAGGTAGAGAGAAAGGTAGGATTCATAAAAAATAATTGTAAATGTCTAATATTTTTTTAATTACATGAAATAAAAGATGTATGTGGCAAGCCTGTTGCCGCTATATGTGGAGAAATGCACTCTGATCGTCTACTAGGAGAGAGACGAAGCTGACCAGAGGGCCTCAAACAAGTTAGAGGCCCGATGAGAAGCGGTAGGGCATTTGTAGCCTATAGGAAGCTGAGCGAAGTAATGTTGCGCCAACAGAATCAAAAAGTGTTCGATCTAAAATATTTCACTGGAAAGGATTATGAAACCATGACCGACCCTTTTCCCTCCTACATGCAAGATTAAAACTAACTGTTACTTAGTGAGTACTAGTGTATATATAATTTCATAACTCCTACCACTTTCGGTACACCTACACATCGATGACTTCCTCTTTACACAGGTGCATTCTGCAATCACTTTGTTTACACAGCTGGGACGTCTGGCTCTGTCAAGGGTCAATATCAACACATGCCGTGCTTTCATTACAAGTATAGATAATAGTGGCGTTATCTATCCGTTGTCGCAGGAGGCGTAACTATAGTCTGGTAACATCAAATCCTTGAAATTTTCGGTTTCTTTGTTTTATGTCATATAAACCTACGTGGGTTATTTAAGCCTAAGTTATCCAGTAGGAGAGTAATGGCATTATTTAACTCCTAAATTTTGGTCCAGAGAGTTCATACCTCTCCCAAGTGTATTCGTCTGAAAGTGAATGTAGTAGCCTTACTGGAGTTCGAACTCGCATACGAGAATTTCACAGGCCAGCACGTTAGTCACTACGCTAAAGATATTCCACGGAATCAGTTAGCTTGGATAATAAAAGAAGAGTGTCGACAGTAACTTCATTAAACCTCCCGAATTAGTTGATTAAATGATTGATTGATTCATGAATTTTAACTGCATGTCAATCCATCTATGGTTATTTCATGCCTAGAGGTTTGGGAATCCTACTCATTTTAGGTGCAGATTTCCGTTTTTTGTGTAGTTGCTTCTTAAGATATATATTTTTGTGGTTGGTTTTATTGTACGAAAATATATTTGATACAGTTAGCCCGTACTGAGTGACCAAGGGAGTAATGCCAATGAATAGGTTATCCACACTACCAAGGATTTGGGAACTGAAGCCACCCCCAAAAATACAGTTTAGAGTCATATCTAGGATGATAATGTTTGTAAGGAGGTTTTTAACTGTCAGCAAGGGATACAGTAAGTGCATTGAATTAAGATGTAAACACAACATGAAATCGTTTATGTTGTCTGTTCTCCGTCCAAATATTTACAAAAAGCCTATCACACAGTCTCTATAAGTCACAGAACCTTTTAAAATCAAATCTAAAATAAAAAGGTCAATATCAACACATGCAGTAACGGTGTTGGCAAATTTGGCAAATTATAATACAGTATTGAAAATAAATTTGTAAAATCACAAATAGTTGGTATCAGGTCCCTAGTCAATAAAGATTGCTCAAATCAGTTTCCAGCGTTTACTGTAATGGGACAGATATTTCCTGCAGGCAATCTTGAAATTAAAAAGCTGATATAGGTCAGGTATTTCATAGTGATTAGAATATTTCTTTTTCTAAGAATGCAACGTCAAATTGTGATAACTTTCAGACTTAAAGTTGTCAATGTCTTATACTAAGAAAATGATCCAACTTACTGACTCTTTATTTTGACTTAATTTTATAATTTAAAATTTGTATGTAGAATGCTGCGTGCAATCCTGAACAAGTCCTGGCAGCAACACCCCATAAGACACCAACTGTACGGCCACGTGCCCCCTATCACGAAAACTATTCAAGTTAGACGAACCAGACATGCAGGACATTGCTGGAGAAGCAGAGATGAACTCATAAGAGATGTACTCTTATGGATCCCCACACATGGCCGCGCAAAAGCAGGACGACCAGCACGAACGTAAATTCAGCAGCTATGTGAGGATACAGGTTGTTGTCCTGAAGACCTACCTAGGGCGATGAACGATAGGGAGGAGTGGCGAGAGAGGGTCAGGGATATCCGTGCTGCCAGCACGATATGATGATGATGATATGATACAGTGATTATGCATAGACGAGTAGATTATTGTCTATCAAGGTAAGCGTCAATTCATCTTTCGTTTTTATTGGTATTATGAAAAATTTCTGATCAACTGTTTTAGTGAAACAGTATTGTGTCAGTGCAGTGCCACCCTAATTACAACGTGTATCCTTTTGTGATGATCCCTTAACTTCTTAAGATGCAAATTTCTCTATTTGGTAATGTTTAAGGACTTGAGGTAATACAAGGGAAATATTACGACACATTCTGGAAATTTAGTGGTGCTTGATATGTTAAATGGCAAAGATCTAAGTTGAAAAAAAAAACACTATTCATTTTTCCTTTTGTTCTTGGAATATATATCATCAGATTTAATTTTTTAACGTACTTTCTATTTGATGTTTAAAGTGTACATGACAGGAACCCTAGTATTTCTTTAGCAAAGGGATTTCCCATTATTAACATCATAAACCAGTTTAAGTGAATACAAATACACACGGACACACACTAACCCAGTAGGCTGGAGTTGCAGAATACACCGACAGCATCTCTGCAGAGGGGTAAGACTCTTTCAACGAGTGTCCTGTATATGACGCTAAATAAACTGATGGTGTGGCTCCAGTAACGATGGAGGTTTGGGGAATGCGGAGTACTTCTTTATCGCAAACGTTCGCAGATCCATTTTGGCCTCGGAGTGGTAACATCTTTTCTACAGGTCAAACAGATCTAAACTGTATACTTATGCTAAACTGAATTGTTTGAAATAGAACTGTTTAAAAACTTTAACGGCGAACTTATGTTAAACTGAATTGTTTAAAATAGGACTATTTTTAAGTTTAATTGTGTGTAAACAAAAAATAATTTTATGCTAAACTAAATTGTTTGAAATAGAACTGTTTATACGTATGATAATTGATTTTGCATAAAATAACCAATAAAGGTTGATATGCCATAAAACCAAATTAAATTAAATCAAAATCTTACACGCATGTTATCATTTTACATTTTTCGGGTTCATATCGGCATTAACTGGTGGCATTTCATAGGAGTGACAGTAAGTCTTCTCAGGTCTCCAGGACATTACTAAGTATTCTTGTTGATCTCAAAGACTCTGTTGTCTCCGTTACCTCAGTTCTTTCTTTCATTTCCATTTCCTCCAGGCTTTTTTTCAAGCCTTTGAGGATCATTCTAGATGTACCAAATACAGTTAGGATCATCATCACTTCCTTGTACATTATATATATATATATATATATTACTTTTCTGGCTTGGTCCATATATTTGTTTATATTTATTTTATTTTCACTTTGTGGTTTGCTGGGTCGACAAAATCCACTCGCCAGCAAGTTCCGTTTGTATTACAGAAAATCGTATGTATCTCATTCTCAAGGACGGATGCAGTTTTATGCATATAACATTTCATAATATTTAATAATACAACAACATTTATCGTTATATTTATTATTTACTCCTTGAGAGTATTTTACAGCGTTAGCTGATGGTCTTTCACTGGAGTTTGAGTGACAGCAATTCTCCGCAAGTCTCCAGGACTCTTCTCAATATTCTGTCCGTTCTCAATAATGTAGTAGTTTAAATGGTTTCCACTTGTCCACCAACTTCCAAGTCCTCCAGTCCCTTTAGTAATCCTGTAGTTACCGTTCTCAAAAACGCCAATTACAATTGGTATAATTGTCACCTGCATGTTCCATTTTTTTTTTTTCAATTCCCTAGAAAGGTCGAAGTACTGATCCTTCTTTTCACATTCTTTCAGTTTTATTCTGTAGTCAGCCGGGACAGCAAAATCGACAATTTTGCAAGTTCTTTTTTTTTTTTTTAATTATTATTCGGTCAGGTCATCTGGCCGTGAGTAGGTGATCCGTGTGTACTTTAAAGTCCCATAGGAGTTTATGTGTGTTATTTTCTTATACAGGTTCTGGGTTGTGCATATACCATTTGTTCTTATGGTGAAATTTAACTTTCTTGCACATCTCCCAGTTGATCCCCTTGCCGATAAAGTCGTCTCTAGTCTTATATTCCTTCTGCGTTAATTTGCAGCATTCGCTCATTATATGATTTATGTTTTCATCTCTGTCACCGCATAGCCTACATTTGTTATTTTGTTGCGTCTTGTCAATTCTCGCTTTGATATTATTATTATTATTATTATTATTATTATTATTATTATTATTATTATTATTATTATTAATGACTATATTGAATATAATAATGAAAATTTACTCCTTTTGGGTTTTTCACATCAGTCTTAACTAAAGTTTGAGAGACAGCAAGTTTCAACAAGTCTATAGAGCTCATCAAAGAAGTTTTAATGATCTTAAAAGTGGTGTGGAAAATCTCAGTTCATTCTTTTATCTGTAGTTTCCGCAGTGTCTTTTCTAGGACTGTGGGAGCCGTTCCTGTGGCACCATCTACAATAGCTATCACCATCACCTTCATGTTTCCGAGTTTTTTCAGCTCTCAGCCAATATCCATGTATTTGTTGGTATTTTCGATTTCTTAAATTCTTAACCTATGGTCCGCCAAAACAGCCAAAACCACTAGACGAACAGGTGTTTTTGTTGATAACTAGCACTAGATCGGGTCATCCTGATCAAGACTGGGTGGTCTATTTATATCATAAAGCTCCTGGGAATAATACGCGTCTGTTTTTCACAGACAGATTCTGGTTTGTGTATATGCCATTGTCAGCATGTTCAGATGCATTTCTGCACAATTCAGAGTGGTGAACATTTCGCATCCAAACTTGCATTCCTTTCATGTCAGTACGTTGGTTTAGTTTATCATGTAATTAACTGTTTAAACTCGATCACTACACACTCATAAAGGTCTGTTCCATATGTTTGATATCATTATTCTCGATGACATATTTTTCGGTTATAATCCAAAGAAATTATGCTATTCTCATTAGATTTAATCTTCTTTAAAATGTCCACATTATCTCGGTAACCATTTCCTTAGGTTTACCCTTGCAATATTTATGCATTTGATTTTCCTCCCATTAAAGATTTTGTTGTAATCCTGTAAGTCTTTACGTTAATTCTATTGATATTACTGCTGTTGGCTGCTGTTATAGGTTTTTCTTTGTTCTTTTGTTACTCCTCGAGTCCCTGAATTGCTGCATCAACGCAATCGTCAATCCTGCCGAGTCCCTTTCCTCCTTTTTAGCTTCACACACAGCCTGTCTATATTATCTCTTGAGTATAAGTTATTTATTACCAAATCAATTTTTATACATATAAACAGTTCTTTTTCAAGCAATTCTGTTAAGCATAAGTACACAGTTTTGTTCTATTCGGCCCATAAATAGGGCCTTATCAGGTGCTGCCAATCTGGACCAGAGAGAATGATGGCAATGAAGGGATACACCACATTCCCCAAAGGGTTTCCTCGTGGTGTAATGGTTAAAGTAATGGACTGCGGAATCGTAGTAAGCGATTTCGTACTCCAGTCGCGCTATTCAGGCAAATACCCTTGGGAAAGGTATGAACTCCCTTATCCACCCATCTATGGGTTAAATAGTACCACTACCGTTCTTCTCGGAGAATGGCTTTGGGATTAAATAACCTACAAAGGTTGATATGCCATTAAACAAAGAAACCAAACCAAACCACATTCCCAAAAAGATCGGGCTTACTGGAACCTCACCATCAGATTATTTAGTACCATGTCTAGGACATACTGCAGAGATGGAGTCGGTGTATTGTACAGCTTCAGCCGACCGGACTTTAAGTGATAGGTGCTGGCAGCTGAAGATACGTTTTCATTACTTCATATAGGATTTGTTTGCTTGTTAAAAACAACAGACTTGATACTCTGTCCTGTTAAGAATAGAAATTTACACGTGTGCACTTGCGTCGCGTCAAAATTCAGTAGTTTTCCCCCCCTTTTAAAACAGATGTGATATTATACATATATTTTGCTCCGGATAACAATTATCGACAGATAACTTCTCAGTGTCATATGGCGAATGTCCGCGGAGAACTAAATCGGTAATTAACGCTGTCTCCATATAAGCTAAATCTATATTCTCTTGTTAACAAAAATCAATTGAACTTACAATCGATAATGATTAGTGATGAATTATTTTCGATACTTTCATACTGCAATTATTGAATTAATATTTGACTTATTGAATTAATCGAACTAGCTATTTATGTCACTGATATTTGTAACATTCTGTTATCTATCTATCTATTTATCTATATGTCTATGTGTGTGTGTGTGTGTGTGTGTATGCGTGTGTGTGAACATATTGTTTATCTTATATTTCTGTGAAACTATTAAAATTACTGTTGAAAATAGTGTTTGCTTTCTTTTTCTCGATCATGCAATCACTTTTCTATCAATCTATCTACCTATCTATCAATCTATCTATGTTCCTGTCATATTCGTATCATTCTATTAACTGATCTCAGACTGACATTTATAGCAGTACGCTATCTATCTATCTATCTATCTATCTATCTATCTTGTTTTAATTAGTTGATCTCGATAATGAACTATTTCTTTCTTTCTTTCTTTTTTGTTTGTTTGTTTCTCTCAATCTATCGTTATATATATATATATATATATATATATATATATATATATTGTGATGCTGCATAAATAATTATTCCAGGACGAGAGTCCATTTTATATGCATGTAACGTTGAAGCAGTCTGGCACTTGACCCTCCGCAAAAATAAGTCCTAGCCAAGACTCCTATTTCGGGCATATGGTAAACTGGCAAATAATGTGGGGATTGATTTGGGGCTAGACTGATCTCCGACGCTGGTAAGGGGGTATCCAATTCATTTTCACATGAGCCACCAAGTCCTTCGTTTTCCAACCCACTCAGATATCGGAAAAACGGACTTCGAAGTTAGAAAATATCAACTGTAGTCAAACTTCCAAAATTCTCTCGTGATGTTTCAGGGTGGCTATAAGACGCTTAAAGAGAATTAATTAAAGCGATACGAGGCTGAAACAGATACGCACAAAAGAAGACGAATCGATAGAGGAAATAACACAACCAAAAGATTTCAACACACGGGTGCATTTAAAATATAACAAAATTTTAATCATATTTACCAACCCCTCCGCTCGGGCAGGATATGACACAGGGTCAATTTTGAAGCAGAGTTTAACAGGTTTGAATTCAGAGTTTTCCTTCTCCTAGACTAGTCGCCTCACCAAGGCTGAAGAACCTAGTCTGCCCAACTATTTACCTATAGCTGGAGGGAGAATAATTGGATTCATACCTTTCCGAAGGGTATTAGTGCTATGTGAAATGCAATCAGTTTCGTCCAGGATTTGAACTCGTGTCGCCGTGTCCATTTCCTGCGACGATAACAATTACACCACGGGCACCTCCAAAATTTTAATAGGCGACGACCAAACAAATAATAAGATTTAAGAAACAGTTCCTTTGTTTTTTCTCTTTTCTTTTCAAAATACCGGCAATATCAAGCCAACAGGAAGTATCAAGCATAAATGTCTCTCAACTGTCCTTTTCTTCTTTTTTTTCTTTCTGTCTTTTTCTTTTACTTGAGAGAAAATGTCTAAGTCGCCGGACCAAAGCTGTAACAAAGTTCATTCACTAATTTGCTAAAGATGAAACAGAATCTTTTCAGTTTCTCTCTTTCTTTTTTGAATACATATAACTTCCCAATATTTAGGAAGGGTAGAAGTAAAACAGTTTAAGTTGTACTTATCTTTGACGAGGTTTAATGTCAGATTCCTTTCTTTCTTTTTTTACGGGCGAGAGACATCTCCGGAATTTACTGAATCAGCGTTTTTGTCAGCTGACTTCTGTCCAAAGACCCTGTTCTACTCTTTTTACGGGAGATTTTCCCCGGAGTAGGCTGTAAATCGGCGTCTTTCTCTCGCCGACTTCTGTCCCAAATAGATGATTCTTTTCCGAATTTCTTTAACTGAAAAATGGCATTTTGACTTATTCCTTCTCCCACTCTTCTACCTGGTCACGATACTCGAGTGACCAGGAATCATTTCTTTGTACAACAGATTACAGGTCATGGAGTGCGGGTAACTTTGATCTTCATTCTCCAACCGTTTTAGCGGTCAGTCCTAATGCCTGTTGATTCAAATACAACAGGGTAAGGGAATCGACCCCCCTTCCCTTTCTCTGTAGCATATCACGTCACAATATATATATATATATATATATATTCATCATAATCTCTTTTTTATTTATCTATACATTTTTGCTTCTAAATTATTCTGTATCAAATATTTCTTTCTTTCTCGAAGTTTGAATGTCTTTATCAGTCGATTTATCAATCTATCAATCTATGTTCCTCTCATATTCTTATTCTTCAACTTACTGATCTCTGACTGTTATTTATTGCAGTAGGTTATCTATCTATCTATCTATGGAAAACCATGATTTCTCGTTAAATTAATACATTAAAACTCATCAGTTTATTCACATTTCCTTATAACTCAATTAATCGTTCTTATTAATAATATTTCAGAGAAGATTGAAAAATCAAGAAATAAAATTGAATTTAAAAAATTACAAAAACAGATTTATTTTTTCTTATTAGCATCAATGAGCATTATAATTTAAGATATAATTTTTTCCCCAAAAATGTCCGTTTAACATTCTCTGATAGTAGATTTAATGAACTTTTTTTCTAGAAAAAATATGAATAAATAAAAAAATAATCTTAATTATCCTAAGATTTATCTTTTAAAATATGTAAATTCGATTCATGATCAAGTGAAATATTAAGTATTCATGCAAGAAAACACATAGATCTTAAGAAGGTTATATATAAAAGCACGATAACGTATCCCATGAAGAAAAGCTTGATGGGAAGTCCAAAAGAATGCTACGCATTTTTTTCAGAATTCCTGCAAGTTGCTGCAACAATTGAATTAACGTGGAACTCCAATCAACACAAACACAAATAATATTGATCTAATTCTCTTTTTCATTCTTTCTTTGTGTGTTTCAATGGCTGTCTGTATGGTTATCGGTTTTCCGCCTCTTTTCTCACTCTCTTTCGCTTCTCGGGAGTTGAGCACTCCATCGAAGGAATTAACGGCTGCCACCTGCGTAATGCAAAGCTCTTCTAACAAACAGAGCACTCTGGTATCCGATTACACAAAATGTAAACAAACGAAATCCGCTACATATACGTTATTATTCCTGAGGTGACGTATGTCATCAAGTGGCTGAGCGGTAAGATACTAAGTCTAACGTAAAGTCGGGCGGATTTCGATCCTCGCTTGAAGTGCTCTGCATGTCTAGACACACTGAAGAGTTGTGATACAATGAAACATTCTGTCTGTGGATGACAATATATATATATATATATATATATATATATGTGTGTGTGTGTGTGTGTGTGTGTGTGTGTGTGTGTATTTATTAGGCTATGGCAACCCTATAAACATATAAGCCTACGTTACCAGTCATATCGAAAGTTTTCATACAAAAAAAGACTACTTTCCTCATCCTGCCGGAAACCCAAACCCTTAAAGAGCTGTTCGTCTCCTCTCCGGAATTGACTCGAAACTGCCTGACACCAGTTCAGCAACTAACTGCAAAATCAAATCACCTCTCAATTAACTGACCGCTCCAACTGACTCTGCTTATATATATTCTGCAAACTAATCTGATAATCACACGGATAATTAAAACTTTCCACTGTTACGTCATCGAAAAATCACAGGTGACATCACTCTCCCGTAGCTCATCTTTACCATCCTGTCCAAAGCCGACTTCAAATAAACCAGTCGACCCTATTTTGATACGCGGTGTGACACGTGCCCGCTTTCGAACTTAAATGCGAAATTACCCATTATAATTCAAATTCGATTTTTTTTTTTCACCTAGCAAACAATTTATCTCTAAAATAAAGTGAATAACTAATATAATCAATTATTATCCTCATATATATATATGTGTGTGTGTGTGTGAGTGTGTGTGTGTGTGTGTATGTGGAAATACATACATTTCAGCCATTGCCTATTTAGCTTTCACTCATAGATTCACATAGACGGTGCTAAAAATAATCGTGTAAATTTCAGTTCATTACTATTACAGTTGACTGATTCAAATATCTAAAATTATTTCTTAACAATAAAAAGATAACAAATTAAAATCGTCAAAAGAACAATGTGTAAATTATGAAGGTGCCTTTTGTTGAAGTTATACATTTGAAAATAAACTACAAAATATAGAAAGTATTATAACAAGTTTTCGTTTTTAAAGGAGGAATTTTCTCTTCTATTAATTAGTCTTTTACAAGTGTTTTTTGAATAATTTTAAACATGAAATACCCACATAAGATTAAAATATTATTGAATTTAAAGGGAAAAAGCTTTGCTGCATTGTATAAACGACATCCTAGTATTTTTAAATCTTGAAGAAAGTTACAAGTGAACATGTAAAGTTTTTATCTATTGACCGATGTCTTTTTTTTTATTATACTGAATAGTTTCTCTATATCACCTATTAAGCAATACAAAGTAATCTCGGATTCACTGAAAGTATCTACTTTTACTTTTGTCTAACTTTTCATTTGCATTTAAATTTTTATTCCAATTAACGTCATCGGTATAAAAATTGATTTTAAGAACTTCTTTAATAGGGTGAATTTTACATGAATTGGTTTAAACTTTGCCTTTTGTAGATCTTCACTCTGTTGTTCATTGTACAAAATATTTCGGGATTCTGATAGGGTGCATGCAAATTAATATACTTGACTTTTATTCTACAACAAAATTTGTTTTGGTTATGTCAATCTACTGCATCCGCTTGTGAGGGCCGAATTCTGGAGTTCTGCTGAGTCACCCTTCTATTTTTATTACATCCCGGCCAACTGTGACTCGTAGTAACACAACCTTTCAGGATCTCATCTATTGGTCAAATAGATTTGTTTGAAGACTATTGAAATAAGAAATATTTGAAACAAATTGGTTATATTGAGAATAATTAATTGAGGCTACTACTCCTACTACATAAAACAATTTACCAGTGGTCAACTGTTTCTACATAAAAATTAGCAGACTTGAAACCTTAAATTATCATTTAAGATCTGACTGCAATCTTTTCCTAGGAAAAATGATTGAAAAATATGCAACTAAACGCTACTCCCCCTTGACAAAATGAGGGAATAGCACAATTAGATGATCACTTGGTTTGCATTTTTTAAAACATGTTTTGCGTCGCATCTATTGTTATTTTATTTATTGCTAAGTAAATTACATATCAGTAAATAAGCTAATTATAAAGACGCAAAACAGTTTTTTTCTCAATATTGGGAAATTCCTAATATTTTGTCTACGGCATATTTTATGAAGCCAGGGTGTTCAGCAATATAATAAAAATATTGTGCGTCTAATCTGTTATCATTTTATCTATTCCTAATTAAAAAAGTGTTAAACATCCTTTAAGTTTGCAAATTTCAAAATTTTTGCCAGGGAGTAGCTTTGTAAATAAATTGTATTTATAGTGGAAAATTTTATTGAATAATTCAATATTTAAAACAAAATATAAAACACATGGACCAAAAAAGAAAATTAGTATTTCCCTACCCTCGACACTACCTATCTGGCGTCCGTGAAAGGTGCGTTGTATTTAGTTGATTTCCTGGTATTTGGGGGGCCATCAACACAGGCAATACTAGCTTAGCAATAATCGCTTGCTACCGAGGGGCCTAAAAAGAAGAAGGCCGAAAGGTTTAAACACTTTCTGTGACGGCCATGCATGAGTCTAGATTCTTGTGTGGCCACCTTCATTATAAAATGATTTCATGTCAAATCTGAGTTGATGAGAAGTAGGATAAATTTTTAAATGCTTCTTCTTGAGTTTTTTTTTAACAATCTTAATCATTTCTGGCTAATATTTCATTAATTCAAAATGATATTATCCATCAAAGTTATTCAAAATTAACTTCAAGTGTGATTTACTTTTATCCTGGAAGCAACACTTCACGAAACAACTGCTGTACAGCCACTTACCTACCATTAAGTAAACATCAACGTCAGATGAACAAGACACGCAGGACAGTGAAAGAGAACCAAGAATGAACTTATAAGTGAAATTACTCTATGTTTGGCCGAGAAGAAAGAACTTATTTAGATTCACTCTGTGCGAACACAGGGTGTAGTTTGGAAGACTTGCCAGGAGCAATGGATGATACGGAAGGAAGGAAACAGAGATAGCCAATGAAATTTGTATTTATAACAAGGAAAACAACCTCTCTGTATCCTAATACCATTCTTTTTTTCTGGAGAAATATAATTGTTAGCGAATGATAAATATCATTTTATAACTTAAATCCATATAATTGCTTGCGAAAATGATTTATGAACAATTAAGTATATATATATATATATATATATATATATATATATATATATATATATATATATAACCAACCAACCAGCTAGCTATTAAAAAAACTCTGTTCTCCAGAGTTATTTGCGAGACCCTCATATAAATAACTATTGAGTTCTTTTGCGTAGAGGAATATTTAAATTTAAAAATCTCCATATTTATCACTCTTTAAACCTTGGCAATATTCTCGACCTTTATGCAATAAGCAACCACACACTAACACAAAACCAATCACCATTGTAAAAAGTCGGAAATATCATGACCCAGACAATATTGATCCAGTAAGTAAGATTATTAGGACCGATACACTTTAATTTACAACACATGCGTGTAGAAGTTTAAGATATTGAAAAAAATGCACTTTTCATTGTCGCTTAAGCTTATTATAAATGAGACGATGTGTATATCTGTCTACAACAAAAATCTACGAAAACAGCGACATCACAATTCCCTTGATTAGTTACCTTATATTATCAATTATTATTAAATATTCATTATTTAATTTTAATTGGCATCATATTTATTAACGATGTAGCAATTATTATCTTTTTAAGTTAAATTTGTTTCAAAACTGCCATTTTATTTAAGAGTTTAAAATGTGTTGCAATGTGTGTAATATAGTATTAAGAAATTGAGCTTCACATGAAATATTGTGTTGGTAATTTGCATACTGGTTTTATAAAACAAGGTTCAATCAATATTTACTTGGCGTTATTGTTTTGTAATATTATCGTTTTATTCGCAAATATTTAAAAGCAATATTATGCATACTTTTATATGGAAATCAATAAAAATAAGAATAAGTGAAAGATTTTAAATATGTTCTTACTTTCTTTTGTCAAACATTAACTATGTGCGGATACTGTGTGCAGTCTACTGGACCAGCGAGGAGCGATTGAGGATAGCGACAGATTGCGAGAGTGAGAGAGAGAGAGAGAGAGAGAGAGAGAGAGAGAGAGAGAGAATCAGAGAACTTTGAACTATCAGCACGATTATATATATATATATATATATATATATATATACAAAATCACAGGGCATAGGGTCTAACATGTTGGACTATGACATCGTAGTAATTAGAATTCAGGTTGTGCTATTGAGTTTACTTTCGTTAAAATTCTCCCGTGAATGTTATGAACTTCCATATTCCTCACACGCTATGGCTTAAATAGAACTACTGCTGGTCTTTGGCAAGGATTGTTTTTGGCATAAAATAACCAATGAAGCTCGTTTTGCCCTTTAACAGAGAGAGCAAACCAAACCATTGCAGATTTTCTTCATTATTGCCAGTTGGCGTTAAACAAATAAACCCACTATCATCAAACGTAATCTATGTATTTAAAGATTTGAAACACTTTAATCACAAAAGTATCCATTCTGTAACTAAAATTAGATTATATAAAAAATTAGTACTTATTCTACATTTTAATGC
>OY757933.1:44336275-44633775 GCA_963585895.1 Sepioteuthis lessoniana
CAAAGGCATGAAACGAAATCCCTCGGCCATTATATTACAATGCAGTACAAGTTGTTAATGGATTGTACATAATAATCTCTGTTTTTGATTGTATAAACTTCCACTTGAAATAAAACCCTTGTATGTATTTACCCAATTTTCGAACAGCGAGCAGGGTATGATAAAAAAAAGTATTTTTGAGTGAATTTTTCCTTAGACTGGGAGCAAAAGCGAGGCTAAAGAGCCAGACAAGCTAACTATTTACTCATAGATGGAAGAATGTAATTCAGCTGCCGCTTCCAACCACCAGTGACCCTATTGCCCAGGTTTGTGACCGACAAGAAAAAGATCAATCACTAAAACTTCTGGGATAGGTTCGTGTTTGCTTGGACGACTAGAAAAGGCGATTATTTAACGACTACTCCTGGAGTGAATTTTTTCATTAGCCATAACCTTGGTCTTTGCCTTTTCAAATATGAATAGTTTTAATCTCCTATTTGTCACTTAATCTTCGTCAAATTACTTTAAGACACCCGCAATGTAACACTAACGAAATCAGTACTTTTATTCAGTGGGATTTTTATGTGACCACGTGTCTGACTTTTTCGTTCTTTATATAAAAAATCATTTTCACCATCATCTCTCCATCTCCTCTGTCTCTTCGTCCTCGGCAAAAAGGTTTGAGACTTTACATCAGTACGCGGACGATTACGAATGATTTTGAATGTTTTCTTTACAAGGGTGTGGTTATATTATAACTTTACTAAGTATTGTCGAAGAAATTTTGCGGAACCGATGTAGTCACTTGTTCTCGAGGTCAGAAAGGAAAAACAAACGCGTTTCACACAATAAAAAAATAAAAAATAAGATTTTATTTAATATGTTATCATCATCAAACTGGTAAAAAGGATATTTAAACGCGTGAAGAGACTTTTCTACGATGAATGAAAATACTGAACATCTATAAATTGCCCCTATTCCAAAACTTACTGGGAATATAATTTTGTTTCTGTTTCTTTATTTAATGACATATCAATCTTTGTAGGTTATTTAATGCCAAAAGCCACCTTTCTAGAAGAACAATCATCACCATCTAGTCACACTGCCAGAACAGATATGAGTGACCATCTATCGACACCCATCTTTATCGTCCATCATTCCCGAGAGGTCTTCCAAGCTATATCCTGTATTAGCAGAGAGCTGCTGTATATAGGTTCTAGCTGATCGTCCTGCCATTGCTCGTCCATAAGAATGGCGTCTAAAGGAGTACATTGCTTATGATTTCGTCCTTACTTCTCCAGCAGTGTTCAGCATGTGTGGTTCGTCTAACTTGGATAATTTTCATGATGGGTGGTAGGTGGCCGTACAGCGACTTATTTGTGGGGTGTTGCCTCCAAGACTTATTCTGTACAGCTCATAGCATTCTTATGTAATTGCTGTAAACATTTTTCTCCAAACGTTTAATTAGCGACCTTGTAGTGCATCCATATAAGATTATTAAAAACTGACTTCCATATGACCGATAACCTACCGATAGCTGTCCATGCCTTTGCTTGTCATGAGTTGATGTCTTTCTCGGTTGATGAGACATTTCTTCCGAGTTAGGTTAACTTGTCCACTAGTCTCAAAGGCCCACCCTTTAGTGTGGAGATGTCGACTCTTTGATAAATCAAATGTATTCCGTCTTGTCTTCGTTGACATGGAGGCCGATGCTACGAGCTGCTCATTCGAGATTATGTTGCAGGGATTCATCTTGGGCGGGTGTATTTGCCAGAAACAATATGTCATCCGAGTATTTTACGTCCGTAATTGATTATGCGGGTATCTTCTACTTATTTCCATTGCCAGCTTTACACCGTTTTCTTCCATTAAATCTATAGACGTTCTAATTACGTAGTCTAGGCAGATGATAAACTGGTATGAAGCTAACGTTTCTCCTTGTAGCATACCTACTACAATGTCGAAGTTGTCTGTGTCTCTATACGGTGAGCCGACTTTTACTTTTGTGTTTTTATATAGCATCATTATGGCTGCAAGGGTTTCTTTGGGGACGCTGTAGGCGATAAGTTTTCGTTCCATCTCCCACTTTATGGGATCAGATGCCTTAGAAAAGTCGACAAATAATATTTTTGCATCATGTTTTTTTTTTAGCACACCTTCTAGAATTCGACGGATAGTCAAAATTTGTGATGTCATGGATCGATTTCTTCAGAAGCCATTTTGGTTCTTCCTAAGTATTTTCTCACTTTTCGGTTCTATGCGGTTGCATAAAAGAGTATGCTAGGGATGTAAGGGTCATTCGTCGGTAGTTCTCCCCTATTCAGAGGTCACCCTTGTTAGGGAAAGGGAGGATCCATCTGTGTATCTGTCTGTTATGTTCTGGTTATATACAGCATTACAATATCGGAGCAGTATGTCTTCGAATACCCTTGTCTTCCATATTTCTGGAGGAATTTCATCAATCCCTGCTGCTGATTTCCCATTCTTTTCCTAATACTGAGTCGAGTTTTTCTTGCTTAAACTTTCTTAGTTTGGTGTCCAGCACATTACTAATAATTTTTGTAATTGATTCATGCGTAGCTTTCGGAGGTTTTTCCAAGTAAATTCTGGATATGTTTCCACTGGTGTATTCGTTCTTCTTGGCTTGCAGCTTCCAGTTTAGTTTTTGCAGCACTCTTCCTTCTGCTCACTTCGTTTACTGTCTGCCCTGCTATCCTAGATTGTCTATCTTCAACCAATTATTGTTCCTGTCTTGTATGTATTCTCTTTGTCTTTTTAGGCATAATTAATTCGTTTTGTGCCTTCTTACGTTTCTGAGAATTGATATTGGTTGTGTTTCTCCTACTGCATGAGTAAGCGGTGTTTACGCCTGCACGCTTCATTCTAGGTTTAGCTCTTTGTTTAGTTGGTATGCATTCTACTGTCACGTCTTTGTGGGCATTGATGAAGTTTTCATATTGGTCATTCGAAGTAGTTGTTTCTGGTGTCTCCTGAAGTGCATCGAATTTGTTTCTTAGTGCTAACGTATATTTATCGCTAGTATCCCTGTTGTTAATCAGGGACCAGTAATAATGTACGGTTGTTGTTCGGTCAGCATCCCTTCGTAGGCTTCGTCGTACTTTCGCCATGAAAATTCGGTTATCTGAACACACCCTTGAAAGAGGAATATACCTTTCAATTCAGTGCGGTATTATTCCATTTCTTATTTATGAGGATATAGTCTGAATTTCTGAAAATTAGTATTGAGGCACGTTAATCTATTTTCTGGTTGTAAGATATTCCCCATTTCCGTTTGACGAGTTGCTAATTTGTAGTTTACGTTTTTACATATTTGGACTTCATATCTCCACTGATGACGAAATCACTGTTTTTCGGAATGCTACGAACAAGGGAATTTAGCTCGTTATAGAAGGCGATTAGGTCAGTTTCTGCATCAGCATTGGTTGGGCTGTAGCAAGAGGTGATTGTTGCGCTTGGTTACCATTGGGGTGTCCTCGTGGTGTAATGGTTAAAGCGATGCACTGCGGAATCGTAGTACGCGAGTTCGTACGCCAGTCGCGCTATTACGTTCACTTTCGAGCAGATACCCTTCGGAAAGGTATGAACCCCCTTATTCTCCCTCCAGCTATGGGTAAATAGTAGGACGGACTTGGTTCTTCAGCCTTGGTGAGGCAACTAGTCTAGGAGAAGGAAAACTCTGAATTCAAACTTGTTAAACTCCGCTTAAAAATTGACCTTGTGTCATATCCTGCCTGAGCGGAGGGGTTGGTAAATAGTACCATTAAACGTGGCTACCATCATCCTCAGTTGTATTTTCTCGATGCTATTTAGTGATTTCAGGGTCTGTAGTCCTATATGCATACCTAGACTTCCTATCGCGACGTTGACTGACTTTTTCCATGCTGATGCCAAGACAAACGTCCATTCATTGCCGGTATCTTGGTATTTAATATATTCGCTTTGAATGTTTCTGCGTCCTTGCATCCATATTATGTCTATGTTATGATCTATTGCAAAAGCTTTCAGCTCCGGTAGTTGACCAATTCCGTTTGAAGATCTAACGTTGAATGTCGCTACTTTTATTGTGCTTTTGCATTTTAGTAATTTTTGTTTTAGTCTGAGCACTGTAGCTAATTTTTCGAACACTTGGGCCCGGGCTCCAACCTCAGAAGGACGCACCCCCTTTTCACCCCCGAGAAAAGTGATGTTGTTTGGACTAGATGTTTGAGTATGAGTTATGGTAATCTTTTGATAGCTGTGTTTTGTTATTCTCATGTATAGAAGCCACCCTAATAGATAAGGAGCAGTAGTTCCCTGATGGAAATATTTGATTCTGGTCTTGTCCAGTGGGACTCGCACGCTCAGAACCTGTTTAGGCATGGCGTGGACCCGTCATTGGGTTTGTCAGCCTTTACATTCACCTTGCTGCTTCCCAAGGCTTCTGAGGTGTATATCACAAAAAATTATTTTCTCCTCCTGCATGTACTAAGCTTTAACTTACTTATAGTTAAGTTTTTTTTCATTTTTTGAAATTCATCAGAAAGTTCTTATCAATGTTTCATTGCATCCTTAGAGGCATTCTATTTTACTCAAACTTAGGTTTTCAGACACTGGATTAAATTTTTAAAAAAATTAACATCTTTTACCTACTTTTCCGTGGTTCAATTTCAACTTTGATTTATAGTAAGTATTTTACATTTAATACAGCAATGATTTTACACATAATAAAATATTTCATGACTTTTTAAATGATGGTATTATTATACCCATAGCTGGGTGGATTAGGTGGTTCATACCTTTCCCCATGGTTATTTATCCGAAAGTAAACGTAATACCGTGACTGAAATTCGAAATCGCTTACTACGATTAAGCGGTCCATCGCTTTAACCATTACATCACCGAGGGCACCCCCTGTGTTTAATCCCTAAATGTTCATTTTTAATCTGTGACGCTCTCATTGCAACGAGATTCTTCATTCTTAGAAGAAACTCTGAATCACCTCTTTCGTTACAGTAACTTGGAGAACTTGAGGAACATTAATGTAAATGCTATACTTCGTTTTATCAATATTCTCTTAGTTTTCAAATCTTAATAATAATAAGAATTTTCAGATTAGCTTCCCGACAAAAAATGCGGATGGGTTAAAAATTATTGCACTTGCTCATCCTTGTATTTCACCCAAAAAAACACGTATCTTGACGGTTGAGAACGAAGATATTGATAATTTGCTGTGAGTCATCTACAAGTCTGGATAAGATTCTAGACAGCTAGACATCATCACTTCATAATATTACTTCCTCTGCCATGCACTATTAAAATTCTAAATTGTAAAACTGCAATGAACTCTCTCTCACTCTCTCTCTCTTTCTCTCCCCCCCTCTCTCTCTCTCCCTCTCCATACATTCATTATTCCTTGAAATCTCTTTTAAATTTGTGTTTATATTTATTAAGAAAGGCATAATAGAATTAATTGGGAAGTTTTCAGCACCAAATTAACTCGAATCTAATAGAAGATCACGAAACTTTTGCAGAGAAAATGTTTTCATACGACCTTAATAATGAGAACAATCGGTGTATGGAGTGTACTTTGATTTCGTTTTTGTTTACTTTATTTATTGGAATTAAACTAATTACCATTGTAACAATACACAATATAAAATAGTTTACACGTTTATATATATATATATATATATATATATATATATATATATATATATATATATATTTAAAGGACTCGTGTCTATTTCGGTATGTACTTGTCGACTTTTAACTCAGAAAAATGATGTCATTGTTCAGTAAAATAACGCATATCCTTCAACATTTTTATAATAAGTCTTAAGTCTTTTTTTAAATAATTTTTACTGATTAAATGAGATCATTCAATGATTAAAAATCAATCGATTTCTGGAACACTTCCCAGTTCTTCTTCTAAACATGTTTAGATATTACACGTATTCATGTGCGAAATTTTAATTTAATGCTTTTTTCAAAAGTCCCTTTTTTGCTTGGTATTAAAAAAAAAATCATCCGGTCAAAGAGCTGTTACGTCTACAACTATTCTAAAACTGTTGAAAAGCACACATATGGAACACCAGGATGGAAAAAAAGATCCATATGCTGCTTTCAAACTGTAGTATCAACTAAAAAATACTTGTTATAAAAGTGACGTCAATTTAATACATTTTTGTTTCATTTATTATTATTTTTTTGCTTAATGACAAATCCATCTTCGTGGGATATTCACAGTCAAACAAGTCTTTGTAGACGAACATCATTGCAACCTGTAGCTCAAGGGGAATAAAGGAGTGAGTTAAAAAGTCAACGTTATTGAGCGTCAGGAGATCGAACTCGTTTCGTCCGATGTCGCACTCCCGCACGCACTATGAAGACTCTCTGTTTATTCTTTTTAAAAATACATTGCTTGTATTACACAAGAACTGTGTTATACACAATAAAAGGGTAAATGTGTGGAAGAATGGAGTCCTTGTCGTGTTTGCCTAGTGGGATGGGACTTTAGAGTAAACCGACTGCATCTCTGCCGAGGGGTAAGACTTCCCCTAACTAGTGTCCTGCAAAGGACACTAAACAATCTGATGGTGAGGTTCCAGTTATACTGGAACGTTGGGGAATGCAGAGTACCCTTTCATTAACATCGCTCCCAGGTCCACATTGGTTCGGAGTGGTTGTACCAGTTATTGTCCTATCTATAGGTCATACAAAACTAAACTTTATGCTAAACTGAATTACTTGTAATACACTGATTTGACATGCAAACTGCGTATTCATGCTAAACTGAATTCCTTGAATAGAACTTTTTTGACATTTACACAGCATAAATATGCAAAACTGAACTGACTAAAATGGAACTGCTTTTGTATTCTGAACTGAATTGTTAGAAGTAGAACTGTTTTTGACTTTGAACTGTCCTTATGCTAAACTGAATTGTTTGAAATCGAACAATTTTGACATTTAACCGCGTGTAAATAAAAATTATACTAATACTGAACTGAATCGTCTGAATTAGAACCGTTTTATTAAACTGAATTGTTTAAAATAGAAATGTTTTGGACAATTAAACTGTCTACTTATGCAGAACTGAATTGTTTGTGTTATGACCGATTATTAAGGGTCAATAAATAAATAACTCAACGCGGAGATATGAGGAGCCACACAAATGTATCCAAGTCTCTGAGGAGGGTTTCCTTGGTTCAACGTACACGAAGATAGGCTTTGCATACTACAGCTTCTTTTATTCCCATTTGTACAAAATGAAAGGCGCAAGGTCTTTGAATTTTATGGGAAAAGGGGAAGAGAGCGGTCATGCATTAACTATATGTTCTAAGGGGACCTAGCTCGCCAAATTCGCCAACCCATTCAACAGTACAATATTTAATCATTGATCTATCACCATGCGTGCTGCTACCACAAATATACCACATTTGCTCTGTGAAAAAGACCTACTTAAAAAACCCGAAGGAAATGTGAGATTTTATTTACAATTGATGATTTATTTACAATGGATATTATATGATGGAGATGGGAGAAAACCCCCGAAATATACAAAAAAAAAGAATACGAAAACGAAGGAAAAAAACTCCCCGTTTGGTTGCCCTCCCATCTCCCCGTCAATGAAATGGAGGCTAACTGTTTTCCGGGGTCCGAAAACACCAAAAAAACCTGGACCTACCCTAGGTAGAAGGGGGATCCTAGTCTTGTGGGGCAAAAAATACTGGGTTGGGCTTGGTATGGGGAGTTGAAAGCATATAATATGATTTTTGTACCCGTGAACTTCCAAGATCATCAACAGAAACGGGCTGGGGTGAGAGTTGAGTTTCAAAAAATAATGGTGATGGGGAAGATCTTGGAGACTAAAACTAGCTGATTGGGATGAAGGCTCACAACATACTGCTAACTAGGTTTCTAGGTTTCAAGGGGGAAAATCAATGCCTACTTACCTGGGATGGGGTCCCAAAGGACCCGTACTGTAGATGTCATGGGCAAGCAGAGGAGGGAAGGATGACTCCAACATTGCCACCTTTCTTACGACCAGGGTCGCTGCATTCATCCACCTTTTGTCGAATGTTATACAATCCAAGCATTTACTATTGCATCTTACCCTAAGCTGATGCCTAAAATACAAAACCAGATTACGATGGAAAAAGTTTGCATCGTCATACAATCCCTTCTTATGCGTCGTCCCAGTCACCATTCGAGTTACAGCTAGGATCGCGTGAAACACCACGGGCTTCTCACCCTGAAATGGAGGAAGAACGTTGTCCACGACGTAATCAACGTCGCGCAGCACGAGCTGCTTGGGTGCGATGCGATCCGTCCAATCTCCGACGTGATCCCAAAGCGGCCGAACTCGTTCACAGTAGTAGAAGACGTGCTCAGCCGTTTATTCTAGACCACTGCCACAGGGAGCGCAATCGGGCATGTCTGCCAGGCCCGCTCTGAAGTTCAAGCCCAGAAGGGGTAACGCGACAAAAAGTCCGATTCGCCTTTTGTCTCCACACCGCATCACCCTTCAAGGATCGGCCCAACCACGCAAGTCTTTCAGCAAGCAAGTGGCTCTCCAGATCAGGCATACCCAGACCCCCGTTGCGCGTACGTTGGATGAAGACCTGTCTACGGCCCATCGGCCTTCCACCCCCCCAGAGCAATCTGTAAAGAGATTGTTGAAGCGCCAGCGGACGTGCCTTAGGCAGCAGAAGTACAGCCAATCGGTAAAGGATCAAAGGGGAAAACTTACACAGCGCACGCCTCCACCCTGCCCTTTGAGGACAACCCCCTTGAAAGATAGGTTCCCACCTGAGCATTCGGCTTAGCTTGTACTTCGGACCAATTTCGCTCCAGTTGGAGGTCGGGCCCGAACCACACCCCGAGGATGCGGATCGGTCCGTCATTCCAGTGGAAGGGCGCTGGAAGGGTATTGCTACCACTGCAAGCACCGAACTGCACATCTTCGCTTTCGTCAAAATTGACCTTGGCTCCTGCGATCCGCTTGTACTCGCCAACCGCATTCTTCACAGTCTTTATATCCAGGCTTCGAGATACAAACACCGTGGTATCATTGCCGTAAGATGGCCAGCAAAAGCATCCCTAAGCCTACGAAGCAGTGGCTCAAAAGCGAGGACATAGAGATGAGGAGACAGGGCGCAGTCCTGCCGGAACGAACGCTCGGTCGTGAACGCCGTCGAATGCCTTCCGTTCACCTGCACCGCTTCCTGCGGGTTGTGGTACATCATGCTAATTCATCTGCGGAACTCCGGTTTGAATCTCCAAAACAGCCGCCAAAAACCGATAGTCAACCCTATCGAAGGCCTTGGATTGATCTAAACTGATCGGCGCGGATTCCATGCCATCTTCTATCCTCTTTAGGACCTCGCAAATTAAGTGCAGATCGTTTTGGATCGATCTTCCCTTCACAGCATAGGTCTGCTCGGGGCCGATCAGATCGCTAATGACATGCGGTAAACGATTTGCTAAAACGTGGACCAAAATATTTAACTCTGTGTTAAACAGAGTTATGGGCTTGTAATCATGTAACCCCCCCCAAACAGGCTTGCCACCTTTCTTCAGAAATGTGATTACACCCTAGGTAACGCTACCAGGGATGGCTCTCTGGGCGAACCAAGAGTTGAACATATCCGTCAGAATTGGCATGAATATGTTCGGCAGCCTCAAGTACATTTGTAGCGTAAACCATCTAGCTCTAGCGACTTGTTGAAACCAACCTGCTTCAACCCATCACGAACTTCGCATCCTGTAATCACACTCTCACCACAAGCCGCTTCAGCCGCCCCGAGGCGGGGGAGGTCGCCAAGATAGCTGCAAAACTCCTGAAGCGGGAGATCAGGACAGCGGATAAAGCAATCACAAAAGTGCACCCGAAAGGCATCACGTATCTCGCGATTCACTCCCTTCCGAGGACTTAACGAAATCAATATTTCGATCGGGAAACCTTCGCACTTCTTCCTCACGCGCAGTCGCGTTCGATTTCACAGCTTCATTGAGAACTGTTTTTAACCTAGATCTAACTACGAATCCCTTGTAGCGATCTCAAGTCAAGGTACCTCCTAGATAGCTCTACGGTTAGGGAGTCCTCCGTAGCCACCACCCGGGAAAGTCTGTCATCTTTAGATTTCGCCTCCTTGGTCCGATCTAAATTGAGCTGTCGACCGTAATTGGTGGCGAAATTTCTAATCCTATGTTTAAGAGAAACCCGCCACCTATTCCCGTTAACTGCCCATACTAACGCCCGCTTAATTAGAGATTTTAGTCGTTCCTGGAAGTCCTGTATATCCAGTAAGGAGGTATTGAACTTCCGGTATCCGGCTAGACTAGGCCTATTAGCTAACTGCAGACTGACCCTAACAAGTTTAGGGTCAATCCAGGTTATCAAGTGGAACGTGGGACTACTAAAGAAATCGCTATCAGCTCTTCTCAGTAACAATGCCCGAGTGGGAACCGACTTTGGCAGAGGGCAAGCAATCTAGCTACGTCCACATCTTCCACCGTGGGTGATCCAGGCGAAACCTGTCGACCAAGTCATGATGCGTCATAAGGCCGACTATGCTGCTTTCACACCTTCCCAACCTACAAGCTCCCCGCCCGACCTTATCTATCTTGGGATCAAGGATCGCATTCCAATCACCTATTAAGACTAGCCGCTCATAATCGGCGCAAACCGACGCCAACAAACGAAAAAAAAAACGGTACTAACCGACGAAAAAAGGAAACCCTCTCCGAAGTGATATTGAGCGCATAAACCACAACTAGCTGGAACTTGAAACTTTTAACGGCAACATCAGCCACAACCAACCGGTCCCCGTCACCTACAAAAACAACGTCAACATCAGCATCAAGGCTGCGTCCAACTAGCAAGGAGAACCCAGCGCTAGTGCAGTTGCCGGATGCTGAGAAAACGTTAAAATCGTTCTCCAGCACACGAGAGTCCACAGCGCAAATGAAGTGAGTATCTTGCACCGCAGCGATATCTCATCAGAGGGTTTTGAGTTCAGCAAGCAAGCACACACACTTGCTTGAATCCCTCAGTCCCCTCACATTAAACGTGGCAAGGTTTAAAGTCATCCGTCCCACTTACCTTACTCACTGAATACTACGGGCCGGAAATCCTCCGGGTGAGGATGCCGACGGTCTGACGCAGGGAACCAGTGCTGAGTTCTTTAGTAACTCGGCAGTCTCTGGAAATTTCACCGACATCCAAGGCATACCGCAACTTTAGGGACCTATAGAAACAGCGATGAACATAAATCGGGACCCTGCCCGTGCATTTATTTGACATGATATTGAGAGAGGTGTGCTCCATTTCCGCGAGCCTTATATTCGTCTGATTGGATTCTTCTATAAAACGTCAAAGCTCTTTAGTTCGTTTGCTAGCCTAACAAACAAAGGTGATCACTATGGGTGCACCCCAAAATAGATTTAGATTGGTAATGTCCTTATAGTCAATTTTTTTGAGCCCTGCTAATGGTTTTAGTATTTGTTTTAAGTGTCGTCCTAATGTTGGTGATTCGAGGTTGTCTTCACAAAAGAAAAAAACCGTTGAGAGCTCGTCGGACCTCTTTTGAGGCCGACTTTGCTCGTTGGTTAGTGATCGATGATGATGATTGTGAAGTTGAGTCTCTCGTTGCCGAATGGGACCGGGAGAGTAGCTTTGGGGTTGATGTGGGTGATGTTGGAGGTTGTGTTGGGGAGAGTGGGAATTCAGTAGGGTGTGCTGGGGTATTTTTTGGTTGTTTGGGGGGAGGAATAATTCGGGATGGTCGTTGTTGTTTTTCTTGCAGAATTGTTTTTGTTGGCATGTTTTGATTCTTGAACTGATTTTCCCCCCTCTTCTTCTGTAATGGAATCTCTGCTGTCCCTCCTTCTCTTTAGGTTTGTTGAGATTTCAATGCGGTACATTTATTTCATTTGTTTTTTTTTCCTTTTTTCTTTTCTCTGTTTTCGAGTTTTATTTTTTTTCCGTTTTTGAAATTTTTGTGGTATTTCCCCTCCTCTGTATTCTTATTTTCGCCGGTTTTAGCCAGGGATGATTTCGGCGCTTTTGAAGGGGACTTTTTCTTGCCCTGCGTTACCTTGGTCCTCCCTCCTGCTCCTTGTTATTGGGGTGGTCCCCAGTTTCTGTAGGTTGTGTATTTGAAATGACTGGAACGTTAGTTTTTTGCGTTGTGTTTGTCATTGTTATAGGTGTTGATAATAGTGATGAAGCCGCTGCTGTTGTTGGTCCTGTTGATGTTATCACTGTTGCGTTGGCGATTTTTGTGGACAGGATCTAGAGAAGTGGCCTAGCTGTCACAATACAAGCATTGCGGTTTCCGGCCTTCTACTACAACCATCATTACTTGATCCTCGTAATCCAGTGTATGGGGTATTGCTTGGAAACCTCCTCTGTTTAGACACATGGTAAAAGAGTAGTCACCGTGTACTGTGCCACTAGATGACTTCATTGTTACAAAATCTTCGACGTCTCCAAAGTCGCTGAGGAATGTCGCCAATACGTCTGCACTTAGTTGAATGGGCACGTTACACACGGTGACCTTGATTCTTCTTCTACCCACGTATTCCAGGTGTAATCAGTAGTATTTTGTGGTAATACTACTATTCCCGGTCAGCTTGTAACTAATTCTTGTGATGGCAGCTGGATATCCCAGTTACCAAAGCTGCGTCTGCAGAAGTATCTAGCTGACATTCCTGCTGCTTTTAAAAGTTCTTCAAATTTGTCTTTTTTCAGGCCAGCCAATCTCCTGATTTTTATATCTGTGATGATTAAGAACAGGGTCTTAGGCTACACTGCTTCTACTAATTCTGGGATTGTTAGAATCCAGTTACCTTGAAAGTACTGGGCGTATTTTTCAGCCCTGTCCTTTTTATAGTCTTGTGGCATCTTTTTATTTACTTGCGTCGACCAGGAGACTGGCATTTACGGCACTTTCTGAGCTGGTGGAATGGTGCTAGCTGAGGTTAATGATTCAGATGAGGTTCCAGGCAATGACGGCCGTTTCGGCTTTTCTGAGGATGGAAATATGTCTTTTTATGTGTTTGGTTCCCCCATAGATGCTTTGGGCAACTTCAAGGAATGAAAGCAAAGGGTTTTGTTGAAATGAGAAAATTTGTTTTGCGAATAATGAAATGCAATAAAAAAAAGTTTTTGAGTTGACCCCTCTCAATCATCATGATGTCGCGCTGATAGCACGGATATCCCTGGCCCTCTCTCGCCACTCCTCCCTACCGTTCATCGCCCTAGGTAGGTCTTCAGGACAACATCCCGTATCCTCACATAGCTGCTGAATGTATGTTCGTGCTGGTCGTCCTGCTTTTGCACGGCCATGTGTGGGGGTCCATAAGAGTACATCTCTTATGAGTTCGTCCCTGCTTCTCCAGCAGTGTCCTGCATGTCTGGTTCGTCTAACTCAAATAGTTTTCGTGATAGAAGGCAGGTGGCCGTACAGTTGGTGTCTTATGGGGTGTTGCCGCCAGGACTTGTTCAAGATTGCACGTAGCATTCTTGTGTAATTGCCATCTAGCTTCTTCTCCAGCCGTTTTTTTAGCGTCCATGTAGTGCAGCCATATAGCAGTATCGATGTGACCGCTGCCTGGAAGAAACTGCGTTTCATTTTATCGGTTAGATCTGATTTCCATATAATCGATAGCCTATTGATAGCTGTCCATGCTTTCGTTTACCTCTTTTCGATGTCCTTTTCGGTTGATTCGACGCTGCTTCCTAGGTAAGTGAATTTGTCTACTAGTTTAAGAGGGGTTCCTTCTAGAGTGGAGATGTCCCCCGTTTGATTATAGCACATATATTCCGTTTTGTGTGCATTAACATAGAGGCCTATGCCAGCGGCTGCTCGTTCCAAACTATGCAGTAGTGTTTCGGCTTGGTCGGGTGTATTTGCCAGTATCGCTATGTCATCGGCGTAGTTGGCGTCTGTAATTGTTTTTGCGGGGTACCTTCTGCTTCTTTTCTTCGTCAGCTCGAAGCCATTCTCTCTGATTTTGTCAATCGATGTTCTAAGTACGTAGTCTAGACAAATGATAAAGAGGTACGGAGCCAGCGTGTCCCCTTGTAGTACTCCTGCTACAATGTCGAAGTATTCTGTGTCTCCATCTGGTGATCGTACTTTTACTTTGGTGTTTCTATAGAGAATCGTTATTGCTGCTACGGTTTCTTTAAGTATGCCGTACGCTACTAGGATTTGTTCCATCTTTCCTCTGTGAATGGAATCGAAGGCCTTGGTAAAGTTGACAAATATTAATGTCGCTTGTAGGTTTTTTGCCCGTACACCTTCAAGGATTCTACGGATTGTTAATATTTGTGAGGTCGTGGATCTATTTCTTCGGAAGCCATTTTGGTTTTTCCTAAGTATGTTGTCGTCGTCGATTTTGGGTTCTATGCAGTTTCGTAGTGGGGCATTGTAGATTTTGGCTGCTATGGATGTAAGTGTTATGCTTCGGTAGTTTTTGGCTAATCCGAGGTCCCTCTTTTTAGGGAAGGGGAGTATGCATCCCTTCATCCATCTATCTATCGGATTTTGATTGTATACTGCGTTGCATTGTCGGAGCAGTATGTCGTCGAATTGTCTGGTCTTCCATACTTCCGGGGAAATCTCGTCCAACCCTGCAGTTTTTCTATTTTTAATTTTTCTGAGAACCGAGTCGAGTTCTTCTTGTGTGAACGGTCCTAGTTTAATGTCTAATTGTTTACTAATTATTCTGTTGATTGGTTCATGTGTTACTTTCGGTGGGTTTCCAAGTAGGTTTTCGAAGTGCTGTTTCCACAGTTTTATTCTTTCTTGTTGGTTTGCTGCTTTCAGTTTTGCTTTGGCTGTGTTCTTTCTTCTACTCCCTTCGTTTATTGTTTGCCAGGCTATACTAGATTGTCTATCTTCCACCGAGTCTCTAATCTTATCTATCTGATTTTGAATGTATTCTGTCTGTTCCTTTATATATATGCCTGCTAATTGATATTGTGCCGTTTTTAGTTTTAAGGCATTTGTGTTTGTTGGGTTTTTTCGATAGTTTTTGGAGGCTGTTTTCACTAGTGCACGTTTTTCTCTCACCGCTAAAGTTTCCCATGGGACTCTATATTTAGTTTTGTGTTTTGTTGGAATGCATTTCGCTGCTGCCTCGAGGTGCGCATTGACGAAATTTTCATATTCGTCGTTTGGTGTACTAGGGGCACTAATGCAGTAACTATAACAAGTCAATCCTACAAGTTCAACAAATAAATCAACAAAATTTTCAACAAAACACTCACTTGTAAATCGCAAAAAATAAGAAAGTACACCAAATAGTTTAATATGAAACACTGCTTACAGCAGCTGCTGCTCGGTATTTGTTGCACCCCCCATCGAACATGCAAGTGTGGCACAACGCCTTTTTTGGTGAGTGCGGTCGCAGGATCGGAGCCCATACGCATCTGGCATGTCAAAAATACTTTCGACCCCGTTGGCATTCCCCTAATTAGGGGCGCCTAAGGCGCCAGGCTATAAGCCCAACTTCCCCAAAGGGAGTAAAAGCCTGGGGGAACGGTAACCTGCACTGGTTGATATGCTATAGAATCTAACCACCAACCAAACAACAAACCTTGTGGCCACAAAATAGGCGAATTTAAACTCCAGTTATGTTCCCTTACGGAATATTATCTTTGGGAAACGTATGAGGTTCCTTATCCCTACGCACATATGGGTTGAATGTTTAACTGCTGTTCTTCAAGAAGGATGGATTTGCCATTTAAAAATCCACGAAGGCTGATATGCCATCAAGCAACGTTAAAATATACTTAAGAAAGGGTGTGGCAAGTGACAATGGTAGCTCAATTTTTGCGAATATTTTACCATTTTCTTTCCATATAATGCGACGCTCAGAGCGGGCAGCGGATAGTTTTTAAAGAGTGACACAAAAGCAAGAACTTTGTCTTTAATTCTAAGGAGCTTTCTTTGATGTATCAGAATTTCCGAAAGTTTCAACGGAATTCAATGGAAAAAAAAGAAAGAAGAATAAGCATCAGTATTCATGTGCCTCTCCTTGAGCGTTTATGATAGACCTAATTCTTTCAGGCATGGATTTCTGTAATCTGGAAGAGCATTATATCGGCCTAACCTAAAATGAGCACGAGAAGTGATGTTTATAATAATAACAGATTTGCTAGTCTTCAAAAATGTTTCGGTAGAAAGCACACCGTGAGCACCGCGCCAATCAATGATTGTAACTGACCGTATTGGACAAAATTAGATATTTTCTCGCCAAAGCTTCCATTGTGACTTGTTTAAGTTTATGTGTATCTTACAGGTGATAATTTAAAATGTGGGTTGGCATTTTCTTGTATCCCATTGTACCTCCGGCAAATATAATAGAATTAACACAATTATAGGAAGATCTTATAGGTTCTGTTATTTGGTTTGGTTCTTTGTTTAATAGCATATCAACTCTTTTTAGGTTATTTAATGCCAAAGCCATTCTCCTAGAAGAACAGTAGTGGTACTATTTAATCCATAGCTGGGAGGATAAGGGGGTTCATACCTTTCCCAATTGTATTTGCACGAAAGTGAACGTAATAACGCGACTGGAGTACGAACTCACGTACAACGATTCCGCAGTCCATCGCTTTAACCATTACACCACTAGGACACCCGCTGTTCTTTTATTTAGCGCCAAGTAAATTAATGACAAAATAGATGCATTTTTTAATTGCTGAACATTCGAGCTTTATTGAATATACCTTAAATAAACTTGTTCAACTTACTTAAATTCATTATATATTTTCAAGCCATGCAGTAGAAAAAATAGGTGTATAATCCGATTTGGCTTGGCTTGCTTTGGTTGCATTTTATGGCATATCAACCATGTAGATTACTTAATGCCAAATCTATTTTTATACAAATAAGCAGTTCTATTTCAAACAATATATTATAACCTTAGTACACAGTTTAATTGTCAAAAAGTTTCTTTTTTTTTCGTCATAAAATGTGTGAAAGCTCGTGCAATACCTTGCCCTCATCAGCCGCCAACTATGGGTGATACCACAGTTTCGGTAGCTCAATCAAAGCGGTACTGCCACTCCTGGCTCTACCAAGCAGCGTTTGCCACCGGACAGGGAATTAAAAGAATTATATATATATTCATATATATATATATATATATATATATATATATATATATATATGCCAGATCACTTAAGAGTATAGACTACATTGGACGTTAATTTTTCATTTTTAGTGTGCAGTTTGTGATTTTAAAAAAATTACTTTCGGCCGTTAACGTTTAACGTTATTACGCGTTTACAGTAACCGTTTCTTACGTAATAACACGGTAATGGTAGTTCAGCGTTTATTTAATTCATGCTGAAAACTTCTCGCTTTCGACCAAATTCAACTTGAGGCAACATTCAAACTGCGGCCAGTGATTTCTATTTCACGCTATTCGGTTTATTCAAACACTTCTAATTCAAACTATTCAGTTTAGAATAACTACAATTTTTTTGTTTACACGCAATAAAATGTTAAAACTGTTCTATTTCAAGCAATTCAGCTTAGCATGCAAAAACAGTTCCAATTCACGCGAATCACTTTAGTATAAGTACGCAGTTTACTTCTCTTTAGCCTATCAGGTACTACCACTCCGAACCAAAGTGGACCTGGGAGTGATGGCAAAAAAGAAAGAAGAATAAGCATCAATATTCATGTTCATCTCCTTGAGCGTTTATGATAGACCTAATTCTATCAGGCATGGATTTCTGTAATTCAAATCGTTAATCTTTATGAACATATTCCTAGAGGATCACCCCTTAGAGTAATGGGTAACTCGCTAGATTGAAACATTGTAGTAAAAAAAATCGAACGCTAGCCGTGGTATTTCAGTCTCTGTCAGATTAATACCCTTTGGAAAGGTATGAACACACATATCTACACCTGTTTGAATTAAACAGTCCACTTACTTTACTTCTTTGGTAAGCTGCAAATATTTATATACCATTATACACTGAAACCGAAAGTATTTCCAACATATCCAAATAGCAGTTTATATATCTTCTTTTAAAGAAGAAGCATTCACATGAAACACTTTTAAAATCTCCACTTATTTCAATGTCCAGTTATAAAATAACACGTTTTTTTGTCTTATCTGTTCAGTAAAATAACAAAAGGGAGCATAATATACGCGTGTTACTTCCATAATTTTGTGTAGGGTAATATTCATTTTTAAAGCTATATATTTGTTAATAATTCTATTTCTAAAGCTATATATTGTAAATAACTATGCTATAAATTCTAATAATTTAACCTAGTTCGTTTTAGGAATAAACTATGAATCCAGAATGTTCAGCTATTAAAGAAAAATGTATTTCGATTAATGTCTTCTTTGTTTATTTTCTACTAAATATAAAGAAAAAGTAGATGAACATCTGAGTGTGATGATTTCATAATTTTCATCAGAGTGAGTAAGCACTTTTTGGATCGATATCATTTGCTGATTTGTGAATATTAATTTTGACAAAGAAATTTTTTGTAAGGTTATGTCCAACATCTTCAAACAAATTAAATTGAAACCTAAATTGTGGAATTACCGACAACAAAGGAATAAATCCAATGTCCTTAGAACTCTAGGTTATTAGCCTCACCACCAGTTGCCTTTTTGTGTACTTATTCGAATACTAATTATATCTAGAAGAGATGTTTTAAGATATTTGTTAGTCTTGAAAAAAAAAGTTTTAAAAAAATAAATGATATTTATTAAAATTAGCCTCACTTACAAAATAGATAAGTGACAGATGAACATTGGTGAAAAGATAACAGAAAGAAAGAAAGAATGTTAGATGAAGGTCTTGAAATAAAAGGAAGGAAAGAAGTAAATAGACAGAAGAACGTAGAAAAATAAACCTAAGGAAAAGTTTTGATGAAAGGCTTGAGATTGCAGGGAAAATATAGCACATGAGAAAGAAAGAAAGAAAGAAAGAAAGAAAGAAAGAAAGAAAGAAGTAAAAGTGAAAGAGAGGAAATCCGAAATATAGAAAGGAAATCAAAAGGAAAGAATGAACAGAAGAAAGAAACGTTTAAGTTTAAAATAAGTTGAATACAGAGAAAGTAAAGACTAATATAAGAAAAGAGAAAAAGAAGAAAGAAAAAAGAAAAATAAGGAAGGAAGATTCAAGCATAGAAGTAAAGAGAAAGAAAGAATGAAAGAAAGAAGGAAGGGAAGAAGAAAGGAAAGAACGAACGAATGAACAATAGATAGATAGATAGATAGATAGATAGATAGATAGATAGAAAGATAGAAACAGAAAAAGAAAAGAAAAAGACAAAAGTCAAAGGAAAATAAAATAAATTGAGTTTTTGAAATAGAAAAAGGGTAAAGAAATCATAGAGGGGAGGACAAAATGAAGAAGTTATGTAATGACCAGAACGATTGATGAAGATATAGAAATAGTAAATATAAAAGGAAAAAAGAAAAAAAAACAATGTTTGAAAAAATCTAAAACTCTTAAACTTATTATGAAGCAATATCAAGAATCAAGAGAAAAGAAATCAAACTGTAAAAAAAAAAAAAAAAAAAAAAAAAAACGAAACATAATAAAAAAGCAGTTAAACAATTTGTCATTATAAAATACAGAAGGAATAATTGTGAAGAATAAAAAAAAAATATTAAAATGAAATGAAAATAATGTGAAAATGAAATGAAAAAAATATGTCAATAAAAATAAATAAATAGATAATCGAATTAATTAATTATGAAAGAGAGAAAGAAAGAAAAAAGAAAGAAGAAACATGTTAGAAATAAACAGAAGCAAAAAGAAAGAAAGAAAGAAAAATGATAGGAATATAAAGAAAGAACTAATGAAAGACTAATACGCTGATCTAAAATAGAAAGAAATGATGAATGAAAAGAAATAAAATGATAGAAATAAGAATAAATAAATGAACTAATAAATAAATTAATACATAAATAGAAATAAATCAACCTAGAAAGAATGAAAAGTAGCGAAGAAAAAATTAGAGAAAGAAAAAGGAATAAGGAATGAAAGAAAAAAAGAAAGAAAAAGAAATGATAAATAGAAAAGGGAAGAAATTTATAACCGAAAGAAAGGTTAAAATCAAGTAAAATAAATAACAGAACATATTTTTAAAAAGAAATATAACAAAATGGTAATTTGAGTAAAAATATATACAAACAAAATAGAAGGAATAAAAGGAAAATACAGAAGTAAAAAAAAAAAAAAATCATCTATCCATTATGATTTGTCAGTAATTTCTATTTTTCGTTCTTTTTTTTTCTTAAGAAAATCACTTTGACCAATTCGATTAGTTGTCGTTTTGTAAGTATTTTTCTGACAAAATGTCCAGAAGAAAATTGTTCTACCTTTAATGGTTTTTTAAATGATTTTTTTTCAACCCATACGAAATGTATGCCGGGAAATACGTTGTGCTTAAGGTTATCCAGTGTTTCAATCAACATCAATACCAGACGGCTGATGTCCGGACTCATAATTGCGACAACTGTTAAGAATCAAACGATTAACCCTTTACAAAAATCCAGGAAAACGTGAGATTATTTTAAAACCGAAAAAATATTGGAAAATCTCATAGAGGGTATACGCTATTTAAATCTGTTTCAGATACAAAGACTTCTGACTTGTTCGGATACTGCAAGTAAAACTTATATATATATATATATATATATATATATATATATATATATATATATATATATATATATATATATATATATATATATACCTCGGTGTAGTAGCTATTGAAAAGGGAGCCTTTCTGTTGCTCTCGACTACTGTCGCCAACTTAACTTTTACTTATATATATACATATATATATATATAGATAGATAGATTGATGTGTGCGTGTGAACATCGTAAATAATTATGTTTCTTTTTATTCTGAAAAAATCTTCTTCTACTCTTAAAATATGTTAAGTAAGAATTTATTTGACTATATATAATTCAAAATAAAGTAATTTTTTTTTCAACACATATTTTTGACAATTTTCGGCGTTTTCTTTTTCTTTTCCTTTATAACTCTTTTCTCTCCAAATAATCAATCACAGCTGAAATTCCACAAAGTTAGATTGACCACCAAACATTCTCCCGAAGTGATAGTTTGTGTATATATGCCAAAGAACAATATATTTCAAGGATATATTTATATATAAATAATGTATGAATGTTAAATGAAAAGGAATTTTTTCAATAATCTTACTTTCTATTTTTTTCATTGGACCAATAAAATATATATATATATATATCGTCATCCACAGACAGATCTGTTTCGTTCTATCAGAACTCATCAGTGTGGCTAAACATTATCTCCCCGTAGCTGGGATCGAAACCCAGTTGACTGAAATACCAAGCCAAAGCTTCTAACCATTTAGCTACGAGGAGAAATTAGCTACGAAGCACATTTTTAAACGGTTATGAATCACAATTAGTATTGTTTACATATATCCGTTCTACGGCCGCCGAGATCCCAATTCAAATACGAAGAGACTTGCAAAGGCGCTAATGGCAACACGACTACTTCTTCGCTAGAGAACTCAACCCTACGTGGGTAGGGGAGTATATATATATATATATATATATATATATATATATATATATATATATATATATACTTGATTGAACATTATAGATATTTTTTGCCTAGACTATGAAAACAACTATATGAGATGAACAAAAAAAACAAGCAAAAATTACACATTGTCTAGTTGCCACATTTTAGTAATATACAACACAGACTTCATCGACTTAATTTTGAATCCAGTCTTAATGTTCTTAAATTTCTTTAGCTATTGACGTCATTTATAAAAAACAACATTTTAAAAGTAGATGAAACAAAATACGCCAGGGAAAAAAACAAGCTCATTCTTACAAAGTAGTAATGTACAAATACAAGTTGAATCCCTTTTGTAATACATCCTCCCCTGATACTATTTACCAACCCCTCCGCTCGGGCAGGATAGGACACAAGGTCAATTTTTAAGCGGAGTTTAACAGGTTTGAATTCAGAGTTTTCCTTCTCCTAGACTAGTTGCCTAAACAAGGCTGAAGAACCTAGTCTGTCCTACTATTTACCCATAGATGGAGGGAGAATAATTGGATTCATACCTTTCCCAAGGGTATTAGTGCTATGTGAAATGCATGTGACTACACCACGGGCACCACCCAACACCACGGGCACCTCGAATACATCCTCCCCTGATGAACGTCCAAGTTTGGGCTGAAAGTAATAGCGAAATAGGTAATTATGGAAGGTTTATCAAAACATTCCTGCTGAATATCATAAGATCGATACGGCAGAAAGGATTAACAAAAAAATATGAAAACAAGAAACGTCTATAATGTCCAATGCAATATATATCAATGAAGAAATATATATATTGACTGCATTTCTTCATTGATATATATTGCATTGGACATTATAGACGTTTCTTGTTTTCATATTTTTTTAAACGTGGCGGTGACTATATATATATATTGCATTGGACTATATATATATATTGCATTGGACATTATAGACGTTTCTTGTTTTCATATTTTTTTAAACGTGGCGGTGACTATATATATATATATATATATACATATATATATATATATATATATATATATATATATATATATATATATATATATATATATATATATATATATATATATATATATATATATATATATATATATATATATATATATATATATATATATATATATAGTCACCGCCACGTTTTATAGAAGATCATCTCAGTCCAACCTAGGAGGTTCCCGTGGTGTAATGGTTATCGTCGTAGGAACTGGACACGGCGAAACGAGTTCAAATCCTGGACGAGACTGATTGCATTTCACATAGCATTAATACCCTTGGGAAAGGTATGAATCCAATTATTCTCCCTCCAGCTATGGGTAAAATAGTAGGACAGACTAGGTTCCTCAGCCTTGGTGAGGCAACTTGTCTAAGAGAAGGAAAAATCTGAATTCAAACCTGTTAAACTCCGCTTAAAAAATTGACCTTGTGTCATATCCTGCTTGAGCGGAGGGGTTCAGTAAATAGGATCTCAGTCCGACCAAAATTTACCGTGGGAATGCATATATCTCGCCAGGACAATTTTACCCTTGCAAGAACTGGCGCGCATATGACGAGCAAAGGATCTGTTGCAGACCAACCTCATTTATCACAGAATTGACACGAATTATTTACAACCTGTTGAGGACCTGTGTAATATCAGCCTATCAACGTTTGCTGTCATGAGATTACATATGACTACCGAGCGTTGCTAAGTATAAAAAGAACCAATTGCAAACATGTTCATGCTGAGAGGGCTCTGCCACAGATGTCAAAAACTGTTTCAAGATTTCTTATTTTTAGATGGGGAGTTTACTTATTCGAACAGTGAATGTTTCACAACTATCATAGATGGGGGGGAGTCCCTATCGGGTAGTTACTAACGAGCTCGACTGCGGCAATGTAGTAAGTGAGTTCAAACTCCAGTTGCAATCTTTTGTTCACTTTAGGACTAATAACTAGGAGGTGACTGTGGTGTAATGGTTATCGTCTTGGGAAACGGACACGGTGACACGAGTTCAAATCCTGGACGAGACTGATTGCATTTCACATAGCACTAATACCCTTGGGAAAGGTATGAATCCAATTATTTTCCCTCCAGCTATGGGTAAAATAGTAGGACAGACTAGGTTCTTCAGCCTTGGTTAGGCAACTAGTCTAGGAGAAGGAAAACTCTGAATTCAAAACTGTTAAACTCCGCTTAAAAATTGACCTTGTGTCATATCCTGCCCGAGCAGAGGGGTTGGTAGATAGGATAACTATGAAAAGATATAAACACCCTTAACACCCCCAGCTATGATTCATTATCATTACATTTCGTCTGATAGGATAGCTTCGGTATTATACAATCCACAAAGATTGATATACCTTTAAACAAAGTAAGCAAAACATCATTAGATTGGTTGGTTGGTGGGTTTGTTTTACGACGTATCAACACTTTTCGAGTCATTTAAAACCAAATTGAGCCATCTTGATGAAAGTTTAAAACAATCTAATTTAATACATATACATTTTTGTTTATACCAAGTTAAATGACAAAAACATTGCTATTTCAAACAATTTAGTTTAGCATAGGTACACTTTTTGTTTAAACACAGTTAAATGTCAAAAACAGTTATACTGCAAACAATTCAGTTTAGCATTCGCACGCATTTTAAATGTAAAAACAGTTAATTTCAAACAATTTAGTTTTGCCAATTTTCCCTTTTTAAGTCTATTCGACCCATAGATAGGACCCTCTCAGGTGCAAAAATTCTGGGCAAGAGTAGACCTGGAAGCCTCTTTATCAGATTGTTTAGTGTCATATGGAAGACACACGCGAGAGGGGCGTCTTACTCCTCAGCAAAGATGCAGTCAGTGTATTCTGCAACCCTAGCTGACTGGTCCAACTCGTTGGTGGGTGGGGGGTATTACCTTTCTGCAGAGTCTGTGTATTCTGTGTAAGAAATTGATTGATTCTTACGGTATGCCAACTCCGTCACGGTTTTTTAAGCTGAAAGGTTAGGGGATACTATTTTCTGTATGTTCATATTTACATGTTTATGTAGTGGCTTAATCAAAGTGTTTATATTGCTAAATTTACAAGAGATAAAGTATCTTATATTACGTAATGGGCCAGTTGGCTTGGTCCGTTGAATAAATCAATTGCATCTCTGCAGAGGGGTAAGATTTCCTACAAGAGTGCCCTGATATGACAATAAACAATATTATGGTGGGGCTCCAGTAATGGTGGAGCTTTGGGGAATGTCGACTACTCCCACGTTGCCATCGGTCCCAGATCCACTCTGGTCGTGAGTGATAGCACCTGATAGGGTCATATCTATGGGACAGATAGAACTGTTTGACATTAAACTGTGTACCTAAACTATATATATGTATATAAGTTTTGGCATTAGATAACAGACAATGGTTGATATTCCATAAAACCACTCCAAACCTTATATAATGCAAAGAGTTTCACATTTATTTCTAGTTTTACATATCAAATAATAATCATACGGTTTCGAGATTTTTTTTCTATTAAATAATTGTAATTTGTTTGCCCAACGTTACCCTAATTATAACTATATTTATAAACACAATGGGCGATGGGTTCATATGGCCGAAAATTTAAGCAAAAATTAGCCACGCCCCATATTGAAGTAGATTGCAATCAGTGGCTTTAGTTGTCCCTTGTTAAAGATGATGAAGTAACAGAATTTTCTCTCCGCCAAGAGTGTCTTTTCCTGCTTGGTGCATGGCGAAGACGCCTGTTGAGTAAGTAGAGTTTTCCCGCCATCACCAGCTCGATCCAGGGCACCTCGGATGGTGTAATGGTTAGCAAGCTTGACTAGCAAACCTGCAAAAGTGAGTTCGAGTCTCATTGGGTGCCCCATTCATTCGGCCTTGTGCCGCATCGAAGCAAAGAGCTTCGTAAATTACATCACCAGCTCGATCCAGCTGAGTACTTCCCCCTCCTCTTTTTAGTACTTGATGTAGGCCTTCCTGTTCAGTCTGTGAAAAGATGAATGTAGGCATAACGTCACCATCACTAGAGACAACACCAAATACAATGATATGGACTGGGTATCCTGGCTAACAGGGTTCATACATCATAGGATATTATAACGAAAGTCAACGTAATAGAGCAATTGAAGTTCGAACTCACTTACCTCGATAGCCCAGTCCAGCATGTTAGCCACTAAACGTTGGGAACACCCTCCAACTAATCACCTTAAAACTTTGAAGCATTCATTTTTTGTATGCGGCGTCGGAATTATTGAAAACATTCAAGGAGGTATAAATTAATTAAAAACCTGTTAATTAAAACCAAATAGTTTACCGCTGTTCTTTTGTTCACTCAAATAGCAATTTAGAAAAATAATAATACAAGCATGGTAATAAAAATATTCGACAAAAGATTGTGTATTATTCATTAACTGTTACTCAACCTCATGCGAACCTCTGCAGAGATTTCGCTATACATCAGCGAGGACGCCATGCTGAACAACGTCGTTTCTTCTGTTTAATTAAGGTTCTTTATTTTACTCTGTGCACTTTTCTTTTATTTAAACTTTCATTATTTCAATTATTATAGTTCACTTAACAACATTTTAATGAAAAAACTGAATATATGTGCTATAATCAAACGGGGGACATCTCCACTCTAGAAAGAACCCCTCTTAAACTAGTAGACAAATTCACTTACCTAGGAAGCAGCGTCGAATCAACCGAAAAGGACATCGAAACGAGGTTAACGAAAGCATGGACAGCTATCAATAGGCTATCGATTATATGGAAATCAAACCTAACCGATAAAATGAAACGCAGTTTCTTCCAGACAGCGGTCACATCGATACTGCTATATGGCTGCACTACATGGACGCTAACAAAACGGCTGGAGAAGAAGCTAGACGGCAATTACACAAGAATGCTACGTGCAATCCTGAACAAGTCCTGGCGGCAACACCCCTCAAGATGCCAACTGTACGGCCACCTGCCCCCTATCACGATAACTATTCAAGCTAGACGAACCAGACATGCAGGACTCTGCTGGAGAAGCAGGGACGAACTCATAAGAGATGTACTCCTATGGACCCCCACACATGGCCCTGCAAAAGCAGGACGACCAGCACGAACATACATTCAGCAGCTATCTTAGGATACGGGATGTTGTCCTGAAGACCTACCTAGGGCGATGAACGGTAGGGAGGAGTGGCGAGAGAGGGTCAGGGATATCCGTGCTACCAGCGCAATATGATGATGATGATGATGATGATGAATCTTTGAAGCTTATTTAATACCACATTTTGGACCAGTCCATTGGACAAGTGGGTAGAATGTGCGTTAATGGCTTGTGAGACCGGGGTTCAATCCTTGGTCCAGTCATAAAAAGACACCAAAAAGTATTTGATATTTCCATACTTAACACTCAGCATTGTCAAGTACATATCAATAGTGAAGTGGATCAATCTAGCGAAGGGAATAATGTCCTCCCCTACACCTTGGTGAAGTAGCTATTGAAAAAGGAAGCCTTCGGTTCACTCTTGACTATTACAACTTTGCTTACTATATATATTGGTTAGTCTAACAAGAAAAATTAAATATTTTTAAGGGAATAGGTTCGCAGATGTATTTGAATGTGATATTTTTCGTTTCATTTCATATAATTATGCTCTCTACGAGTTTCCAACTTTGTGGTCGTCTTCAGAAGACGGAAAAACGTCTGCAGCACGTGTAGAGGATAATTATATGAAATAAAACCTTGAGTACCTTATTCAAATTCATATGCTGACATATTCCTTTTAATATATATATATATATATATATATATATATATATATATATATATATATATATATGTGTGTGTGTGTGTGTGTGTGTGTGTGTGTGTGTGTGTGTGTGTGTGTGTGTTTTTGTTTGTTTGTAAGTGTGTAATTAGCAAACAGTTTGCGATTACTTCTTTTCGTAACGTCTCAGAGTTTGCACACAGTTTAATGGTTTCAAGTAAGGTACGTTAACACATGTGATTCTTTTTTTAGAATACTCAGTTGTTTGCAAGCAATTGAATGGTTTAATTTATAACAATTAACACTAAAACCCATGTTTGATATTAATAATTTGTTTGCACACTGTTAAATGGTTTCGAATATTTGCAATCTCAGCGCAATTGACTCTCTGCTATTGAGATAAAATAGTGCTGAGCTAATTGCTTGCCACAAGAGTAATTTGAAGATTACAGTCGGAAGAATCCTATAGGTGCTAGGGCTTGACATGACAATCCAATTAATTTGATAAGGTCTCTCAAACCAAAAATCTAGTCCAGCAAAGGAAAAGATTATTTGCTGGAGGTCACGTAACCCCTTTGGTTGCCGGGTCACGAACAGCTCAGACACCAGGATCCCGTCCTCAAGAATTACTAGTCTTCCCACTCGGCCAACAGGTAACCTTCTTGTGTGTAGAAGGTTGTGGGTCTTACCCCCGGTAGAGATACCATCGGCGTATTCTACAGACCCAACCGACAAGTCACTTATCCTATTAAAAAAATATATGAATAATTATTGCATCGAACAGGTTTGATTCGACAGCTTCCTACCTTCTCGCTTTTATTAACTTGCTAAATGGATATGAATTACTTGATCTAACGCTACTGAATAAATACCAAAATATCATCGTTATGTTTGTTTGTTTGTGTATTTGTTTTGGTGGTTGGTTTTATGGCATATAAACCTTTGTATGTTATTAATGCCGAATCCATTTTTATACATATAAACAGTTCTCATTTATACAATTCAGTTTAGCAAAAGTACACAGTTTAAATATCAAAACAGTTCTATCTCATACCATTCAGTTTAGCATACGTACACTTTTCAGTTCTATTTGATCCATTGGGAGGATCCTATCTGGCGCTACCACTCCGCGCCAGAGTGGAACTTGGAGTGGTGGCAATAAAGAGGTACTTCGCCTTCCCTATAGCTCCAGTGTTACTGGTGCCTCACCTTAGATTATCTGGTGTAATATCCAAGACACTCGTTGGTAGGCGTTTACCTCTCTGTAGAAGTGCAGTCGGTGTATTTTATAGCCCCGACCGACAGGGCCACTCATCGTTTTGTTATTGTTTAAAGTTTTTATCATCCTACAACCGGGTGATATTAACCAGATTCCAAGTAAATCAAGTAACCACATTTCCCTAGGACTATTTTTGGTATTCTACTGACTATTAGTAGTACTGCGGTCTGAACGGTTTCAATTTTAACATGGATATCGGCGTCGGAATTTTTGGGTAAATACAAAAAGGTATTAATTAATCAAAAACTGATTAATTAAAATGAAAGTTCTTACTTCTGTTCTTTTGTTAACACAAAAATTAACCTTGAAAAAAAATTGTAACATAAATATTCAAAAAACGATTGTATTATTTTTCAGCCGAAAATCAACTGTTATTAAACCAGAAGCGAACCTGAGGCGTTGCGCAGAGAAATTGGGAAACGTCGAAGACGACGCCATGCTGAAAAGCGCTTTTTCTACGATTTCATTTTATGTTTTTTTTACCATGTCTAATTTTTTAAAACCTAAACTTTCACTACTTCATAAAATGATTAATTCAACCAGTCATTGTTTTATGTATTTTTTTGTTAAATCTTTTCTAAATTTCTTTCTTTTTCATTTTATCTCAGTTTTTATTCCATTCCTCTGCCTGTCTGTTATTTCAGGAATACACTCACAACTGGGCAACGCGAGGATAAATTCAGATAACTTTCTAATTAAAAATCACAGCGCTTTCTTTTCTTCTGTCCGACATATTGTTTTTTTTTCTTTATTTTTCTAAATTTTCTTATTCGTTTCTTAATCGAAAGAAAAAAAAAATCTTAGTGTACAAATCAATTACACTCATTGTTTTACATTAATTTAAATTTTAGTTGAAGAAAATTACCAACATTTTCCAGATTGAAGTTTAAAGTTTAAGTTTTTTTACCCCGAGAATATTCAACTTTTTCTCTTATATTTGCTGATATGCGGGGTTATCTATCTTAGTGAGATGTGTAGGAAAATTGTTTGGTTAGAAAGGCTCAAAACTTAACGCGTTGTGCCAGTTTTGTACCAGTCTCGAAAACTGAGTGGTAGGTAAAGGCTTTACAACATAATCCAAATGCTAAGGAAATAATCTTGCTAGAGATCAATTACAAAAGATAATGACGTTGAAGTATGAGAGGAAAACCAGTTTTGCAAATAACTATCAGAAAATATGTACGGAGATCTACCACTAAGCAATATAGCGGAAACCCATCTCACAAGATAGATAGATAGATAGATAGAATGGTAAACACGACAGCCTACAAGCTAGCTAGATTAATAAACGGGCATATATAATGATAGACAATTAACAGATTACATAGAAATTAAAACTAAGCGAGACAAGTAGATGGATAAATAGATCAATAGATGAACTGGCAGACAGGCAGCCAACAAGCTAGATAAATAGATAGATAGCTTTACGTACATGCAGACAGACAAACAGATAGATAGATAGATAGATAGATAGATAGATAGATAAGATAATAATGAGATATAGGAAACAGAAGAGTCAACATACTAAATAAACAGTATACGAGATGAGCAAGTCATGGCTAAGATTTGGTCAGGTTCGTCTTGGTTTTATAGTATATCAACTACCGCAAGTTATCTAATACCATATCCATTTAAAATCCAGAATAAACATTTTTATTTAAAAAAAAAACTTCAGTTTAGCATAAGTGCACATTTTAGTTTAATTGAACCATTGATAGGACCTTAACAGGGGCTACTCCTCCGGGCCAGAGTGGACCTGGGAGCGATTGAAAAAAGAAGCTCTTCAAAACGCTAGCATTACTGGAGTACCACCATCAGATTGCTTAGTATCATATCCAGGACACTCATTATTGGAGTCTTAAAACTCTACAGAGATACAGACGGTGTATTCTGCAGTCCCAGTCGACTAGGCTAGGCAAAAAGAAGAAATCTGAAAAGAGAACCAATACCTTCAATATTAGCATAGAATAGTGGCGTAAGAACTAATTATTCGAAAGCAAAATATATATTATAATATAGAAAAGAATAGCACTCGTAGACGATATAGCGGGAGAGATAAAACACTTCATCACCTATTTAGAGAAAGCAACGAATTGGCACTTAAGTAATTGATGAGTATGTATGACTGGGTGAAAAAGGTGATGCTTTGATATCAAAATTTTCTGGGACATCGAGATAAAAACTGATCACTAAAGGCCTATCAGAATATCAAGTTTTAGTTAAAAAGAAAAGATCTCGTCATTCTTTGGATTTTACCATACCAACTGATAACTGTGAAAGTGAAAGAAGCTGAAAAAGTGGACAAATACCTGGACCATGTCAGATATCGAAAAACTTGTAGTATATGACCTTGACGGTAATCCGAGTTGTAGCTGGCGGCCATCATTCGGTTCAGAATAAAATGGACAAGCAGCTGGATGAACCGGTAATTAGAAGAATTAAAACAATCCAGGCTGACAACATCCACTCAGAATTGAAATGTTATCATATATTATGGTTATCGATTGTCTTATTCAGTTCCCAATAACATGGACAAGGGACTGGATTGACCAGAAACTAGAAGAATTAAAAAAGTCCAAGCTGAAGACATCCACTCGGAATTATGAGATAAACTGAAATGTTATCTTATTCGCAAATGATATAAACACAGACAGAATTTTTTTCTAGAAAAATAAAGCAGTGGAATCCTGGAGATTTGAGGAGACTTTCTGTCGCTCATGATCCAGGAAAAATCCTCGTGTTAAAACTGGCATGAGGAAATATAGTTGCTAAACAAAACCAAAGCATGGATACTTCCAGAGACGAACCGAGGCAATTTATTGATGGATGTGCGAGTTGAATTAAATAGCATGTCATTTTTTAGTGTTAAAGAATAGAGTCACTTCATTGTATGTTTGTATTCATATTTTTTGTGTAGTTGTCTCTTTAGGCGTTTTCTGCGTACGGTCTTCGAATACGAACAATTCACAGATATATTTGGCCCACGGTTTGAACTCTAACAGGTCTTACCTCTTTGTGTTAGAGTTGATTATTTAGTTGGTTGTCTTATTCTACGGCGTATAAACCCTTATCGGGTCATTTATCAGTGAATTAAATTTCAAACAATTCAGTTTAGTATAGATTTAGTTAAAAAAAAGTTAAATATAAAAACAGTTTTATTTCAAACAATTCAGTTTAGCATTTGTACAGAGTATAGTTCTGTTTGACCAATAGCTGGGAATCTACCGTATACTTCCCCATCCGAACCAAAGAAGACCTGGGAGCGATGCCAATGAAGTGTTAATTTTCTTTCCCCAAAGTTTTAGCATTACTGGAAGCTCATCATCGGATTGCTTAGAGTCATATTCAGGACATTCGTCATGGAGTCTTACCTCAGATATGCAGTCAGTATATTTTGCAACCCCAGCTGATTGGGTTAGTGTTTGAGTTGATCTGTAAGTAATTAACGAGACAAGGGAAATTGCTTATGATGACATGAACATGACGAAGAGGATGACACTGGAGTGAAAAATTAAAAAAAAAAACCCAACTATTTTAATAGTGGTACAAACAATGCCATAGAGATTACTTTTGACAAAGCAAAAAATGATAACGCTAAAAAGTATTGGCAGTGTAGAAAAAATACTTTTCTGTTGTTCTGTATGTTCGTGCATAGAGCCTTGTAAAGATTTTACGAATTAAAAAAGCTGTTAAAATTAAATTTTGATAATAATTCTATATAAACTAGTGTGAGTTTGCAATATTTTGTTGACATGCGGATCTATTAGATAACTACAACTTCTTTAGTAGTGGTGAACGAGGTGAGAAATAACTCTAATACTCACCGATTACGACATTTGGTTTTTAAGATGGGCATTGAATCAATGGTTTTAAGTCTATCTCACCTTGTCTGATCGTCGAGATCTTGCAACCAGAGCAAAATATCTTGAACAATAATGCTACTGTGCTAAGATTAAGTGCACCTTCAACCTTCGCAAAACAATTTTTTTGGATGTTTCGGTTAGGTAATGGACCAGGTGGAATTCGTAGGGCATGTGTTTTAAAATTAGACTAAGTTCCTCTTTGTGGCATTCAATTTAAATACGGGAGGAAGCAATGCACAGTCAACCAGTTCACCAACTATCAAAGATGATGTTTAGAACAGGGGTTACCCATCGAAAACAAGGACCTACCAAAATATTGCAAAGCCTCTACCTAAACCTTATATATATATATATATATGTGTGTGTGTGTGTGTGTGTGTGTGTGTGTGTGTGTGTGTGTGTGTGTGTGTGTTGTGTATGTGTGTGTGTGCGTGTGTGGCGGTGCGTGTGTGGCGGTGCGTGTGTGGGGGATGCGTGTGTGTTTGTGTGCGTGCGTGTGAGTGTGTGTGTTTAGATTTCGTAATAAAAAATATTTTCTAACACTCATTCAAATTAAAAATAAACACACAAAGAGGATATATATATATATATATATATATATATATATATATATATATATATGTGTGTGTGTGTGTGTGTGTGTGTATATATATATATATATATATATATGTATATATATTTATGTTAGAATTTATCACTGTAGAATATAAAATACGACATAATAGATAAAAAAATAAAGGTCAATATAAATTAACAATGAAATAAAAAAATGAATAATGAAAGCAATCTAGATTACCTTTGATGATACATTAAAGCTGGTAATCATATTTTGTCTATTAGATCCAGGGAAAATGAAATAATTATCTAAATATTTTGAATCTTTTTTCAAAGGAGGCAAACGTAGTTCTCAAAATATATATTAAAAAAACGCGTAATACGATCTCATATAAAATAATGTACTTGGTCTGGGTTCTTTTACAGAAGCATGGATATTAGAGTGTAACATTGAAATTTGAGGGTATACAAAGATAACTGTATAGATAAACGATTACAGTTTTAAGGAAAGAACTGGAAATTTACTGTAAAGACTGATTTCAAAAATAAAGTTTACAAACGAATTGGATGTTTTTTTGTTGATAGAGTAACATGTTTTTGGAATAAATTATCAACTAGAATGAAAAAATAAACAGCCATTGTTTAAAAAAGTTAAAATAGATTCCGAAGGTGGCATAAGAAACAAACATGCAAATAATACGAATAAAATTCACTGGGATGTTTAATTACAAACGGATCACCTAGTCCCGGCCAGAAGTCCCGGCCAGAAGCCCCGGCTGGTAAACCTTTTGTTAATTAACAAAAAAGAAGAAGAAAACCTAACGTCTTGTGGATTTTGATCTCTTGGCGGGTCACAGAGTAAAAATAAAAGAAAACGAAAAGAGAGATAAGTACTTTGAACATGCCAGAGAACTAAAATAAAATGATGAAACATCTTAGTGACGGTGATAACAATTGTAATTGGAGCCATCGGAACAATCCCCAGAGGTTCGTTAATGAGAGTAGAAAACTTATAAATAAAGGATAAGTGGAAAACATTCAAACAAAATCATTATTAGGATCAGCCAGAATACTGAGAAGAGTCCTGGCGACTTGAGGTCACTTCCTGCCACTAAAATTCCAATTAAAGACCATCAGCTAACTCTCGTATGAAAAACTCTTAAGGAGTAACAACAACAACAACAACAACAACAATAATAATAATAATGATAATAATAATAATAATTGAAATTAAATTTGACCATACCAACAAATGGTATATGCACAACCCAGAACCTTTCCTAGAAAATGATACACACAAAATCCTGAGGGACTTTGATATACAAACGGATCACCTAATCTTGGGCCGAAGACCAGATCTTATAATAATTAACAAAAAAAAGAGAATCTGCAAAATTGTCGACTTTGCTGTCCCGGCGGACCACAGACTAAAACTAAAAGAATGTGAAAAGAGAGATAAGTACCTCGACCTTGCTAGAGAATTGAAAAAACTATGGAACGTGAAGATGACAATTACACCAATTGTGATTGGTGCCTTTGGCACGGTAACTACAGAGTTATTAAAGGGCCTGGAAGATTTGGAAGTTGGTGACCGAGTGGAGACCATCCAAACAACAGCATTATTGAAAACTGCCAGAATACTGAGAAGAGTCCTGGAGACTTGAGGAAACTTGCTGTCACTCAGACTCCAATGAAATACCATCAGCTTACGTTGATGTGAAAACTCTAATAATAATAATAATGATGAGAAGAAGAAGAAGAAGAAGAAGAAGAAGAAGAAGAAGAAGAAGAAGAAGAAGAAGAAGAAGAAGAAGAAGAAGAAGAAGAGTGATCAGTCACATAATCAGCGAATGCAGCAAATTAGCACAGAAAAAGTATAAGACAAGACACAACTAGTTGGGCAATGTGATCCCCTGGAAAAGAAATTGAAATCTGACCACACGAACAAATGGTATATGCAAAACCCAGAACACTTACTGTGTGACGCACAAGTTCTTCTGGGATTTTGAGATACAAACAGATTATCTAATCTTGGCTAGACGACCAAGCCTTATAATAATCAAACAAAAAAAATTTAAAAAAAGAACTTGCAGAATTGTGGACTTCGCTGCTCCGGCTGACCACAGAGTAAAATTGAAAAAAAAAAGCCACAAAGAAAGTAATCTACATGGACATCGCTAGGGAATTGAAAAAAAAAAACTGTGGAACATGAAAGTGACGATTTTACTTATTGTAATTAATTCTCTTGGTACAGTCACCAAAGGATTGGTACAATGACTAGAGGATTTGAAAATAAGATGACAAGTGGAGAACATCCAAATGACAGCATTGTTGAGATCGGCCCGAATACTGAGAAAAGTCCTGGAGACTTGAGATTTGTTATCATTCAGAATCCAGTGAAAGACTATCAGTTAACGCTTATATGAAAAAACTCTCTAGGAGTAAAAGTAATATTACCAGTGAGCTTTTAGCATACGTACGGATTTATATAACGTTACAAATGTCTCTCCCGGGAATTAAAGAAACAAATTAATCTGGCCTCGATTATAATTTATTGACAGAGATTTTACCACATAGCCAGAGGTAATTTTTCTTAATATCAGAGCCAAAATATTGAAAGCTTTACAATTTCTGGAAAGGTGATACGGGTCTCTGTAATGCTATACACACATTAAGGTCAACTGGCCTTGAATCTTGATACTTTTTTTTGCTGTCCACGAGCAAGAAATATTTTGATTGTGTGTACATTTTCCAGCGATTTGGGTTTTCATTGAATTAGCTTTAGGGTCTTTGACGAGATTATGACCAGGGGTTACATTCATATAATCTAGGGTAAAGAAAAGAAAGAATCAGAGCCTGAAACCGTGTAATTATCTGGCCTGAAGTTCCGCTCACGTTTGTAAAATATATAAAAAATAGAAAAGCAAAGAAAGAAAGAAAGAAAGAAAGAAAGAAAGATCATGGCGAACCAGATGGGAAAAATATGCACAATGCATCGGGGATATCTTAGTTGTGTTTACGAGGAAATTTCTCGAGAATGACTTCCTCAGTCTTATTAAAACAAATTGGCAGCATTTCTTCATTAATACAGATTTGATTGAACATAATAGACATTTTTTTGTCTATATATTTTTGTTAATCCATTTGAATTGCCGCATTGATCCTTTAATGTTCGGCGGGAATTGGTTGATAAATCTTCCATGATTAGTTATTTCCCAAGTACTTTCTGGCCGACTTTGAAAATTAAACGCAAGAAACTACAACAGTACAGATACTATTCTTACAAAGTAGTAATGTACATACAAAGGTTACATAACTTTTGGAATACATCCTCCCCTGATGATGGCCCAAATTTATTTTTGCTGGCTACGAATAAAAGACAGTCAGCTCCTTCAGACAGCAATCACATAATGGAAAGAGAGGTTCACAATAATACTATTTAAAACACACACACACACACGCACGCGTATATATATGTATATATCATCATCATCATCATCATGTCATGCCGCTTGCACGGATATCCCTGACCCTCTCTAGCCACTTCTCCCTAGGAGTACATCACTTATGAGCTCGTCCCTGCTTCTCCAGCAGTGTCCTGCATGTCTGGTTCGTCTAACTTTATAGTTTTCGCGATGGGAGGCAGGTGGCCGTAGAGTTAGTGCCTTGTGGGTTGTTGCCGCCAGGACTTGTTCAATATTGCTCGCAGCATTCTTGTGTAATTGCCGTCTAGCTTCTTCTTCAGCCGTTTTGTTAGCGTCCATGTAGTGCATCCATACAGTAGTATCGATACGACAGCTGCCTGGTTTGAATGAAATAATCAACCCTGTTTGAAACCGAATTCAACATATTAAGCTGGCTGGTAATTAAAAAATTGCCATAGAAAAAAAAGAATGGGAAATCAAGATCCCAGTTTTCAGATAAATTGTTAGGTAATTTTTGTAATTAATTGACATAATGCTAATTATACTACAATCGTAGTAGCATTAAAAATTGACCATGAAAAATATCCTCACCTTGTTAATATATACCAAGGAATATTACAGGAAAGCAGGACTTCTTTTTATGTGTAAACATAAACTAGAATTTAAATCATCTTAAATCAAGAAAATTTTCCATTTCAAGGCAGTACAAATTTGGCAAAGTCTCGATTATTTAGCATTTTTTTACGCTTTTCACGACATTTACCCATTATCAGTGCTGTCGCGAATGTAATCATTTTTTTAATATTTGACTTTTAATCAAGCCTATAACTTATTCCATGCCCTTATCAATATTAATTAAGCTCCACATGCTAAGGTACATTACAAAAGATTCAAGCTGAACCTGTTGGCAAAAATCAATAAATTAACGCATTTACTTTCGTCTTTATTATGTACTGTTTTGTCTTTAGCAGTAAATAAACTAATCACTGATAGCAAATTAGACAAAATACATTTTCAATTTATTAGCAGAACATTTTGTCTTCATACGACATTTTAAACTAACCAATTTACTTAATATGAATTTATGGTATACTTTTTTTCCAAGCGATGCGGAGGGAAATATTAAAGAATGATCTATTATCGAGGCAAATCTCTGGAATTCATTGACACAATAAATAGAATCAAACTTACTTGTCTTTAATTGGAATCATTTTTCAGATGAAGCTTCTTAATCTGAGAATTTTTTTATTTTTTATTTATTGCGGACTTTTTGTCCTCATCTTGGTAGTTTTTGTCTTGTTTCTTCTTCACTATGTTTCGGCCAAATTTTACCTCTGGCCTTCTTCAGGTGATTGAACCGCGACCTCGGATAGGAATGCTGAGTCTTGTAAGCGTATCCTGCCTTCCATAGTTGTTGTCTATGGCACCACATTTTTGATCAAGTAAATCTCTGGCCGGCTTGGGTAGGAATTGAAACCACTATCTTCTGACAATGCTCACCTGTAACCGTAGAGTCTCATCGCCTCTATCCGCTACGCCACGGGCCTCGAAGGGCATTCCTATCCGAGGTCACGGTTAAATCTCCTGAAGGTGAAATTTGGCCGAAACGTAGTGAAGAAGAAACAACACAAAAACTACCAAGATGAGGACAAAAAGTCCGCAATGAATTTAAAAAAAAAAAAATTCTTAAAACTTACTTGTTCGTCCGGGACCTTTTATGAGAGCTTTAAATTTTTTCAGATGCGAATTTCAAAATCTTTAAGCAATATACTTACAGATGTTGAATGGCGTTTACAGAAGCAGAAGGAAATTACAACCAGTTCTTGAACAATTTATACTCAGGTATACATTGAAATCCTGGGTAATTTTCTCATTTCGCACAGAGAAGTTTGATAGAGTAAGAACAGAGTAATTTTTTAGAACAGTAACGTGTGTTATCACGGAGCAAATTTATTTTTTTCTGGACGGCACATAAAATACATAGCGTTGCGTGTAAAGGTTTCTGATCTGAATCCAAATGAAAATTTAAAGTGAACATTCATAAACCGCGTTCATGCGAAGACTCTATCTATCAAAGAAGGTGTATTAACTTCTTTTCAGGACATTAATGATTATTAATGAGTGTAGTACTGCCTAAATATAGCTAAAGTGTATTTTTTTAGATGTCGTTTTAATGTATATTTCATACTATCTATACATGCAATAACCAAAATATCAACAATTTTTTTCAGTAGATTATCCAACATTTAAAAATAGTAATAAACACACACACACACAGAGATAGATACATAGATAGAAGTTAGAATATCGTCAGCTTAGAATAGACGGCACTTTGAACTGTAAGTTTCTCGCCAATGGGATCACCGGATCAATATATATATATATATATATATATATTACATAAAGACAAAAAAAAAACACTTTTTTGGAATCATTATGAATTTATTTCAGGTTTTTGCCAATTTTATTCGTTCAAATCCTAACTTTTATAAAAAAAAAATATCTTCACATGAAATATTTAAAATTAGATGTTATCATTTTACTTCCGGCCAGGATGGAATTTGTAAAAAATTTGAGTACTCAATACTCACGGCTATTGATGTATAATTAATTTAGAATCAACGATACGTATCCACTTAACGTGTATTGATCTATCGTTAAATTCAAACTGATTATACATCAATAACTGTTCGAATTTAGCCCTCATATTGGATACTCCTACACTTTGGATTTCCTCCTTGGATGATATAAAGAAAAAACATATATAGGAAGAATACCCACGAGCATAAGAAGTATACTCTTGCGCAGGATATGAGACGAGGTCAATTTTTAAACGGAGTTGCGCTGTTTTGAATTGAGACTTTTCCTTCTTCTAAACCAGTTGCCTAACCAGGCTAAATAACTCAATCTACCTGAGTTAATATTCCTGGCTGGAACGAAAAGAAAAGATTGAATCCCGCTTTTGGTTTAATGACATGTGAATATTTTTAGCTTTTGGAATAAAGAGGTTCATAATTCTCCCAAGTGCATTAGTCCAAAAGGGAACTCAATAGCATGACCAGAGATCGAACTCACTTACTGCAATATTACTACCCAGCCCGATATCGACAATGCCACGGGAACTCCTCTCGAATCTTACCTTTCCATTGAGTATTGTGAAGCACAAGCAACATCGCTGAAGATTTGAACTCCAACCGCCGATTTTATTTGCAACAAGGATAACTAAGCACGCCTCCAAGCACACGAAGGTATATTTGGATTTTCAAGGAAAGTTTGTAAGTATCCACTGTTATCTGTAATGCAAATGACAGTGACTATTGTTTTCTTTTATTCAAAACGTCAGGAACTAAGACGCTAATTAACAACTTGATTAGTTTCTCTAATTAGTTTACTTGAACTTCCTCATTAATAATTTATACTCTGAAGATTGAATATATAAGCTATCTATGTAACTAACCCACAAGTGTTGAATCAGATTTTTGTTTCACTTCAAAAATGTATTCATGGTTGCTTTTTCTCTCAAACTTGTTGTCAGAACGATCAATTGCTGAACAAACTACCGATGTATATCTTCCACCAGAATTTGAGCTTCACTAGCACATGATTTTTACCAGTATTTTTAGTATATGTACCGCCGAACTCTTACACTCACTCGAGTAGGTAGGACTTAGAATGTGCTGATTGTATCCTCTGAAAAAGACTGACACCTCACTTTGATAAAGGTGGGTATCCTGGCTCTATTACTAAACAGCATGTATGTGTGAGGCTCATCTGCTGTAGATCTGAAGAGTGTGGATTAATTTTTAGTGCCAATATTCTTACGTCCACTTAGAATCGGAGAGTTAACAATTATGGGTCAAATAGATCAGATCAGAAATCATTTGTGTTTGATAAAACAGTTTTCAAAAATATCCTCAGAAACAGCTACACAAGTGTAAATATGAACGTACAACGACTAGGATTAATTAACTATGATTAAATCATGATTATATCTGGTTTAAAGGAAGCACCTGTTTTACATAAGACTAATATTTCTTTCTTTGAAGTTACAATAATGGATGTAGATTTATAATCTACATGATAATCAACTCTAATTTTTGTTAGGATAAATAAGTATTGAATTCAATAATATATAAGATTACATTATATTATTTTTTTGTAGGGGTGAAGCCTGGCAATAGGAATGCATTTTTTGTTTGTTTGAGTTTTATGGTGTATCAAACTTTATAGCTTATTTAATGCCAAACCCATTTTTATACAAATAATCATTTCTGTTTCAAACAATTCAGTTTAGCATAAGTACAAAGATTAATTGTCAAAAAATATTAGTTTACAACTATTCAGTTTGGTTAAATTGTTCTAAGTCAAACAGTTAAATTTAGCATGAGTAAAGATTATGTTTACTCACAGTTAAATGTCAAAACAGGATTATTTCAAACACTTCGGTTTAGAATTAGTAATATTTCAACGTCAAAAGGAGTTCTATTTCAAACAATTAAGTTTAGCATATGTATCCATTTTTAATGTCAAAAACAGTTCTATCTCAAGTAAATCAGTTGAGCATAAGTTCACAGTTTAGTTCTATTTGACCCATATCAGTTGCTACCACTCAGGGCAAGAGTGAACTTAGCAGAGATGGCAATGAAGGAGTATTCTGCATTCCCTAAAACTCCAGCATGACTGAAACCACTCCATCAGATTGTTTTGTCTCATATCCAGGTAATACGCTGTGAGTTATCAGGCCTCTGCAGATAAGCAGTCGGTGTATTCTACAATAAGATCTTGTTGATATTCCTCTCCAAAACATTCAATGATATCGAAGCAGTAACTTTCATCAATTAGAGTAGAATTTTTGAAGGCTCCTTCTAAACGATGAGTATTTCTGCTAATATATATATATATATATATAATTTTATACAGAAGATACAATATTGCATAATAACTACCCTAATATGGTTGAATGTAAAAAACAAAACGTTTAAAGTTCGCAAATGAATCAACTATAAAAAGAAATAATATACTAAAAACTGTTCTTAATTTTTGCGCACACGCACACACACACACACACACACACACACACACACACATATATATATATATATATATATATATAAAGTGGGGCATAAAAGTCTGTCAGGCATATAGATATTTTGGAGACATCCTGGAGGAACGTCCATCAACACCAGCTTTACGGTCACTTACATTCCATATCATAATCGTCTTTCCGTTAGGGACCCCAACTTATGGACGCAACAGTGTTGGCCGACTAACAAGAAATTACACTTGTCTGTGTGGACTCTAGATGTTTTCTTGAAGACCTGATAAAAGCAATCAATGATAAAGACAAATGATGATGATGATGATGATGATGATGATGATGATGATGATGATGATGATGATGATGATATACTTACTTACGCTCATATGTGTGTTTTTTTATATGTGTGGATATGTGTTTACGTACATGTGTGTCTGGTTTGATGCATGTATGCGCGCGTGTGTGTATGTGTGCTGATTAATTCCTTTATATTCTGACTCTTTTCTCAAACGATTTTATACATATGTAATCACGGATTCCTGCTCTTCCATATCTTGTCTTGTTTTTTTTAAATTCTGCTTAACAATATTAACTGCGGAAATTGCCGACGAATCAACGTTCCACCGTGAGCAGAACGTGACTTGATAAAACTCGTGATTGGGCATTCCAAATAAAAAAAAAATATTCGAACAAATGTGAAAAAAACTTTGCCTGATATATGTGCGTCGATTTAGCTTTCAATTTATTTGATTATTTTCGAACTGATAGAGTCCTTTGATATCTATAATTCTCCTTCTGTTGGCCTTTTCATACTATCTATCTATCTATCTATCTATGCTTGTAGCATTCTGTTCTTTTTCATATCTTAAGCACATATACACACACACACATACACACATGCACGCACGCACCCACGCCCACACCCGCACACACCTGCACGCATATATATATATATATATATATATATATATATTTAAGAGTATTTTACATCCATATATTCTTATATCGATTTATATCTGTATATATATATATATATATATACATGTTTGCATTTACATATATTTATAATTTTATGCATATTGGTAGATACGTGTTTATATACCTATCTACTATATATGTATCTATGTGAGTGTTTTCCTATCGTTATGCCATTCTATTTATGTAATTATGAGTTCATATCTATCTATCTATCTATCTATCTATCTATCTATGTGAATTTATTCATATCTATCAATCATCCAAACTATTTCTTCATCTCGGTATTTCCATATTTATTTCAGTAAATTCGTATATCTCTCTCTCTTTCTCTTTCTCTTTCTCTCTCTCTCTATATATGTATATATTTATGTGCCGGTCTTTCTAGCACCATCTCTTTCTTCCTTTCTCCCCCCTCTCTCTTTCTCTCTCTCTCTTTATAAACACACACACATACACACACACATACACACACACACACAAACACACACATACACACACACACACACACACACACACACACACATATATATATATATATATATATATATATATATATATATATATATATATATATATATATATATATATATATATAAGCCTCTTTTATGTATCTTTTTCGTTGAGTTATTATTGAGTTAATCTTTATGTTTTACACTACCTTCTTTCTTCTTTCTTTCCTAATAATCCCTTATTGTTCTGAACTTCCTTTTTCTTTTCGTTTATTCTCTTTGATTTAAATTATTAATCATTTCCCTCATCTCTCAATTTTTTTAGACATTATCGTTAACACGATAAGACTTCTCCATTTTTCTTTATTTCAAATCTCACTTTTTCAAATTTGCTACATTTATTATCCCTTTTTTAAAATTATTCTTTTTTTCGTTTATCGTTTCAATTTTCTTACTTCCTTGTCTTCTTTTTTACTTGAGCTGCGATTCCTGTATCCGTAGATACTTTTCAGTTGAAATCTCTAACTAAAGGAGAATTTACAGCTACGAGATATATGACATCTTTGACAGTGAAATGAGGGCAATAGACATTGCAGTTTGAGTAAAGGTTTCAATTCTAAATTTCCTCAAGGGTACCAACGACAAGAAAGACTCCTGGATAAAATTCAATGATATAATAAATGAAATGTTTCGAAAATAACAAGTAAGGTGGGAGCAATTGATCGAATCGAGTATTGGTTAGGTTCCTTTTTTTAAGGGCAGTCTGCTTGGGCTGTAAAATATACCCACTGCATATCTGCAGAGGTGTAGGGAACCCCTCCCCCAACGAGTGTCTTGACGATCCAAAAATTCTGATCGTAAGGATCAAGTAATGGAGCTCTTGGGATGTGAAGTACCCCTTCATAGCTATTGTCCTCATGTCCACTCAGACCCTGAGTGGTTACACGAGATAAAGTCATATCTATGGGTTAAATAGAACAGTTTGATAACTAATGTCTGTGTAAACATATAAGTTATGCTAAATTGACTTCTTACTTTTAGAAATGTTTTATCATTTACTGTGTGTATGTAAATGATTGATGTTTAAGTGAATTGTTTGTGATACATAGTCGTACTTGGGACCATTTAACTGTGAGCAAAGAAATGAGTAAGTTTGAACAGACTGATTAGTGCTAAATAGCAATACTTGTAAACACGTCACTGCGTGCCATGAAAAAAATTATATATAATAAAATTGAAAGTTTTGTATATTTTATAATTAAGGGTTTTTTATCTATTGTCTTCATCTTTATTGTTACTTCCACAAAGTTTCGGGGGATATGTCCTCTGAACTTCTACAGGTGTTTGTCGACCTCAGGAACCTACACGGAACTTCGAACTACATCATTTAGTGAATCCATGAGGGTTGCATGTTGTGATTCCATATATTATAACCGGGTACAAGCGTTAAGAATTCCTGTATTGTTATTCGCCTGCAGGCAGGATTACACCTGCAACCTCCAGATGATTGTCTTCTTAGAAGCTGACTGCAGGCGTGTAACAACACAGGAATTATTTACACTTGTACCCGGTTATGGTTAACGGAATAAGAACAGGGGACCCCCTGGATTCAATAACGGACGTAGTTCGAATTTCCGTGTAGCTTCCCGAAGAAGGCCGGAGGTCATATCAGCCGAAATGTTGTGGAAATATCAATAAAGATGAAAACAATAGTCCAAAACCCGTTAATGATAAAATCATCAAGCTTCGTCTAAGAAATTCAAATGACTAAAAGTTTTAGGTAGCAATATTTGAAAACCTTTGTATAAATTCAACAACAATATCACTGCACAAATGAATTAGTTCTAACTCATTTGAAAATAAGATTATGTACAAACAGTGTGCAAATAAATAACTGATGTTAAGACGTGACTTTTGTATAGCAATACTTGAGGCCATTTAGTGGTATGCTGGCAAATGATAGGTATTCAAAAGAAATATATGAAACCATTAAATGTGTGCCAAAAAGATCGCACAGGTTCGTTCAAGAATATTTACTACAAAATGTGTTTCCAAATCTTATGTATTTAATGAATACAAACAAACAAAATTTAGCAGAAAATAACCTACAATCGTTATATGCCATAAAATCGCAACAAATTAAAACATTTTAACAGATACATTCTGCATTTCTTACAGTAAAGCAACCTTGATTAGCTAACATGGGAACACTGATTTTTGTTATGAATGGTGAAATAATTAACAAGATGAATTAATGAATAAGAGATATTCCAACAGAATGACTGAAGAATGCAAAACATGAACTCCGGGGAATAGAATAAAAGTTTCTGTTTGACATTTTTTGGAGGTTAACGATTATGGAACTAAAGATGTGAAGAATTTCGTAAGTATAGCGGCCAACATATTGGAAATATTACAGCAAATACATGTTCAAAATGGAATTGCTTTCTTCATTTTATCAAAAAATTAATTCTTAAAAAGACTAAATCTGAAAAAAAATTCGTTTCAAATTTGAGCGGGGATTTCTTCTTCGTGCATTTAAAATGAATTGCTCCCATGATAATAACATCCGTTGGATAGTTATTCCCTTGGTTCCATTATATATATATATATATATATATATATATGTGTGTGTGTGTGTTTGAGGATATGTGAGTGAGTGTGTGTGAGAGTGAGCGTGTGCGTGTGTCTTGTCGATACGTGTCTTGGTTTTAGTCTTTGTAAGTTTTGGTATGACCTCACTGAAAATTAAATTAATATGTTAGGTTTCTTGATAAGAATATATCTATCTATCTATCTATCTATATATATATATATATATATATATATATATATATATATATATATATATATATTGGTAATAATATTATTGTTTAACATTTGGAAAATGCCCTTTCTAAAGAAGCAATACTTATGAGGCAACATGTCAATTTAGGTTTCAGTATTGTCTTCCTTTAACCATCCAATATATATATATATATATATATATATATATGTGTGTGTGTGTGTGTGTGTGTGTGTGTGTGTGTGTGTGTGTGTGTGTGTGTGTGTGTGTGTGTTTGGGGATATGTGAGTGAGTGTGTGAGTGAGTGTGAGAGCGAGTGTGTGTGTGTGTCTTGTCGATACGTGTCTTGGTTTTAGTCTTTGTAAGTTTTGGTATGACATCACTGGAAAATTAAATTAATATGTTAGGTTTCTTGATAAGAATATATCTATCTATCTATATACATATACATATATGTATATATATTGGTAATAATATTATTGTTTAACATTTGGAAAATACCCTTTCTAAAGAAGCAATACTTATGAGGCAACATGTCAATTTAGGTTTCATTATTGTCTTCCTTTACCCATCCAATATATATATATATATATATATATACATATATATATAGGAAAAACAGAAACCGGTCACATTAGGATTATAAAATCAAAATACACGAAAAAAATTAACAGGACTTCTTCAGATCTAATGGATAACAAAAAAAGTTTCATTGAGCTCTTTACCAGGAAAATCTTAATGATCACTGTTGAATGTTTTTTGTCCTGATGGAATTCCTCCAAAATCCAGTTAAACTGGACCGAATAATACTATATATATATATATATATATATATATATATATATATATATATATATAATAGAAACTTAATACATGTATAATATATTTGATAAGGCTCTATTTAAAGAGAGATAGCATTAGTTCAGTAACAGCTGCACGAAAAAAACATTAGATTTTATAAATTCCACTCCAGCCGAGATACATTCATTTTCTTTCACGAACTTTTGGTATATCAAAATCAATTTTGTTTGTTTTTAGGTTTGTTTGGTTTGTTGTTTGGTTCTTTTATATTTTGCTTTATAGTTTTATATTATTTTTACTTGAAATGTCGAATAATAACGGTTTTTTTATTTATCATTGGATCATGTATTGTCAACCATTATTACTATTCTAGGTTCAGACAAATATTTCTTTATTTTATCGTTTTTTTTTTTTAATGTTTTTATCACAATTCAATCAGATAGTAAAACTCTGTCTGGGAGAAACAGAGAGGATGAAAAACAATAAAAGATAAGCCATCAATGAGTTCTGATCAATTATCAACGATCATCTCAAACACACATCGATATTCAGACACAAATGATCAATTCTGGTGTTTCTCGTACGATTTCAATTATTAAAACTCCGATAATAATACTATTATTCCACGTTTTTCAGCCAGTGGATAAAATTTCTGATTTTAAAGATTAACTAGATTATCTTTTGTTGGGAGCTAGTGATGTAATATAAGGCTACTCACAGTTGTCAAAATAAAAATCCCAGAGAGAGGATGTGACCAGGGATGTGAATGACGTCATGCACCGGAAACGTGCGCGGAGGATTTTGGGAGATTTGAAAAAGTCGTTAGTTGAGAACTAGAAACCAAACGAGAAGGGTCGACTTTCGGGGCTCGCAGAGGCCAGACGAATTTGCGCGCTACGGGCGCCACACGAGATGGGGAGGGGTCAGATGTAAAAGTCATCATAGAAAGATAGTGCATCTCTATTCCTTATGTCGAAACCTTTAACTCAAAGGTAATAAAAGGTTTTGCACCTGAAGTCAGAAGCCATTAGGTGTTTTTTCGTGTTTCGGGATTCCTATGTTCTGTGTATATATGTTATGAACAGTCTATGTACGTTTCACACATAGCCATATCATGACTATGGTACAGTGATACAGTGGACTATTTGTGCCCGTGGTGTAATGTTTATCGTCGTAGGAAATGGACACGGCGATACGGGTTCAAATCCTGGACGCGCTGATCGCATTTCACATATCACTAATACCCTTAGGAAATGTATGAATCCAAATATTCTCGCTCCAGCTATAAGTAAATAATACTGCAGACTAGGCTCTTTAGCTTTGATGAAGCAACTAGTCTAGGAGAAGGAAAACTCTGAATTCAAACCTGTTAAACTCGGCTTAAAAATTGACCTTGTATCATATCCTGCCCGAGCGGAGGGGTTGGGTAAATAAGGACTGTCTGAAAATCAATGGGTCATGGAGAGAAAAGCATAAAGAAGCCGCGAAATATAGATACTCTTTTTAAAATGCTATCATTATGAATAATGTGTTTTTAATATCAGTGAAAGACAACATGTACCTCAATTGGATTTGATCATATAGGCGAGAAAATGAAAGTCACCTTGTGCCAATGATTCTTCGTCTTCTCTATAATATGTTATGTATATTGATCTCTCATCTTTTCTATTATTTTAAAAACCCGCTAGTTAGTACACTAGAATTAAGTGACCATAAGAGAATATTTTTAACTATACATGGAATATCATCATTCTCATTATCAAGTTGTGGTGATTGTACGGACTTCTTTCTTCTCCCCCTCTCTCACTCTCTCTGTCTCTGTATCTGTTTCTCTCTGTCTCTCTCTCTCTGTGTCTCTATCTATCTATCTATCTATCTCACAATACGACTTTATCATTCATAGATCCTTCCAGGTCATCTTGATGGTATACTGTGTCAGCGCAGAGCTGATGTTTGTAATTCCTTGCTGGTTGTACCCGTATATATATATATATATATATATATATATATATATATATATATATATATATATATTGAAATCATGTTGATATTTTTCTTTATGGGACCCAGAGTAACTGTGGCTATTATGAAGAGCAATATAGAAAAATACAAAGAAAGTAATTCGATCTCTTTCGGTGAAAATAAATTTCCGGCACGAGAAAGTAATAGATGGTCCCCACCACCCAAAAAGTGATTCAATTTACAGACATTGGCAACTGAACGATTTACTGATTGTGTGTCGCACACTGAATGATGAGCAAATGATTTGCAGTGAATCAACATGTCCGTTTAATTTGATAAATACAGACCGACAAAGGCGGCTAATAGCATTGGATATTTGGACATTTTAATGAGCGGGTGAACTCATTGAACCGATAAAGCCTCAGGCAGGGAGACATCTTTGTAAAGTATTCGGCAACTATAGTATCTTGTATCGATCGATGCGTTGACATTACAGTCTCAGTATTTGGTAGGCTAAGAAGATGAAAATGACCAAGTGTTCCTTTAAATCAGTACGAAAGTGACCACTTGTCAATCTATCTATCTATCTATCTATGTGTGTCTGTGTGTCTGTGCAAGTTTGTGTATATATATGGTTAAATACTTTTTTGTACAGGCATTTAGAATTGTCGTTGACTCTTGAAAAATCAGTATGTTATTGCTATACATCTTATGAGATGACGGGCCAATTTGTATGAATTTAGGTTCAAATGAACAGCTACAGCAGGAATTGTAATACACCCTACTAAAGCCTGATTGTCACAGATGGTGAATTTCAGAAATGCAATCTGTTCGTGAGGACACTTTAGAAGAACAATATGCAATAAAATTATGTTTTTAACTTAGAAAAAAATTCCACAGAAACGTATGGAATGCTTCAGACTGCTTTTCGACCATCTTGCTGAATCGAGCACCAGTTTTGAAGTGACATAAGAGATTCAAGGAAGGCAGGGAGTCTGTGAGGAATAATGAGAGTTGTGGGAGGAATAAGGAAGTCAATACAGCAGAGTTGATTGGCCAAAGTGTTAGGGTTAGGGTTACTATATTGAGGTTTTAAGGGAGTTCGGGAAGAAATTCGGTCGGAAGAGGCCAGCACTCTTCAAATCGGGTCAGTGGCATTTCCACCAGGACAATGCACCAGTTCACAACTCCATTCTTGTCACAGACAATTTGACCAAGATGGGCATCAAGACAGTTCCTCAGCCTCCATATAGTCCACAACTTGCTCCCTGTGACTTTTGGTTATTCCCTAAGCTCAGAGGCAGTCGTTATGAAACAATTGAGGAAGATGAAAGAGGCTGTGACGAAGGTCATTGACACGCTCACACTTCGTGAAGTTGTTGGAACGGTAGAACAAGTGCATTGCAGCCGGAGGAGATTACTTCGAAGGGGACAAGAGTTTCATGTGTGTACTATCAATAAAAGTGCCCATACGAAAATGTTATTTAATGCACCTCATATATATATATATATATATATATATATATATATATATATATATATATATATATGTATATGTGTGTGGGGGGTATACTTGCTTGTGTGTGTATTTGATCATCAACCTGAAAAATGAAGATATTTGTTTAAATATTTTCAAACATTCTTCATTTCTCATTCATGAGTTATGCCCATATGCTCTTTTTCGCTCTTCCACCCTCTCCCCCACCTCTCTCTCTCTCTCTTACCATCTATCTATCTTTCGATCTATCAATCTATCTATTATATTTCTGTATGTCTTTCTTTTCGTCTACCTTTCTCAATCTGTTTGTCTGTCTGTCGGTCTGTCTGTCTGTCTGTCTGTCTGTCACTCTCTCTCTCTCTCTCTCTCTCTGTTTGCTGAACTTAGATTCAAGTTCATGTTCAAGATTAATTGATTTTGGGGGTATGTCAACCATTGTCACATTATTTTTTGTCTCAGGGTATTCTTTTTATCCACAGGGTCCTATCAAATGAATTTCAGACATGTCTATTAAATCTATAATTGTGACCTTGAGAGGTACTACTACTCATGATCAGAGTGGATCTGTGAGTGAGGGCAATGAAAGAGGACTCCAGTTGTTTGCCGACTGAATACACTCCCGCAACCAATATCCTGAATATGACACTAAACAATCTGATGGTGAGGCTCCAGTAATGATGTAGCTTTGGGAAATGTGGAGTACTCCTCCATTGCTATTTATCAAAAGTCCATTCTCAACCCCCCCTGTGTGGTAAACCCAGTAGGCTCCTATCTATAGGTAAAATAGAAGTGTTTGACATTTAAACTGTGTGTAAACAAATGACTTGTGCTAAACTGAATTGTTTGAAATAGAACTGTTTGATCATTTAATTGTGTATAAACTAAGGTCTGATGTTTAATTGAATTGTTAATTATACATTGCAATACCTGGAACAATTTAACAGTGTGCAAAAGAATGAACTGCTTATTTTTTTTAAACATCAATAAAATATGTTTTCTAATCGTATATATTTAATATATATGTAAAAAAAAAACAGGATTTAGTATCAAATAATCTACAATGGTTCATATGCCGAAAAACCAAGCCAAGACCAAATATATATATATATATATATATATATATATATATATATATATATATATATATATATATACAAACAACATTTTCTGTTCTTTCTATGCATGATGTAAAAATCTCACATCATTTGATCTAGAATTGTAAGATTACGAAACTGTATCATTTTTTCAGAAAATACTTCGTATATTCAGCAATCTGAAAATGTGTTAAATTCCGTACATGTTTTCAGATAATTTTTAGAAATTCAAAACAAACTCGTAGTTGGCTTTTAAAGCTTCTGTAGGTTTTCTTCATGTACGTTTTTCCTCTTATTAGTAGGTCTTAGTATACTCTGATTTGGTCTCTTGTAGAGGAATAATAACCCATAAAAGTGTTTTCCTAGGCAGGAAAAAAACTGCATCTGGTGGTGTGGCTCAAGTTCTTGAGCTCTGGTAAGTGTAGAGCACCCTCTAATTAATCCCAAGTCTCTTCACGACAAGACTGGTTGCACTTGTTTGGGGTTGATTCATGGGTCAAATAAAACTGCTTTCAATTTATCTATATTAGATAGAAATACATAATTTTCATATCAACCGACGCTAAAAAAAAACACTTAAACTACAAAAAATGAGAATATAATTGAATTTAACTCCCTATCATCTATGCATAAAATAACCCCTGCTGAGGTGATAATCTTTTTTTGGTTTTAATTAATGATGATTATTTTTGAAACCATTAGTATAATTTCCAAAAAGTGAATTCCAGTTTTTTTAAATTTTTTTTTGTGACAACTAAGTCCTCAAGTAGTGACACTGTTGATTATATGGTAAAGGTCGTAGGTGTGGACTCAGCTACACTAGATAACATTCTGAACGAAATTGTTTGCATTTCTTATTGTACTCATAGCTTGTAAGGGATATGGAACCGACTTTGCTCCCTGTATCTATGAGTAAATTTTGGGCAGCCTGTACGCTTTATTCTTGGCATGCCACCGGTTTGGAAAAAGAAATTCCCTGAATTCAGTCCACTCGTAGATCGTAAAAAGGATGGACTTGGCTTATTTATTGCAGCTGAAGACACGTCATAGGTGTTGCCTTTCCACAACCTAACCAGATGACCAGGTGATAATAATTGATATTTTCAAGGAAATCTTCTTAACATAGATAATTAACCCATAGTGTTTTTAGGTAAGTATTTATCTCGAAACTCTGCCATGTTAAGGGTGTGACAGCAGGTATATTTCTAAGATGAGTATGGTTGAAAGAAAGAGTTTAACTATTTTTCTGACGGGTGGGCGAAAAGTGATATTGTACAAGAACTCTAACTCTAGCCACGTCTTCCCTAATCCTCGGTGTTATAGCTATTGAAAAGGGAGCTTTCGTGTAACCATCGACTACGGTCGCCAAATTTACTTATATATATATATATATGGAAAGATTTACAATCTATTTGTCATTAAAATATTTTTTGACTGAAGAGGTAAATCTAACATAAAAAAATACAGGGTCTGCTGAAATAAATATTATTACAAAAAAATGATAAATTATTAAAGGTTATGTTATATATATATATATATAATATATATATATATATATATATATAATATATATATATATATATATATATATGCATGCCTCGAAATGATATTTGTGAAATGCACATTCATGTTAATGTTTTGATTTCACTTATAATCACCATTCCCGTATCGAAATACGAGGCTGCCCTGAAACGACTAAGACATATTTGTTGCTGTAATCTTTTATGCAAAAATATTCTGTTGCGCGATGTCGTAGATTAAGTTGATATAGCCTCGAAAACAAAAACTTGGTGCTTGTTTACCAAAGCACTTTCCAAGTTGCCGAAGTTGAAATATGAGTACATCTCTTCACATTATTGCCTAAAGAGAAAGATCCTATGTGCTAGCAGGTCAGGTTACACCATCTTATATTAAAATGTACTATGGTAATTATGACCTAGATCTTCAAACCATTCCGTAGAGTAATTACTAGCCAGTGGCGTAACAAGAGTCTATGTCACTCGGGCTGCTTTTTCATTTGTCATCTACTGGTTACCTCCCAAAACAAATTACGATATATAAACAGTAACTCCTTCTTGAAATACTTAAAACTATTTGTAATAAATAGTAATATTTTATATCATAACTTTGTGGAAAAGACTGAAGAAACACCAAAAAAAGTAAATATAAACGTACAATGAATGTAATTCAATAACTTCGAGACATGAAATACACCTTAGCGAGTCGCTGTGTCACTCAGGCTGCTTTTTCATTTGTCATCTACTGGTTACCTCCCAAAACAAATTACGATATATAAACTAACTCCTTCTTGAAATACGTAAAATTATTTGAAATAAATAAGAATACTTTATATCATAACTTTGGGGCAAAGACTGAAGAAATAACAAAAAGCAAAAGTAAATATAAAAGTACAATGAATGTAATTCAATAACTTCGAGACATTAAATACTCCTTAGCGAGTTGCCATGCAGTTAAAAATCAAATGTTGAAAACGGGTTTAGATCCCATTTTTAAGGGTAACCATTAGCATGATGCTAAACATGAGCTAAAATACCATTTACCAGAAATTTTCGCCATTTCATATCTTTTATTTTTATTGGTCAAGAGGCGTTCGTAGACTAAAACTAATATTTTTGAATAAATTTTCTGATCAATTTATGTGTATTTTCTTTCAGTTTTTCTTCTTTTTACTAGGCATCTATAAGAATATATATATATATATATATATATATATATATATATATATATATATATATATATATATATATATAAGTACACACACACACATATATAGAGAGAGAAACAGAGAAAGAGATAGACAAAGTGAGAAAGGGTGATCAAAGTTATAGTAGCGTAGACTCATAGTCAGTTGCGCTTGGTGGCAGTTTCTTGCATATGCAAACAGCAGACTATTAAGAGGCTTTGACGCGATGGTTATCTTTTTTATACTGCTGTGTGGGGCATGCTGGGAAGAGTGATCTACTTTTTGAGTATTCTCGGAAACGTCGTTGTCTGTAGCAAATATCTAGCTCTCTCAGTTTCTTGAACATTTTCGAGGAATCATATTAAATTCAATAATAAAAAAATATAAAACGATTAAAAATATAAAACGATTAACATTTTTTTACTCTTCTTTATAATTGTGAAATTTTATTGACAAAACATTTTATAAAAATGTAAACTTAAATAATACATTTGCAAATAATTTGTTCCTAATAGAAATATTTAATTCTGTTTACAACTGTTGATATTCATTTTGAGTGTTTAAAGTTCCACGAGAAATATTAAAATAATTTTTCTTTTTAAAAATAATTGCTAGAGATAATCTTCATCAGGGTTGATATTTAACGCGAAATATAAATAAATTGGCTGATAGATAGATAAAAATGATCTCTTTATTAGTCTAAATTTCTGAGATGAAGCTTGATGATTTTAATCATTAAGGGTTTTCGGACTGTTTTCTTCATCCATATTGTTGTTCCCACAACGTTTCGGCCATATGTCGTCCGGCATGTTTGTCGAAGTCCGGAACCAACTCGGAACTTCGAACTACATATAACTTATACTAAATTGAATTGTTAGAAATATACTTGTATTACTGTATGTAAGCAAATGATTGATGTTTAAGTGAATTGTTTGTGATACATAGCCATAGTGGGAACCATTTAACTATGAGCAAGAAATGAGTAAGTTTGAACCGACTAATTAGTGCTAAATAGCAATACTTGTAAACACTTCACTACATGCCATGAAAAAAATTATATTGAATAGAATTAACAGTGTTATTTTTTTTATCATTAAGGGTTTTTGGACTATTGTCTTCATCTTTATTGTTATTTCCACAACGTTTCGGCTGATATGTCCACCGGCCTTCTTCAGGTGTTTGTCGAACTCGGGAACCTCCACAGAACTTTAAACTACGTCATTTAGTGAATCCATGGGGGTCTTCTGTTCTAATTCCGTTAGCCCTAACCGGTTACAAGTATTAAGTATTCCTGTATTATTACTCGCCTCTTGTCAGGATTGAACCTGCAACCACCAGATGATTGTCTCCTCAGAAGCTTAGGGAACAAACGCCAATAACCGTTACCGTGTGTGTCCCGCTGGATACATAGCGTAACGGTTATAGGCGTTCAAGCACTTGAAGAAGGCTAGAGGACATATCGGCCAAAACTTTGTGGAAATAACAATTGAGATAAAGGCAATAGTTCCAAAAACCCCTTAATGATAAAAATGAACTTTTTTATAAAAATTATTTTGAGTGTAGTTGCTAAAGGGTGATATTGTATTTTGCGACAAGAAGTAGGATTTATTTTTCTTCATAAGAATCTTCGAGGAATCAACGAATGGAAGTAGCTAAAAGTTTACACTGGCATGTCAGGGGGTGTCCTCGTGGTGTAATGGTTAAACCGAATGACTGCTATTACGTTCACTTTCGGACAAATACCCTTGGGAAAGGTATGAACCCCCTTATCCTCCCAGCTATGGGTTAAATAGTACCACTACTGTTCTTCTAGGAGAATGGCTTTGGCATTAAATAACCTAAAAAGAGTTGATATGCCATTAAACAAAGAAACCAAACCAAACCAAACTGGCATGTCAGTTTCTGGGACACGTATTTAATGATGTTTGTTCTCTTTCTCAGTTTCTGTTTAAAATGATTACAAAATTATAGTGGGAGGGGACTTCGTGGCATAATGGTTGAAGCGATGGACGGTGGGATCTTCGTAAGCGAGTTCGAACTCCAGTCTCGCTATTACGTTCACTTTCGGTCAAATTCTCTTGAGAGAGGTATGAATCCCATTATGCTCCCACAGATAAGTAAAATAGTATCACTACTGATCTTCTGGAATAATAGCTTGGGCATTAAATAAACTACAAAGATTGATAGGCAAAGGAACCAAACCAAACCAAAGTAAAATTACAGTTTAATTATTTAATTATCAAGCTATATCAAAGGATTTCTAAATTTAAGGAAATAAAAAAAGATCAGTTTGTATTGTGATGTAAAAAAGAAATTATGCAAATTGCAGAAAATTATGAAAGTAAATATTGATAAATCGAAAAATTATAATGGTTATTAATGATATATAATAAATTGGCAATATCTATTATTGTAAAATAATGGCAGAGGGATTTCAGTTCATGCCTTTGAGTTTAGTTAGGCTGAGAACCTTTCGGCTCAGCACATAGGCTAGTTAGGTGCAACATTGATGCAGGTGTTAAGGCGGGCGCGTGCAGAGTGGACGTGTCACTCAGAGTTTTCACAATAGCCCGAGAAGAGAAATTGGTGACAGAGTGCGAATGACGTCACGCACCGGAAGCCCGAGGAGGATTTGGGGAATTTGAAGAAAGTTAAGAGAGTTAAAACTAGACGCTGAATGAGCAGGTTCGACTTTTGGTGCTCGCTGAGGCGAGACGGATTTGCGCGCCATGGGTTTCGCACGAGATAGGGACAAGATGAAGAAGCCAGCATAAAAAAGATTGTGTCTCTCTCCTTGTGTCGAAACATTTTAAACTCAAAGGTAATAAAAAGGTTTTGTACCTGAACAAAGAAATCGTTACGTGTTTTCGAATTTCGAGATTCCCTTGTTCTTTATGCATACATGTTATCTAAATGAGTTATGGACAATCGATGTACATTTCCCAAATAGCCATATCATGGCTATGGTACATTATTGAAATGCAGTGTAGCATTCGAATTAAGTCTTAAAGCGTTAAACAGATGAAAATATATTGTGAATCAACTCAGTTTTATTGGCAGACGATCAATTTAAGAACTTGTGGATAATCGCAGGTGACTGAAGGTTTCTGGAAACGCACAAAATAGTTTGAACAGTAAATTAGATGCCGAGGACTGTTCGACCGGAATAGTTCTACAATGTTGGTCATTTCCCCGTCAAATTCGTGCGGCTAAAATGCTTGTAAAATAAAACATGTGTCCTTAAAAATGGTGTCCACGATGCAGTTATCTAAGCAACGAAGAACTAAAATAGTTAGAACAGAAAAAAAAAAGAAATTCAACGCACTGACCACTAACGCAAAGATGGCGTCTAATCATAGAAGACAGATTAATGAAAGACGAGAGTGCTTGGATAGAAGATAGAAGTCTGAGTATGACTAGAAGTAAAAACAGCATATAACATTGAATAAGAATACTGTAAACCTTACAACTATGTGCATATTATTTGTATTAGACATGAATACTTGAAACCATATAATAGACATAAAAATATTTTTTAAGAAAAGCAAAGACCCAAATAGTGTTCAGATTAAGGCTGCACAATACACCGACTACTTCTCCACAAAAAGGGAAGATCCCCATCTCCAACAAATGTCCAGTACAGGACACCAAAATATCAGGTGTGGTTCCAGTAATGCTGAAGCTTTGTGGAATGTATAGTTATCCGTCAATGTCATTGCTCCTAGGTACACTCTGACTCGGAGTTGTAAGCCCTGACAAGTACCAATCTATGGATTAAATAGAACTGCGTAATTATGCTGAACTGAATTGCATGAGATAGGACTGCTTCGACGTTTAAATCGAGTTCTTGTGTAATCCTGAATTGTTTCAGTCAGAAGTATTTTTGTATGCTAAACAAAATTGTTTTAAATGAAACAGTTCATGACTTTAAATCTGTAATTATGCTAAATTGAATAATTTGAAATAGAACTGTTTATTCTATAAAAATTGATTTGATATTAAATGGCCTACAAAGATTGATATGTCATAAACTCCAAACAAATGAAAAAAAAAATGATATGATTAAAATCAAATATTAACAAATGAATTAAATTTCGTCATTGAATACTCAGTAATCCGTTGATATACCGTTAAACAGAAAAACCGAACCTAAATTAGAATTACTTATGAATATACATGATAAGTAAATATAATTTACAATTAAGAAATAAACATGATCAGTTTGCAACTATAATTTACAATAAACAATAATTATTTATGGATTATCGAACTTGATAGGAATGTTCTACTTCATATGAGAGAGAAAATTATTTGTATTAATAGTACATTCTTGAATTTATAATTGCTTACAAACTGTTGTCATTGCAACTTGCTTGAAACTTAGAAAATATGAGCAAATAAATTATTATTATTATTATTATTATTATTATTATTATTATTATACAATAGTCAAATAAAATCCTAAAATTGTTAGCCCAATCAGCTAGGGCAGTAGAATCTACCGATTGCAACTTTGAAGAAAAATGTTTATATATATATATATATATATATATGTGTGTGTGTGTGTGTGTGTGTGTGTGTGTTTGTATGTGTGTGTGTGTGTGATTAGGTTGCAGTCATTCATTTAAGCATGTTTCATTAAATATTAAAGACATAATTTATTTAAGATCATTTCAAGTTTTCTGATAAGTGTATAAGTTTCAGGTTGGAATTGGTAGATGAATTTCCCAAAATTGTCCCGAGCGCTTTCAGACACTTTTTAGGCCATCATCAGGGTTGCTTGCTTGTGTAAGGTGTGTTGTTTTTAAAAGGAGAAATTTTGAAAATTTTTGAAAGTTTACACCATAATAGATATATGGGAATGTGAAGTTGGATAAAACAGGGTGACTGATATATATAAAAAAGGAAACGCTATTTTAAAAAGGGAACGCTATCAATTGAAATAGAATACCATAGGAATACGGGATTATATATATATATATATATATATATATATATATAATGGAATTGAAGTGGTTTATGAAATAATATTTTTGTTTTTTTATTATTCCTTGAAATCATACGATTGTTTTGAATACTCGTACACCTATAAATGTGTGCAAAATATTACTACAAGGTAAGAATTCTTCAAACTATAAACTGCGTGTTAATTGTTTGTATTAATAATAGCTACTAAAAGTTATAATTTTTAATATAATATTCTTGTTACATATTCCTTTAAACCATAAAGCTGCTTGAAATATAATGTGTCCTAAAATAAAGGAACCCCAATAATATGATAATAATTTATCACTGTGACAAGCTAAATTCCGGTCATTTGGAACACGCCCTGTAAAAAATGCATTCTTTAAGCTTGACATATCAAACATATATTTTGTTAATTGTTAATGCATCACTAATAAATCATTATCATATTAATAGTTTGCATCTATTCGGAGAAAGTTTTGAATGATTTTGTCTCCATATAAGTAGTGACACAAAACATTTTTCCTCTCTTGTCCAAGGCTTTCTGATAAAGCTGTAATAGTTATTATAGTATACAACACTCAAATTTGAAAAACAGAACATATCGTTATTATTAGTTGAGTTATGAGCAGCTGCATTGTTACATTGCCACAATTAACGCCATGTGCGAAATAGACATATAATGTTCATAACGATAGAACATATAAAGAACATAGAAATCAGGAAATTCGAAAACACGTAACCACTTCTTGTTCAGGTACGAAACCTTTTTTATTAACTTTGAGTTAAAGGTTTCGACATAAGGAGGAGAATCAGAATTTCGCTATGCCGTCTTATTCATTTGGCCCCTATCTCGAGCAGCACCCACAACGCGCAAATTCGTCTCGCCTCAGTGAGCCCCAAAAGTCGAACCTCCTCGTTCAGAGTCTAGTTTTCAACTCTCTAACTTTCTTCGAAATCCCCAAAATCCTCTGCGCGCTTCCAGTGCGTGACGTCACCCGCACTTTGTCACCCGTGTGACACGAAAGATTTACTTTTATCCCAAAACGGGACTTTATTTTCGCACGTGTGAAGACGGGACATGTTGGCACTTGATCCCTTGTAGAATAAGTCCTCGTTCAGAGTTTTTTTTTTTTCGGGCATATAAGAACTGGCATATTATGTGGGGGATTGTTTTATGGCCAGACTGACCGCCGCTGGCAAGGGGTTCCAAATTTCACACTATACACACACACACCAAGGCTGCTAGACTTCCTCCCCTAGAACAATGGAAGATATGGACCTCTAGGTTTAGTCGTAATAATATTAGTAAAGTAGTCGGAAATTCCGGTTTCCCGTGTGATATTTTAAAGGAATTTATAGGACAATTCTAAGTAAGATAACATAAGGCGACGTAAAGCTGGAAAAGAAACATGAAAATAACAAATTCGTAGCAGACTCTGCAAATAACAACTTCAGGCACGTGGGAACATTAAAATATATCAATCTTTTACTACACAAAGATATACACCTTCAACGTGTCAAATATATCATCAATGAATAGTCCATGAACATAACTGTCTTTCTTCTTTTCCTTTCTTTCATTTTTCTTCAAATTGTGTGTGTGAGAGAGAGAGAGAGAGAGAGAGAGAGGGTATATAAAATTGGGTATAAGGAAAAATGGTCTCAAAGTTTACTTATCTTTTTTTTCGACGGGGTTCCTGTGGAGAATGTTTCCTTTTTTACGGGCTAATAGACTTTATGCTATTTTTTTAATACTGGCTTGAACGACTGGCTCCTTTGTGTCCGAGATATTCTTTTCGTCTTCTTTTACCCGGAGTACTTGGCTGTTAGTTCCTTCCGCCACGAACTAACTTTTTCTTTCCCTTTTTTCGCTGACGGGAAGAAGGTGCCACTTCCGTTTTTAGGGTCCCAGCCAATCATTTGACTTCCACATTCTTCATTCCCGTGTCAGGCGACCCGAGTACAAACATCTGTTCTTAACGTTCATTCTCTGATGGCTTGCTACTGTTAATTCAAACAAGAGGATAGTAGTAATTTTATTTCTATCTTCTTAGTGGGACACCACGTGACACCCGTTTCATCATCTCAGGCCATTGTGACATCTCTGAGCGACATGTTCGCTCTGCACGCACGTTACCACCTGCATCAAGGTTGCACCTAACTAACCCATGTGCTGAGCCGAAAGGTTCTCAGCCTAACTAATCCTAAAGGGATGAACCGAAATCCCTCGGCTATCATTACAGCATGGGTTTCATGTATTTTGAAACACCCTACTTGAAACCAAGTAATTGAATGAAAATAATTAGTATTAGATCAGAATTCTTGAAATTATACATCTATGAACAAAGAAAAGATTAATTTTTGTTATCAATACAGAGGGAAAATCACTTGAACTGATATAGATGGTTGGTTGTTTTGGTTTTATGGCATATCAACCTTTGTGTATTATTTAATGCCAAATCCATTTTTTTAATAATCAGTTCTATTTCAAACAATTCAGTTTAGCATGAGTACACATTTTAATTGTCAAAAACATTTCTATTTCAAGGTATTCAGTTTTGTCAAAGTGTTTTAATTTAAAAAAAAAATCAGTTTTGCGTAAATAGAGTTTCAAAGTAAAAAATAGACCTATTTCAAGCATTTTAGTTTAATTTGGTATAAGTACACAGACTAATTCTATTTAACCCATAGATAAGGCCCTATAAGGTGCTCCCTGATAGGGGCAGAGTGGACTTGGGAGCGATGGCAATGAAGGGGTGCTACGCATTCATCAAAGCGCCTGCATTACTGGAACCTCACCATCAGATTATTTAGTGTCATATCCAGTACACTCGTTGTGGGGGCGGGGTCCTCTCTGCAGAGAAGCAGTCGGTGTATTCTATAGCCCATGTTGGCTGGGCAATGAAATGATATACATGTGGGGAATTCCAGACAGGTTTCAAAAGCCATTGCAGACAAGGTAACGAAAATAATTCGACAAACACGTTTCATGTTCAAAATAACCTCTCTTATTCGATGTTGATTACTGTAACAAATATGAAACAATAGACGAAAGATGAATTAATTCCTTCCAAATGGAGATTAGAACGAAATAAAAGTCAAACTACCTCGAACTGGATTTTAACTCGGGTCGCCGACTTTTTTTTTTAAAGATTATAGCCGTAATGTTTCGCGCCAATTCTTTAGATGTGTATGAGAACGAAAAGTCAAAATAACGAAGCGTAATTATAGAGAGTTTTAGTGTGAATATTCTGTTGACTAAATCCAATTTAGACCTTCTCAACATTATTTTGTACTCATTTTGAAGTAGGGCGTCTTTGCAAACGTGCTTGACTGCGACATCGCGGTAAGCGACTTTGAACTCAATTCAGGCTATTACACTCTCTTTCGGTCTAATACCCTCGGGAAATGTATGTCTTAAACTCTACCACTATCATTCTTCTACAAGGGTGGCTTTAGCATTAAATAGCCCACGAAGGTTGATACGCCATTAAACAAAGAAAACGAAACACGTCATTTTAATTTTTATCGAAACAACTTTTCACTCGTTGTAAACACCGACCTTCTTGAAATGCATATATTATTCACTTCATTTAGTTGAAACTTCGGTAACATATTAACGTGACCTGCGGGTGTGAATACGGTGGATGTTGTTGACAGATAGATTGATAAAACCGGTGTGATCACGAAATGTCATCATGTCTACAGGTGCTGTGTATCAGAGGATGTTGACAGGATTATATCTTCTCAACAAGTTGATTGCGGAAATGTCACCATGCCGACATTTATTATACTGAAAACAGGTGCATCCGGTCGAAGATATCGGAAAATCACCTGAACGTTGGGCGTGGTTGAATTCGGTGATAGTGGCTGATGCGTACGCCCAGAGAACGGGGCTTGGGCAAGTAGCCAATTGGAAGCAGACAACATAACCAATGGAAGCAAAGAAGTGAGATGTGGGCATAACCCTAGTTAACGAAAAAGAGGAATTGCTGCAGGTCACGTGAAAGTTGTAGACAGTGTAAGTTACCGAATTTTGGCTAAAGTCAATTGTTCACTGGCTCTTCCGTCTCCCGACAGCTCCTCTGTGTGCGTGATCTCTCTGAGATTGCTTTCTGCTCCACACAAGTATCATTGCCGAAATAAACTTATGTTTTTATATACATACGTGTTCCTCGTTGTTAATAACGACACAGTGTACTACACAACACTTCCAGGTGAATAATTCATTCAATCCCAGGAAGAAGAAGGTCGCCATTCCATTGATCATAGTGGGAGAAATCAAGATACATCCATAATACAAGAGAATATTCATGTTTTTATGCCGAGTAATTCCTTCCATGTGTACGTTAGACTATTGATCTTTACTTAACGATTCCTATATGTTTTTTTCAGAAGCAGGAGAAAGTTATAGAGTGAAAAATGGTTTGCTCCCTTTGCGGTTTAAAATCCTTGACAAGATTGTTTGCTTTCCACATTCAGCAAATACTCCTCGTAAAAGAATGAATATATCTATCTCTCTTCGGCTACAGGTAAATAACAGGATAAACATGGCTCTTTAATGTAAGACAAATGTGACAATGTTTATCATGCTTGAAAACCCCAAATATTTCTCTCTAAGCAAAGACCCTTAGTCATCTTTTCAGTCAAACTAAATTAATCAAATCTTACGTGACTAATTTAGCCAATGAGCAAGTACATATTTTATATCAGCTTTTTTTCAGGTTTTCTTTCATCAGTATTGAAATTTAACTCGTCACCTACAGAATATACCTACATGAACGATATATATATATATATATATATGTGTGTGTGTGTGTGTAAAAAATCACCATCATCATCATCATCATTATCAAACATAAAATTATTTTTATTTTAAACGACCATAACCTGAAAGTTGAAATTTTTTTGCTTCCATTTTTAGGGAAACCCTATCGTTTTTCCACCTCTAATTTTAGAAACAGTTTTCAATTTTTGTTGTTGTTGCTACTGTTGTTTTTTTATGTTGATTATAAAATGTTTTAGTGATCAAAAGAAATCAAAATATTTAAGTTTTATATTTATTTTGGATGAACTATATAAAACTATATTTCATTTTAAAGTTTACTTCATTTAGTGGCTTTGTTGGTCTGCAGTCGTTGAAAAGCAAGGTGATCACATTTTTAATGCTAATACCCAAATGGAATGAACATTGATTTTTTTATATCCTCTCAGGTAAAACGTCTCCATATTCTGGACAATATATATATGCATAAATATTCCTTTGGTATTATTCGTTTAATGGCATCTCAACCTTCATTGGTTACTTAATACCAAAGCTATCCTAGTTGAAGAACAGGGGCGGTACTCTCCTGACGCAGTGGACTATGGATTGTATACCTTTCTCAAAATCCGAAAGTGATCAAAATTGCACACCTTGAGTTCGAACTCACTTATTTCGATATTGTAATTCTGTCCGTTAATAAGTACGCCAGGGGGTCACCCGCACATTTTCATATATATATATATATAGTCATCCGCAGACAGATTGATTCGTTGTATCACTACTCATCCGTGTGGCTAGACCCGTGAGATGCAACTGTCTGAAATTGAAACTCGGCTGTCTTTATATCAGTTGGTGATCTTGCCCCAAGATGTTCGTCATATTAGTGTAAGCGAAATACATTTTTACGTATACTTTTTTTTTTGCATACCGGAGTGCGCAATTCATGAGACATAACCCCTGTGACACAGCAAGATGTGATACAAAGTCAATTATAAGCAGAATTTTACTAGTTTGAATTCAGACCAATTTCCATCCCAAAGTCTGAGAGTCCATTTGCCCTATTACCTATAGCTGGAGGGAGAATAATCTGAATCATGTGTTTGGTAAGGGAATTAACATAATGTAAGATTAAACCACCACGTCCAGGATTTGAACTCGAGTCACCATGTCCATTTTCTTGCAACGGTATCTATTTCAGGACGAGCATTTCCTTACACATACGCACACTTACACACACACACACACACACACACACACACACACGTATATATATATATATATATATATTGCAAGAGAGGTAGTAAATGACAGACAGAGAGACAGACAGACACAGGTATACATATATAAGCTTCATGCATACATACATTTTTGTAATATTGTGTATTGTATTCGGACAGATATTGTATCATATTAGAGATGTCGATGCTTCTCCCAAATTTGGAGACTATTGACAATACATTTCTGGATTTCCGTAAATATATCCAGGAAGTTACCATTCATACAGGTGCTGCAATACACTTGGGGGCTAATCATTTTTATATCCTGACACTGTCTAGGAAGGAAGCAGTATCATTGTAACTGAAAATCTCATGACCATTAGACCCACATATTCACATGAACCTCGCACCAATAAGCGGTCGGTGTTTTCCGGTTCGACGTTTTCGATAAATCTTAATTGCGAATAGCGGAACTTATGCCACGTGGACGTTTGGCTTATACCCTCAAGTTACCTGTATTTGCTTTTGTATATTTATGTGTGTATGACGGGGAGAGTTCCTTGTTTCATTTTGTGTTGGTCAAAAAGTTACGCAATGTATATCAATGCTGGAACATAAATCGTCTACTTAGTCTGCGCGACGATGTGTATGGGATATATCCCAGCAATATGCATAAAACGCGTAAAAAAAGACAATAGGAAAAACCAGATCTACATGTGTCACAGTAGGAACAGTGTCATGAGAATAGATTTATGATTATAGTAATAAACTCAATCTTATGAAACTATTCCTACGGCGAAACATATCAATGTTATTTTTTCATACTATCATTCCAAACTTTACCCCATGTAAAATATAATTTGTTTTCAACTGATATAGTAACTATCCTCGTTCCATAATATCTGCAGTTAATATAGAAGTGTGTACTTTTGCATTCAGGTTTGAGTGTCGGGTAGTTAGACAAACATCTTCTCAGGTTCTGATGAGAAAAAAAAGAAGGTTTTTAAGGTAATCATTTGATTCAGCATTCGTAAAGGTGATCAATTTTATAGATTGATTTTAACGGAATTTCATCCGGTATTGGTTAATTTTATGCAGAGTGGTTACGGAATCGCGTTCATTGTACGTTTATATTTAAATATTTTGTGTAGTTTCTTCTAATAAATATCCGATTCCATTTGACGGTAACCGTAACGCCAAGTGTGCGAACTATTGAGAGTATTACTAACAATAATTCTACTATCATGTATCACTATAAAAGGCTTCAAAATTATTATAGCATTCTATCAATTTACTTTTATTTAGATAGATAGATAGATAGATAGATAGATAGATTATAGAAAATCAATTTACTCCATTTTGTTTGCCGAATGATCTGATCTGATTATTTGATCGAATATTTATTCTTTTTTATCTATGGTTATCTGGGTGGGTATTTACTTTTTTTTGTTTGGTTTAGATGTATTTTAATTTTATTTTATTGACGTCGCCTTTAGTGTTGTTCCACCATTACTGACTTGGTGTGAGCTTCGTTTTTATTCTTGGCTTTCCTACCGGAAATAAAGGGATGGATGAGTGATCGGTGCGGTAATGACTAAAACGGAAGTTCATTTTATGGCATTTTGAAAAGTTTATAATCTCCCGGCAACTAGAACATTAAAATCCTTTGGCCCCCGTCGGCTGCAATGGACATCTAAACCACTAAATAAATAAGCCTCCAAAAAGGTATTTATTTATTTGTTTGTTTGTGCAGACACAGAATGCTAAAAAAAAATAATAAAGATATTACTATTTTCAGAGTTGAGAGCTAATCGATCTTTTAGCTCAAAGGCAACAAATAATAAAGAAAAATTAAAAAATAAAACGTACTGACAATGGAATATAGTCAACTGGCTATTTTCAGAGAAATGAATGGCTAATAGAATGACCGTTTCACAATAAAATAACTCCTGTAACAACAATCTAATAAATAAACAAATAAATAAAATAAATAAGAAAAAAATACCATGAAAAAGTTATTCAAGCATACCTACATATATTGATCCAAATTTTGTATTTTACTGACAAAACAATACATCATTATAATCATCACCATTATGAAGACGAACTGACAAGAAGGATTCTTTTGATTTTCTCCGGCTATCCAGTCTTCGCCCTTATTAATTAATCTTGTCGGTTTGTATTGTCTACACAGAACTTATGAATGTAAGTTTTTGCAGTCGGTTAAAATTATCTGAGCTCCTGTGAATGAGTTCAAAGGAGAATATTACATATTAGTTTCTTCTTTTACCCCAGCAACACACTGCATGTCTGGCTCATCTTTCTTGGATTCTTTGAAAGATGGAAGGTAACTAGCCGTTCAGTTGCTGAATTGTTACATGCCGTTTCCGGGATATGTTGAAAGCAGCTCGGACCATCCTTGTAAAGTTGCCCTCTAGCCTTCTCTTCAAGTATTTCGTTAGAACCCTTGTGGTTCAAGTATCCAACAGTACTCAAACGCCCTCAGCTTAAAAGTATATCCGTTAAAATTTATCGGTGGGATCAAATTTTCATTTAATCGATAACCATTCAATAGCAATCCATGCTTTAACTATACATACGTTACCAACAGGCTCAGAAGACACGATGCTGCTAAAGAGGATTATGTACTGGTCCCGTCATTTCGGAAGCTTACTATTTCATTAGATGGCACCATCTTGATTTACACTGGTTAACTTTAAGTTCATCCTGAAACCAGTATCTCTTTCTGCTTACTCCAAGTTAATAAAACGCTGTAAGTCTCGGACAGCGTTTGAAATCAGATCGCCGATTCATACATCAATAACCATTTCGTTTTAGGAGGTGCCCGTTGTGTAATGGTTATCGTCATAGGAAATGGACACGGTGACACGAGTTCAAATCCTGGACGAGACTGAATCTAACTATTCTCCCTCCAGCTATGGATATATAGTAGAACAGACTAGCTTCTGCAGCCTTGGTAAGGCAACTAGTGTAGGAGAAGGAAAACTCTGAATTCAAACCTGTTAAACTCCGCTTAAAAACTGACTTTGTGTCATATCCTGCCCGAGTGGAGGGGTTGATAAATATGATAACCATTTCATTAAACACGTTCTTCTTTTGAAAGAGAATCGGTGACTTGAGTTCAAATACTGGCTGAGGCTTTCTACGTATATATAATAGCACACCTGACAAGTAGATGAAACCACAAACAGAACACAAAGTTAAAAGGGACTGACCCGTAGATTAATTCCGCTCCTGTTTCTTAATCATTCTAACATATAATATGTTCACACCCTCTGCTCACGCCTATGAACGAATGAGTTCCACTTTATGTTTTTTATTTTTATGTTTTTTATTTTTATTTTATTTTTATTTCTATCTTTGTTTTCTGATTTTAAATTTATTTTTTAGTTTCCTTAATTTTCCTATTTATCTTCTGAATACGAACTGTAACTCCTCATTCGCATCACATCTCTGGGACAATACAGAGCATGTAAAAGAGTCATCCGATGAGACGGAGAATATACCAACAATGTTCTCCGCCGAAATAAATTTATTATGACGGCTTAACCGAGTTTGAGTCTCCATTTAATTGCACTATATATATATATATATATATATACAGCGTAGATAATCTTTAAGGTGTTTGTTTCGTATATAAGTTAGTTGTTATCGCATAAGGTAGTTGATCCCGTTATGTAGTTGGATAGACTTCTCCTTCCTCCTTACGTTGATATTTATTTAGGGTCGCATCTTTGTTGACGTTGGCGTGGCAGATGTTCAGTAGTTAATTGCTGAGGCTGCTATAACCCTGTTGTGCCAACTATCATGGATTTTTCAGCCGCTTGATGGGCGTGTTCATTTTTTTGTTGCGGGGATATTTTTCGCAATACCTTTCTAAAATATTTGCACGAGAAGCTCAGAATCTTTTTGCCATATTTAACGGAACACAGGTTTTTTATTTGTGAGAAAGTATTTTTTAACCTTTACTTGCAAGTTATTTGCAGAAGTGTCGGCTCCGTTAAAGTTAACTCTTCGGTTTGGCCTATTGAAACTATTTTCGGCTAGTTATGTCTCCATTATCAATAAGACGGTCAGTATATAACCATCAACAGTACTTCAAATATCGACGATCATGTAACATGACTTGAATTCACAAATATCACCCGGTAGATTTTATTTTGATTCCTAAAACGAAATATCGAACCAAGTTTAAGATTTGAGGATGTGTTGGCCATTAGGATAAATACAAAATAAATAGATACAAATTGCCAAATAGACGCAAAAGCAAAATTAATACGAAGTATTGTGACAATATACACTACACAGCCGGTGCCCACTATGTCAACTTCTTATATCAGTTCATGGCCATTCGATCGTCTAGTGGTTCCTCTCATCTCCGGCCGGGGGTATTTAACACGTTTTACAAATATAAAACAGATATAAAATATATAACCGAGAGTGAAAGAAAGAAGAACAAATAAGCACGGACATGGGTTAGCCCTAAGCGTAAGAAGGGAGAAATTTTGGCCCTTTTCTGGAATTCTGTGCCTATCAAGAGCGTGTGCCCGAACGAAATTCCCACACAGCTACCAGGAACTCTGACTCATCCTCCCGTGCTGGTTGCCTTGGCATCTGGGTCCACAAGTCGAAAATCCTCGCTTCACCAGCTGCCTCTCCTTGACCTTTGCCTTTTTATGACTGTCGCTACCTCCTCTCTGTTTACTGCTCTAGAACCTTGCCTTTCCTCGTCTTCTTCCAATCTCGTAGGAAATCTCGCGCACAAGTTTTTTGTGTTGGTTTCGCGCCAAAACAGAAAAAAAGAATCCTTTGACTGGCGCTCACCCATACTCACACCCACAGAACGAATGCCCACCATCGTGCTACATTATATATAAAACAGATATTCCCGATATTCATATTTACCAACCCCTCCGCTCCGGCAGGATATGACACAAGGTCATTTTTAAGCAGAGTTTAACAGGTTTGAATTCAGAGTTTTCCTTCTCCTAGACTAGCTGAAGAACCTTGTCTGCTCTACTATTTACCCATAGCTGGAGGGAGAATAATTGGATTCATACCTTTCCCAAGGGTATTAGTGCGATGTGAAATGGAATCAGTCTCGTCCAGGATTTGAACTCGTATCGCCGTGTCCATTTCTTACGATAATAACCATTACACCACGGGCACTTCCAGATATTTCCGATGTTAATCACTTAAAAATCAACTCAATGGAATTAAGATTTTCATTGATAATAGGATTGTTTTACTAAGAAAGAATTAGCGTTTTGTTCTTATCAAATGTATCTTCACTACAGACACCCGTTTTTGGCCTCGTGGGCTTGTGAAGAACGCTGACGGTGACAAAGACGAAATAAAGAGATGATAACTACTTAGCATTACGGAAATGTCAGAGAGTTGGTCACAGAAAAGTACCACTCAATTTTTCATCGGTTATTTGACACCCTGGACGGGTCTCGAGCAAACTTTAAACGGTATTATCAAGTCAAAAAGCAAGTGTTTCAAAATCAATTGACATTTTTCCATAAGTTAACACGTTTTAGTTACCTGGTATTTATCGTTCTTGTAAAATGTGCTAATTATTTTTTAAAAAGTCAATTAATGAAAAATAGTAACACGAGGCTTCGATAACAACATTGCTGGTCAAACTGTAATATTATGAAAAACTAAGCACTAATTTTAGATTATAATATTTTCTCAAATAGCAGTTACAACATTCTACACCATAATGGGTCCTCTAAACGATGTTTTTAAAAATTATACTTTTAATTAGTCAACGAGTAGCCAGTGGAAAATAACTTGCATAAAGCTATATAAAAATGACTGTAACATGTTCACTGGTGGACAAGTACGTTAGCGAAACTATTCGTTGCCAAGCGAATTAATATAGACGAATTCGATCTCTAGCGTTAGAACCTTTCGCTGTTTAAAACTATTTGTTTGAGTAGCTGCGGCCATGGAAGCAGGGAGAAAAGTGACTGTCTATAGATGGGCAGTCTCGTCTCAGCGTTCATACTCCAGCAACTAGGATGAAAAAAAAGAACGAATCATGAAATCACGTGATATTTATAATGGATCACCCTACTCTTACTTCTGCTCTCCGGTCCACATTAACACCTTCTAACTATGTCTCACAATTCTAGAAAAAGTGTATAAAGTTACCGCAGAGTTTTTCTTTAGGAGGCTTTTTTTATAAGCCTGTACCATATACTTACAATGCTACAATACCTGCTGCTGAACAAAAGTAAAAAAAGAATCCCATTATTTATTGAATGGCCCTCATATAAGTCCCTTTCGTGACTGGTGTGCAAATGTCAAATGTATCCCTCTAGCCAGATATGTATACTGAAAACTATATCCGGTACCCTTTGTAATCTTGAAGATAAGAACTAATTTTTTTAGATTATCAAGAATTCAATGTTAGTCTCATTAAAGATCGGTAAATCAGCCCACTTTGCTACAGATTTTTCACCAAAGAAAGAAAGAGATTATTTCTGTTTTTAGTGTATAGTTGTATTTTTCTGACTTCCACTATAGTAGAGGGGATATCCTTGTGGTGTAATGGTTAAAGCGATGGACTACGGAATCGTAGTACGCGAGTTCGTACTCCAGTCGCGCTATTACGTTCACTTTCGGGCAAATACCCTTGGGAAAGGTATGAACCCCCTTATCCTCCCAGGTATGGGTTAAATAGTACCACCACTGTTCTTCTAGCAGAATGGATTTGGCATTAAATTACCTACAAAGGTTGATATGCCATTAAACAAAGAAAGAAACCACAACCAAAGTAAAATTTGACATGACATCATCTATTGTGTGTGGGGAGGCATGATTCGAGTTTGATGCGTAGATTTGTGAGTAGGAAGTTTATAACAGTGTCAATATGATGTCTACAGTTTTTTTACTTGTCTTGGAAATTAAGGCTTGCACAGAAATCACATGAAACAATTCTAATAAATGCATACTGATTAACGATACTTAACGTAAAATTAAATTATTTACACATTTCTGCGCTTCAAATAACGGCGAATTTGTACAGCGTAGAAAAATTTGCCTTACGCCCTGGTGGAAGACGTTGTTCCTATTTTCAATATCAACATCAGCCAGCGGGATTTGGAGAGAAAACTCAAAATCAAATTAACTCTTTTCATCAAATTCTACTGAATGGCATCCCGTCGTGAGTGGGTGGTTAGACATGTCCAACCATCTCTCTACCCTTTGCTAGACTGACAGTCATCTTTTTCTTCCTGGCTTCTTCCTCCGAGACTGTCCATTTCCTATATACGCACTTGCTAAATTGAAGTCTTTCAGGTTGTTTTAAAGAGAAAATGTTGCTTCTTTTTAATTTAAATGGCCGACCATTCACGATTGGTGTAACTACATTGCTTTTATGCATTCTCTGCTGATCGCAAACCAAGATTCCGCTCGAAACGCGATTCATTGTCGTTGTCAGTTTCAACCATAATGTTATTTGAAATATTTTCCTTCGTCATTCATATGTGGATATATATATACATCGATATGTCTCTTTCTCAGCATATCTAGATATCTATCTAAATCTGCATTGATCTAGCTGGCTCAATTCCAAACGAAGAATCTATGTATCACCTTCTGCCCACACAAATACCCCCTGCAAACAAAACACACACACAATCACACGCATGATCGAGCCATCAAGAAAGTTACTTCATATATATATATATATGTGTGTGTGTGTGTGTGTGTGTGTGTGTCGGCGTGTGTCTCTGTGTGTGGTTTTCTCTCTCTCTGCATGTGTGCCTGTTTGTCTATCTAGGCAGCATTTTCTCTTAAAACATGTTTCATTGAATAGGAAATACAATTCAGATCTGCTGATTCTATCTCTGATCCATTCAACTCTTTGCAAGAGTCACTTGACTTTGCGATAAAATTAGGGTAGGAAGGCACTGCATTTTTCCCGAGTACCATTGTCTGGAAATAGCCAAAGAATGACTCTGCAATGACATGGCTATTTCATGTTGTTTTTTTTTATCCATATGATGAGTTTTAATTAGTGAAATAAATTTACCATGGCGTATAATTTCAATTTTTTTTATTTTCTAGAAGAAAATACACACACATATCATCATCATCGTCATCATCATCACGAAAACTATCCAAGTTAGACGAACAAGACATGCAGGGCGTAACTGGAGAAGCAAGGACGAGCTCATAAGTGATGTACTCCAATGGACCCCCGCATATCGCCAAGCAAAAGCAGGACGACCAGCTCGAACATACATACAGCAGCTATGTGAGGATACGGAATGTAGCCCTGAAGACCTGCCAGAGGCGATGAATGATAGGGCGAAGTGGCGAGAGAGGGTCAGGGATATCCGTGCTTGCGGCCTGACATGATGATGATGATGATGATGATATATTATAACCGGATCATTGGCCTTGTGGGTAGAGTGTTCACTAGTCATCCAGGAGAGAGGGGTTAAATCCAAGGTCGGGTCGTACCAAAGACTTTAACAATGGTACCTGCTACCTCTTTGCTTAACACTCAGCATTATAAGGTACGTATCAAGGGTAAAGTGGAGCAATCCAGGGAAAGGAGTAGTTCCCTCCACTGCACCTCGTTTTAGTAGCTATTGAAAAGGGAGCCTTAGGGTCGCCCTCGTCTATGGTCACTAACTTTACTTATAAATTATAACAGTTTTGGTTGTCACGAAATCGCTTTGTGGGTTTGTGCCGAACCAAGTGCAATATAAAATGGAGAGTGCTCAATATCTACGATAGAGATATTATATAGTAATAATGAATAAATATATATTAGGTATATATATATATTCAATTAATTCCCCTCGATAAGCAGTGATGACGTTTTTTTTTCTTTAGCTATAGTCACCGACACATACAGGAATAAAATAATGCAGCAAAAATAATATACACCGACGAAATTATGTCCGGTTAAAACAGTGCGTTGCGTTTGTACCTTCACATACAATATATGCCACCAACACATACGCACAACTATAACCCCAAAAAACACACGCACACACCCCCAAAACACTCACACACTTATAATCACAAGTAATAGTTCTACAAAATCCCAATGGTTTTGTGACTATTTTTATTTTTCGATTCATGTCATTTTGTTAACTGCCTGATGGTGGTTGTTTTACAAAGAAACTCCATGAAACCCAAGGATCGCAGTCTAAATTCGATGAATTAGATATGTATTCCTAATATATATTTATTAACTACTTTAAATATATATATATATATATATATATATATATATATATATATATATATATAATTTGCTGTTTATTTGTTCTTTTACTATCTATATGACTTCTTCAGTTCACACTTATCTGTCCAGCAAGCTAACTGCCAAAAAGATATATTTGTCTATTCAAATAAACTTATGTGTTTGGACATCTTTCAGTCTATCTATCTATCTATCTATCTCAATGATTTCTCAGTTAAAACTTATGAACAAAATTACAAGGAAATAATCAAAATCGAATAAAATGTATCGGTCATGTTTAAATCTGAAACCTAAATATGGTATATGAGTACAATATGGTATAAGAGTATAATATGGTATGAGAGTACACTCAGAAACAAATCAAACTTCAATCTACAATTTTGGTAATTTCGAAGGAAATTTAGTTTTTTTTGTTTTCATTTTAAATCCGAAATCAGTGAAAATCAGACATTTTTTACATTAATTTTTAAGTACGTTTCGAGTATCAACATTAAGTTTTTATCAAATCTCGTTGCCTTCAACACATTGTAAATCATATATTAAAATGTGGAGTTCATGTCGAGAAGGGCCTAACTCGCTGGGATGTTACCTCGTAGTAAGCGTGTTCGAACTACAGTCACGCAATTGCGATTAATTTCGGACTAACCCCATCGAGAATATTAGAGAGACCGCTTATCCCACCAGCTATGTGTCAAATAGTACCACTGGTGTACTTCTACAACAATGCCTTTAATATTTAAGAACTAACTAATTTTGATATGCAATTAAACTAAGATACGAAAGAAAATAAACCCTCACCATAGGGAGAGCAACATAATTACCGTCAAATTGATCTCGTAGTCTGCATAGGTTTCGTTTATGGACACCTCTTTAACACTCTCTCTTTGATGGTTGCTTTCTGCAATTTTTTTCCTTGAAGATTTCTCATAAACTTTCTTTCTTATATGGCTCATATCTGTTTCCAGGCCAACCTGTTATTTTAGCCTTGATTTTGATCAAACTGTTCTGCAAGGCCTTATATATATATATATATATATATATATATATTACATCCACAGACCGATCTGTTTCGTTCTATCAGAACTCATCAGTGTGGCTAGACAGGCTACATTCCCGAGGCTGGGATCGAAAACCGGTTGACTCAAACGCCAATCCAAGATTCTACCACTAAGCCACGAGGAATCCAGCGCAAGCGAAGGAAATTTATACGGTTATGAATTACAATTGTTATTGTTTACATATATCCGCTTAACGGCTACCGAGAGCTTAATTCATATGAAGAGCCTTGCATATATGCTAATGGCAACACACACACACACACACACATATATATATATATATATATATATATATATACGCTAATGGGAATATATATATATATATATACGAGATCTTAATCAGTATCAATAATTTGATATACGCGGGATTCTATATCTATAGTAATGCGTAATATTTTGACTATTATCTAAACGTACTAAGTTGAAGTATTTGTTTTGTCATGCAAATTGGTGATCATGACATTTACACTAATCAACATTATTATTTTCATATTTTTCCCTTCTTTTCCTTTCATATAAAAGCTTTATCGAACATATGTGTCAAGAGAAGTATCCGTTGTCAATATATAGCATGTTAGAAATATTTTTTTCTGTTTGAGACTACTGATATTAGAGGGTTTTTTCTTGTATTTGTAAAGACATGTAAGACTTCGGAAAATATGAATTCCACAATGATGTATGAATATTTCCATGGCATGCTCATCAAGTCAGAAATATGTGGCAGGACAGTATGCTGTACATAGTTGAGAAGACAAAATGAACGTTGCTATATAAGATAAAGAAACCCTTTAGCTATATCAATTTAATTACATGTTAGAATAAATAAATGGGATGAAGTGAAATGTTATCCTTCGTGAATACTGGTGGGTGAAAATATCAGTTCAAAATTCAAGTATAAGTTAAAGGATGTTCTGATATCTTCTATGATCATTTTAGTAGTTTGCGGCCCAGTCAGCTGGGGCTTGGTAGGTTTAGTTGTTATCTAATGGCATATCAATTTTCGCGGGTTATTTTAATGCCAAATCCATACATTCATTAAAAGGACAGTTGTGGTACTATTCAACCCATGGGTGGGAGGATAAGACGGTTCATGCTTTTCCCAGGCTATTTGTCAGAAAGTGAACGTACTACCACGACTGGAGTTCGAACTTGCATAATACGATTATGCAGTCCAGCACTTTAACCATTACACCAAGGAGACATCCTTCGGCTGGGGCTGTAGAGTACACCAACCCTTTCTCTGCAAAAAAAATTAAACAACCACTGACGAGTTATCGGGATATAACAGATGGTGAGACTCTAGTTCTGGATTTTTGTGGAATATGGAGTACACCTCAATTCTCATTACTTCCTGCTCAACCCTTTTCCGGAGTGGAAGTACGCGTTGGGGTTGCATCTAAGAGTCAAAGAAAACAGTTAAACAGTCTTAACTGTGTGCAAATAAATGAGTAATGTTAAATTGTTGACCTTTCAAAGCAAAGCTTGAAAGCATATAAATGTGTGCAAAAATGGTCTATGGTTTGTTTAAAAGGTTTTCGTTTAAAAATCACACACACACACACACACACACACACTCTCTCTCTCTCTCTTTTATATATATATATATATATATATATATATATATATATATATATATATATAAAGAATTTGGAATTAAATAACAGACAATGGTTGATATACGATAAAATACAAGCAACCAACCAGCGATCCATTTAAATATGTGCCAACAAATGACAGATGGTATATAACATTTTTTGTGTTATATAGCAATACCTGAAAACATTTTGCTTCGTACAACGAAATGATAAATATTAAATGATGTTATTAGTTTAGATTGCATTATTTGAAACCATTTAACTGTGCACAAACAAATGAGCCCTGGCTTGTTTAAAATGTTACCAGGAGATTATTTGTTTATAAACCACACACACACACACACACAAACACACACGCATATATATATATATATATATATATATATATATATATAAAGAAAAACTGACAACAAGTAATCCAGATAGAAAAGGGAGATTTATTGTCAAGAACAATTGGCCGTTTGATCAATGAATTAGCGTTCGATGAAACGGTTAATTGTTCTTGTCATAAACGGCCAACCTTTCTTGTTATACAACTTTTCAAAATTTTCATACATTTTTACAGTTTTTATACATCCATCGTTAACTTAACATCACTAATATAACCCCTCATTGTCCTGATGATTGTTCATCAAAACCGAAACCTAAGTTTCTCAATAAATCTACCCTTTCTATTTTGATTACTTGTTGTCAATTTTTCTTCACAAACTGTCGGATAACTATCCATTATTTCCTTATATATATATATATATATATATATATATATATATATATATATAAGGGGTTTGGCCTAAAGTAACCTACAAGTGTTGATATTAAACTCATTACACTCATTTTCTCTATCGCTGTCAATATCCCATCTACATATTTTATACCTCACTATCATTTTCATCAAGTCACGTTGACAGAACAGTATATGTACGAAAATGATAGTTGTAACATAAAAAACGTTACAGAATTAGAAATAACCAAAGCGGAAGTCGCAAATGAAATGGAAATTGTTATAACATTAACAAAATACAATACTCCCCAGCAGCGTGAAGAAGGTAAATCACTGCTTGTGGAGTACTACTTAATCAGCATGTTAAGGTATTAGTCGCTCGCTCTACCAAACGAGTAAGTATGGCAGAAGGCATTTTAAAAGGATCCGGGTCTAGAGCCATAGCTCAAACAAGATCCAAAATTTCATTGGGCCCTGTCGACATTCTCCTAAAGAATCGCCTCATGCACCAGGTGATAAATCTGGACTCTCCAAGGAGGGTTGGAGCTTGGAAAGACGGCCCCATGAGACACGAAGAGGATCGGCCACGTGACGTGAATCCTGGGTTTCCCCGGCATCCACGTTAGGCAGCCTCGAGCGAGTAACTGTCGACTTAATCTGCATATTAATCCACCACACACAATACTGTCCAACATTTTTATAAGGAAAGGGACATATCCATTAATGTTCATAGATAGTATTTTTAACTTTGACCGGTATTCAAAATCTCTACCTTCGAAGTTGCAGTCCAGCTCTTTTGTCACTAAGCTACAAGAATCCACCTACGATAATTGTAAGGAACGTCAATACATTTTTGTGTGTGAGGAAGAACGCGTAAATCTAATTAATCAAACGAGAATCTTTGGATTAAGTGCACTGACAAGGAAATAGATTATGTTTTTGATTTTTATCATTAAGTTACGCAGCTGTTACCTCTCTGTCTCTCCCTTATCTCTTTCTCTCTGTGTCTCTGTCTCTCTCTCTAGTGTATATATATATATATATATATATATATATATATAATCAAGTCTCACTGCACGGATTTTCCTGACTCGTTTTTGCCATTCGTTCCCATCATATCTCGCTTCGGATAGGGCCTCTAGGTTGCATCCCGTGTCCACAGAGATTTCATGTATGTAATACTTGCTTTTCTGCCAACACTGGCACATCCATGTTTTGGAGACCATTAGAGAATGCCGTTTATGAGTTCATATTTTTTCCCCAGCATTGCCCTACATGTCTGGTAACTCTTACTTGGGGGCGGGGATTGTGAGATTGTTAATAACCATTCTTCTGTTTTTCGGTTCTGATATTTAGATGCAATAAGGCATATGACTTTCGTTGCAAACCTGTCGATGTGGGTAGGTATGCGTATCGACCTAGCATATATATTTGTATATGCATTTGGTTGTGTACATATTTTTGTATGTGTGTGTGTGGTTTGGGAGGTGCCCGTGGTGTAATGGTTATCGTCGTAGGAATTGGACACGGTGACACGAGTTCAAATCCTGGACGAGACTGATTGCATTTCACATAGCACTAATACCCTTGGGAAAGATATGAATCTAAATATTCTCCCTCCAGCCATGGGTAAATAGTAGGGAAGACTAGGTTCTTCAGCCTTGGTGAGGTAACTAGTCTTAAGAGAAGGAAAACTCTGAATTCAAACCTCTGAAACTCCGCATAAATATTGACTTTGTGTCATATCCTGCCCGAGCGGAGGGGTTGGTAAATATGGTGTGGTTTGGGGTTTTTTTGTTTAATGTCATATAAACCTTTTTTGGTCATTTCTTGTCAAATCCTATATATATATATATATATATATATATATATATATATATATATATAGTATTATTCGGTCCAGTTAAACCAGAGTTGGGAGTAATTCCTTCAGGACAAGAGAATCATTCAGGAGCTGAACATTTAAACGTGTCTATTCTGTTTTATTCACCCATTGGATCTGAAGAAGTCCTGTTATATTTTTCTTTGTGTTTTTGGTTTACACCAGAAACTGAAAAACAGGATGGAAATAAATTTATAATCGTAAATTAACCGGTCTTTGTTTTTTTCTTAAATATATATATATATATATATATATATATATATATATATATATATATATATATTTAATCATTACTATTATTATTGTTGAGTGAATAAGGTGGAGGTAACATTATTTTTAAACAATCCATAACTTATTGGTTTCGACACAGTATAATGGTTTTAAGTATTTCTATCTGACAGAAATAGTCCTAATGAAACAATCTAATTGGTTGTATGGTTTGACTTTATGGTATATGAACCCTTTCAGGTTTTTGAATGCCAAGTCCCTTTTACACCCATATATATTAAATTTATCATATATCCACGAATATTTTATTGATAACATCATTTGTTATTTTTAAACGAGCCAGAAGTCATTTGTTTGCATAATTTTACAGTTTTTTTCAAAAAATTCAATGTAACACGAATCGTTTTATTTGCACATAGTTAAATAGTTTTAAGTATTACATTAATTATTCTAGTTAACATTATGCATAAGTTTGCACAGATTTAAATGCTTCCCAGAATTTGAAATATTAATATATCATTTCAATATCTGTAATTTGTTTGCACCCCCTTAAATGGTTTCAAGTATAGATAATGATTAAGTACCTCTCTTTGACTAATAGATGGGACAAAAACAAGGACTCAAAAACATCGGATCAGGCTGAACTGGGAGTAATATCAATGAAGGGTTACTCCACATTTACCAAAGTTGTTGGACTGGAGCTTCACCATCAGATGGTTTTGGACACTCGTTCATGGGTGGTCTTTCCTTTTTAAAGAGATGACGTCGGCGTTTTTTTTTCACTGAATGTTTGTGGCAGTGCCGAAACTATTCCAATGTTAATTTATTCTACTATGAAAACAGGAAGAAGGTTATTTTTAACTTTTATCGTGTATATTGGTTAAGTTTACGTGAAGACTATCTTATGGCTGTAAAGAGACCATAAATAATTGTCTTCTCTTGGATTAGGGGGTATCATGGGACATCATATGTCTTTAAAGATCGCGTGACAACTTTTTCTCTGTCGCTTTTGGTCTCTGCTCTGTGAGAATAGGATATACACCTGTTGAAAGGCAGAGAGACTTTGTCTCCATCTATACGGCCACCTTCCTCCCATCACGAAAACTACCTAAGTTAGACGAACCAGGCATGCAGGTCACTGCTGGAGAGACAGGGACGGGCTCATAAGTGATGTACTCCTATGGATCCCTACATATGGCCGGGCAAAAGCAGGACGACCAGTTCGAACATACATTCAGCAGTTATGTGAGGATACGGGATCTGGCCCTGAAGACATACCAGAGGCGATGAACGATAGGGAGAAGTGGAGAGAGGGTTAGGGATATCCGTTCCTGCGGCACGACATGATGATTATGATGATGCTACCTTACAGCTAACTGATATACTCTATCACTAAAAAGAAAGAAAAAAATCCAATATTCATTTTACTGCCCTAGCTTAATGGACTATTTCTGTTGGGGCATAAGTTTTGTATTGGTACAAATGTACATTCATTTGTTTCGAGAGAAATTGTAAAACAAGATAATCCAAAAAGAATAATTTAATACAAAAGAAAGTCGACGTTACAATGTTTCTGTTCTTATGAACCATCATCAGGAATTAGAAAGGATAATATCCAGTGACTTAATTCCCCGATGGATGTTTAATTCAATATATCTCTTGATGATTCTGTTTATTCTACAGCATTGTGTTAAACAGTCACATGTTTCACAGTGACATATTTTTAAACAAGAGTGTTGATTTATTGATAAAACGGTTAATCCTTTCTCTGTATATACAGTAGTACCTCATTCTGAATTTATAAAACATCCATCGGTAAATCAGAGTCACTCGATATCATCCCTCCAAGCCCTGATGATGGTTCATTGGAACCAAAATGTTATATCGTCAGATTAATTTCCACTATTTACGTCACAGATGTAAGTGTAAAGGAATATTAAAAATATGTTAAGTACATCGGAAGATTTTAATATATTATGGAATAAAAAGTAATATATATCTTGATGGGAATTATTTAATTTTCAGAAATTAGAATCAAGTTTTCGCCACTGTAGGTTAGGTCAGTAGAGAAGGGTATCATTTTTTTTTTTAAATACTTCAGAGGTTGGGGAGACTTGAGAAAATTATTTTCTTCTCCGGAGTACAGAGCCTCATATATTCAACATGGACAATACCGAGTTAGAAAGATGATCTGCTCCCCAAGGAAGTGATGGTTGTCCTGCCGGCCCAGAGGCCCTACCTGACGGAATATATTTGGTTGGCTTTTTGGGAATTATGGTATATAAACCTTTGTAGATTATTTAGAACCAAATCCATTTTTATAAAAATAATTAGTTCTATTTCAAACTCTTCAGTTTAGCATAAGTAGATGCCATGTCAAAAACACTTCCATTTCAAACAGTTCAGTTTAGCATAAGTATGCAGTTTAAATGTAAGTACACAGTTTAATTGTTAAAAACATTTCTATTTCAAGCTATTCAGTTCAGTCAAATGGTTCAAATTCAAAGTATTCAGTTTAGTATGAGAATAGATTTTTACACACAATTAAATGTCAAAACAGTTCAATTTAAAAAAAAAAAATCAGTTTACATTTTCCATTGGTGATTTAACGTTACTGGATATCATTTCAGTTTAGCAGAAGTACGCAGTTTACATATCAAAACAGTTCTCTTTCAAGTAATTTTGTTTCGCATTAGTACTATTTAACCTATAGATAGGCGTTACCACTCGGGGTCAGAGTGGAGCTCGGAGCGATGGCAATGAAGAGGTGTTCCATAATCCCCCAAACTCCAGCCTTACTGAAACGTAACCATCAGATTGTTTAGTGTCATATCCACGACACTTGTTAGGGGGGGGGTCTTAACACTCTGCAGAGAAGCAGTCGGTTTATTTTACTGTCCCAGCTGACTAGGCAACTGACGGATTATAGTTTGTCTTGAGTTTCTTTCGTGCGTGTGAGCAGGAGTGTGGTTGTGTGCAAGTGCATGTGTTTGTCTTAAGAACATGCACAGTTGATATCTGGCCGTTTAACTGACTAATATAGAAAACTGACCAAGTTTTTGTCTATCTATATTAAGATAGTGAGTGATCATTACTCATGACCATATTTTTAAAAGTGAACTGCCTTTTGTCCACAGAATAGAATCTAAGATTAAATTAAAAAATAACACATTTTGATTAACAATTTTTGTATCAAAGTTGATCTGAACTGTCGCTAATTTTCTAAACAAAAAGATACATTATGTATTAACTTGTAAAGCAGGTTAATCTGAAACGACTGATGACGAGGCTACCACATAAGTTTACAAGTTGTGATAGAATGTGGGAGTCCTCTCGGTGTGATGTCCAAAGTGCTGGGTTGCGGCCGAGAAGTAAATGAGTTCGAATCCTAGTCTGGTTATTACGTTCGCTTTCGGACTATTTACCCGGTAAATTTATGAAGTCCTAATCTAATCAGTTATTGCTTAAATAGTATCACCGCATTTTTTTTTCTACAAGGATGGCGTTTGGCGACCATTGTCGTGAGTGATCCAAAGGCTCCCTTTTCAATAGCTACAAGACCGAGGTGTAGTGGAGGGTGTTACTCCATTTGCTAGACTGTTCCACTTTACCCTTGATCCTTACCTTATAATGCTGTGTTAAGCATGTCAGCATCATTTTTAATTCTTTGGTATGATTCGACCTGTGATTGAACCCTGGTCTCCCTGACTATTGGTGACCATTCTACTCATTAGGCCAATGGCCCGGTTAAGAAATAATCTATCTGTCTATCTATCTATCTATTAAGATCCAAATTCAGTTGCTATCTTGTTTCCAACCTAATTTACGGGTTACTCTCATAACTTCAGATATCATTTAGCTATTTTATTATTGTGATAAATAAATTTTTACTATGGATATCAGTGTGGCTTTTTGTCATTATCCATGAAAGAGTCTATCTTGTTTTTTGTATCTCTCTCTATCTCTTTGACTTTTTCTCTCTCTTTCCCTTCACACACACACACACACACACACACACACACACATACACACACACATATATATATATATATATATATATATATATATATATATATATATATATATATATTTCAGCTTGTTAATATATATCAGTCTGTGTAAACCTGATTGCTTACTTTTGCATAATTGTATATATAAGAGAGTTGATTGCTGAAAAATCAAATGAAGATTTATAAGAGGAAGAGTTTATTTAAACATCTGAGTACAAAAAAAAAAAGACAAAATTAAACAAAATGGTGGCGTAGTCACAACTTTCAAGTAAATGAACAAAGAGTGAAAGGAGGACAAAAATAATTTCCCGCCAATCAACTATTTGCTTGTCCCTGCGCCAGTCTGTGCTCTAGCCCATCGTTTTTCCTGCTGTCTCACAATGCTCAGACTTCTTCAGATGTCAACCCGAGACAATCTTCCAGTTTGGATGAGTGCCAAGCGGGTTTTAGAGCAAAGCAAATCGCAAATCTCGTGATGCGAGATCACTTTGAAGTCTCGTTTCCCCTAAATGGACCAGCCAAAGACGTCAGCAGGTATTTTTGAAGGTGAAATTATTCCATCAGTTTCAATTACAAGTTTATCGAACGTTTCTGGATGTTTCAAACATATACACTCACACACTACCAACTCACATTCTTCGTTTGTTATATGCGTATACGCGCTCTTAGACAAACTCAAACACTTTCCAATACATTTTCACAGGTTTTATATAGAGATAGCTATATTGATATATACGATGATGCATAAAAACTAGACTCACTGACAGCTCAACCCACATAGATATGCATATTTTTATTCAAGAATTTTTGTGTTAGTGTTTGTGTGCATGCATGCGTGTGCGCGTATCTGTCGGTTTGTCTGTCTGTGTTTCTCTCAGTCTGTGTTATATTTGTGTATACATTTAAAAGCATCCAGTTAAAATGACGCTAAAGGAAAAATGAAAAAAAAATTACAAATCTATAAATAATGCAACAAACACATGCACTTGCACACACCCACACTCATGCTCACACGCACGAAAAAAACACATAAGAGCTGAAGGGTGTGCATAATTCAGAATAAATATATATATATATATATATATATATATATATATATATATACTCATCCATGTATAACAATAAATTCACGGAAAACCAAAACGATACCCTCCAAACACGCACTCACACTATCCTGGGCTAGCACTAAACTGAATTTGAAGGCGAGGCTTCAGTTCTAGGTTGATGGGGAGTGTGAAGAGAATTCTACCTTGTCATTACTTCCAGGTTTACATCAACTCTGAGTGGTAGTTCCGGCCTTGATTCCATTTAGGATTAAATTGATATATTTGAAAATTATTAGCGTTTGGTAGAAATGCTTCATAACATATAACAATTTAACCATAACATCATCATCATATCATGCCACCAGCACGGATATCCTTAAACCTCTCTCGCTACTTCTCCCTATCATTCATGGCCACAAGCAGGTCTTCTGGGCTACATCCCGTATCCTCACAGAGCTGCTGTATGTAAGTTCGAGCTGGTCGTCCTGCTTTTTCTCGGCCATATGTGTGGGTCCATATGAGTACATCACATATGAGCTCGTCCTTGCTTCTCAAATCATAATGTACGATATTTTAATCATAGTTATTTTAAACTATGACTGCGTATTAAGTATTATAATTAGAAATTACTTTAGGGTATATAAAAGTTGTTGGCGAAAGTAGTCGACAGTGACCCGAAGGCTCCCTTTAAAGGGGTGGCGCCCTTCCTTACACCTAGATGTATTGAAAAGGGAGCCCTTCCCCACACCTAGGTGTATTGAAAAGGGAGCTTTCTGGTCGACCTCGACGATTGTCAAATAAACCAAGGCATAAGGGAAGGCGTTTCTCCTTTCCCTGGATTGACCCTCTACTCTCAATCCATATAATGCTGAGTGTTAAGCAGGGAGGCATCAAATAGCATTTTTTAGCCTTTAGTATAACTCAACCTGATATTGAACCCTTGTGTCCCGAGCCATTTTCGAACACTCTACTCACTAGCTAATAAGCCGGAATAATGGTATATAAATTATTGGTGTTATATATTAATGATTTCAAACATATAACTGTCTAAACAAATGAGTTTTATTTCAAAAGATAGTTAAGATGAGCAAGAAAATGGTTTATGGATTATAAAAATTAATTAGAAATACTTAATATCTATAAATAGAAATTATTATACTTAATATCTATAAATAGAAATTATTATATTCAAATTAAAAGTTCGATAAAAAACGAACTTTCCAAAGTTACGATGAAAATGTCAATAGTCAACTGATAACTTTTACAATTTTTTTTTCTCTTGAAAATCTTACAATATTTTGTCGAGTATGATATTCAATACATGATACAATATTTTCTCCGACAGATGTATAAACTGTTCACTTGTGTACTTGATATATAGACTTTTTTGTAAATATTTATATATTGTTAGTTATATATTTCATTTTGGACAACTAATGATTCTTTAAACTTCCATTGTCAGTTGCAGTCATTAATTAAGATTTCAGAAAACAAAAAACAAATAACTGTTTTAAAAAGGTGTCAGTTTTACTCTAAAAGGTTACAGTGTATTTCAAAATACGATATATCAAAACTGTTTCGTTTTCTGTGTGATTTTATTTTTTTAATGGCATATCAGCCTACACAGGTTATTTAATGACAAAGTCATCCTGCTCGATAGCTGTAATAGTTCTATCAAACTAATAGCGGGAGTAAAGGGGATTCAGATATATTCCCAAGAATATTCGTCTGAAAGTAAATGTAATGACGAGACTCAGGTTCGAACTCACTTATTAACATAACGCTGTAGAGAAATTTTGCCACAACACCATGGGGACAACCCCATCTAAAAAATAAAGACCCTACCCAATTCATATCTGATAAAGGTCGTAAACGAGTGAAATATTCTATAAAAGAAATTTATGAACTAATATACATTTCCACTTCATGATGCGACAATGGTTTGGTTTGATTTGGTTTGGCTTTATGGCATATCAATCATTGCAGGTTATTTAATGCCAAATCTATTTTCATACATAAAACAGTTCTTTTCCAAGCAATTCAGTTTAGTATGAGTACATAGTTTAATGTCAAAATAGTTCTATTTCAAACAATTCAGTTTAGCTTAAGTACATTGTTTAGTTCTATTTGACCCATAGATAGGACTCTACCAGGTGCTAACACTCCGGAACAGAGTGGTCTTGGGAGTGATAACAATAAAATTGTACTCAGCATTCCCCAAAGCTCCAGCATTACTGACGCCTCACCCTCAGATTGTTTAGTGTCATATCGAGGACACTCGTGGAGGGATTCTTACTTCTTTGCAAAGATACAGTCGGTGTATTCTATAGCACCAATCGACTAGGTCTGATGTGATTCAAGGTCATTTTTTTAAGAAGAAGATCTATGCCATGTGATCGTCCATCACACACACACACACACACACACACATATATATATATATATATATATGTATATATATATTGTACGAGATTCATTTGATAAATGTCTGTAATTGGCGAGAATCTAGTCCATATACTCTATATGCTTATGAGATCGTCCATCACACACACACACACACACACACACACACACACACATATATATATATATATATATATATATATATATAAGTGTCAAATGAGTAATATATATATATATATATATATATATATATATATATATATTACTCATTTGACACTTATCCATAATTGGCGAGAATTTGCTCCATATACTCTACATGCATATTAATTAGTCAAATCTACTTTCAACTTCGCGCTAATACCCATGATAATGTTATGAAACCTATTTTTCCACCCCACTCTGTGAGTAAATAGAAAGATAGACGAAGTATTTTAGTCATAATGCAACACTAGTTCGATTTTTTAAGTGGAGTACAGCTGATCAAACTTTAGAATTTGCCTTCTATTGATACAGTTGCCATAACAAATCAATCTGCCCGATTTACGTCTACATGAGAGAGAAGAAATAAAACCATTGTTCTATTAAGGGTATGAAATTTAAACTGCTTCGTTGAAGATTTAAACTTGGCACAACGAATTAATTTTCAATATTGATTACTGTTATGCATAGTGCATAACCTGATTTGCAGTGGAATTTTAGACGTTTTTTGAAACGTAAACAAATATACCTAAGCCTTTAGGAAATATTTGATTAATTCAGTTACTATTTGATTTGAAACCTCCTCCCGATAGAAACATCAACTCTCTCAGAAAAGTATCTTCCATAAGATGTTACAAATGACACATGTTTTTTATATGTAGAGATGACGATTCAATTTCTTGTTGAAATATATTGTTGTATTAAAAAAATCAGTTCACTTATGACTCATAGATATGTCATATTGTGGCTTAATTTAGGTGGGGGTGTTATCGCAATGAAAGTCGACGAGCGAAGGTCAAATCCTAGATGAACCTATTTGCGTTAATCATTTTTTCCCTTCAATCACAAGTTAATTGAAGGTATTAATGAGGTCGTTGGTAAGACAAATGAATCTATGAGAAGTAAAATTTTGAATTCAAACGCGTTGTTCGGTTTAATCTATGGCTTCAGTCTTCTATTATCAGCTTATCCCAAAAATATGCTTGATTCTACACAAAACTTCAACACAAGAAAGATACCAGCTGTGCCGGTTATCCAATGTTTAACTATATCAATTAACTGTTGGACCTTATATATGAAACTCAATCGGTTTGCCCTTTACTCACCAGACAGATATGTGTGTGTATGTATGTGTTTGTGTGTTCATGATTGTGCGTGTATGTTGACCCTTCGTTTGAGTCATGTCTACAAGTGTAGACAACTTGAACCTTATGCTTTCTCAAGATGCCATGGGGGTAGCTAAACGATTATCGTCGTAAAAAATGGAAATGACGAGCGGAGATCAGGTACTAGGCAAATCTATTTTCATTTCACTTCCGTCAAATGTCATTGGGAAAGGCATGAAATCAACTCTTTTCCCCAACCAACTAAGGGTAGGACAAACAAGAAAATTTAGACCTGGTAAGACAAAAAAATCTAAAAGAAGAAAAACCATGAAATGAAACCAGCTGTACTCTGCTTTAAAGCTAAAGTATAGTATCTGCGAAGGTTTGGCCAGTCGGCTTGGGCCCTAGAATACACCGACTGCTTCTCTACAGTTGGGTAATTCCCTGGATATGACACAAAAGAATCTGATGATGAGGTTGTAGTAATGTTGGAGCTTTGGCGAATGCAGAGTACCCATTCATTGCCATCGCTCCCAGGTCTCACTCGGCCCCAGAATTGTAGCCTCTGATAGGGTCTTCTCCATGGGTCAAATAGAATTAAACTGAGCATTTCTGCTAAACTGAATTGGTTAAGATGGGATTGTTTTGATATTTAAACGGCATACTTATGCTAAATTGAATTGTTTGAAATATAACTGTTAATATGTAAAAAATCGATTTGGTATTAAATAGCCTACAATGGTTGATATGCCATAAAACCCAATCCAAACAAATCAAACCTGTGGTGGAATGTTTGAGAAAATAGATAGATTTTCCTGAATCAGAAATAATTCATACATATATATATATATATATATATCATCATCATCATCATGTCGCGTTGGTAGCATGGATATCCCTGACCCTCTCTCGCCACTCCTCCCTATCGTTCATCGCCCCAGGCAGGTCTTCAGGACAACATCCCGTATCCTCACATAGCTGCTGAATGTATGTTCGTGCTGGTCGTCCTGCTTTTGCACGGCCATGTGTGGGGGTCAATATGAGTACATCCCTTATGACTTCGTCCCTGCTTCTCCAGCAGTGTCCTGCATATCTGGTTCGTCTAACTTGAATAGTTTTCGTGATAGGAGGCAGGTGGCCGTACAGTTGGTCTCTTGTTGGGTGTTACCGCCAGGACTTGTTCTAGATTGCACGCAGCATTCCTGTGTAACTGCCGTCTAGCTTCTTCTCCAGCCGTTTTGTTAGAGTCCATGTAGTGCAGCCATATAGCAGTATCGATGTGACCGCTACCTGGAAGAAACTGCGTTTCATTTTATCGGTTAGGTCTGAGTAACATATAATCGATAGCCTATTGATAGCTGTCCATGCTTTCGTTAACCTCGTGTCGAGGTCCTTTTCGGTTGATTCGACGCTGCTTCCTAGGTAAGTGAATTTGTCTACTAGTTTAAGAGGGGTTCCCCCTTTTGATTATAGCATGTATATTCCGTTTTGTGTGCATTAACATAGAGGCCTATGCCTGCGGCTGCTCGTTCCAAACTATGCAGTAGTGTTTCGGCTTGGTCGGGTGTATTTGCCAGTATCGCTATGTCATCGGCGTAGTCGGCGTCGGTAATTGTTTTTGCGGGGTACCTTCTTCTCTTTTCTTCGTCAGCTCGAAGCCATTCTCTCTGATTTTGTCAATCGATGTTCTAAGTACGTAGTCTAAAAATGATAAAGAGGTACGGAGCCAGCGTGTCTCCTTGTAGTACTCCTGCTACATTGTTGAAGTATTATTTGTCTCCATCTGGTGATCGTACTTTTACTTTGGTGTTTCTATAGAGAATCGTTATTGCTGCTACTGTTTCTTTAGGTATGCCGTACGCTAGTAGGATTTTTCCATCTTTCCTCTGTGAATGGAATCGAAAGCCTTGGCAAAGTCGACAAATATTAATGTCGCTTGTAGGTTCTTTGCCCGTACACCTTCAAGGATTCTACGGATGGTTAATATTTGTGAGGTCGTAGATCTATTTCTTCGGAAGCCATTTTGGTTTTTCCTAAGTATGTTGTCGATTTTGGGTTCTATGCGGTTTCGTAGTAGGGCACTGTAGATTTTGGCTGCTAACAGTATATGGTTATTACTATCTCACTTGGTAGGTTCGTGGCAGACCAACTGCAGTATAATTTGGAGAATACTCAATATCTGTGATAGTGCTACAATATAATACACCTCGTTACAGCTAAATTCAGGAGAAAACCTCAATTCTGCTGTGAGACACACACACACACACACACACACATACACACACAAACACACACACACACACACACACAATCTCCAATTCAACCTCACACAGTAATACGCAAATTCAAAGTACACAAACACACACACAGACACACACACAGACACACACACACACACACACACAGAAAGGAATCATACAAATCTCAACATAAACATTCGCCTGACTGTATTTTCGATTTTTTTCGTTATCCCAAATATCTTTCTTTCTCTGTCTGATGATTGTCGTAAGAAGACGGCATGAGGTCTGTGGTCGCAGATAACCACCCATGCTATCAAACATATAAAAAAAAATACATTCATTTTTATTATTATTAGAGTTTTACACATCAGCGTTAATCTCCAGGACTCTTCTCAGTATTCTGACCGTTCTCAATAATGTTGTAGTTTGGACGGTCTCCACTCATCCGCCAATTTCCAAGTCCTCCAGTCCCTTTAGTAATTCTTTAGTTCCTGTTATAAACGCAACAATTAAAATTAATATAATTTTCACCTGCATTTTCCATAGTTATTTTCAATTCCCAATCAAGGTCGAGGTACTTATCCTTCTTTTCACATTCTTTCAGTTTTATTCTGTGGTCAACCGAGACAGCAACGCCGACACTTTTTGCAAGTTCTCTTTTTCTTTTTTTTTTTTTTTTTTTTGGTTATTATTAGGTTCGGTCTTCAGGCCGATATTAATTGATCCGTGTGTCAAAGTCACGTAGGAGTTTATGTGTGTTATTTTCTAGGACAGGTGCTGGATTGTGCATATACCATTTGTTGGTGTGGTCAAAATTAAATTTTTTTGCACATTTCCCAGGGGATCACTTTGCCGACCGAATCATGTCTAATCTTCTATACTAATTCCTTCTATGCTAATCTGCTGCATTTGCTTATTATTTGATTTGTCTTTTGGTCTCTGTCACCACATAGCCTACATTTGCGATTTTGTTGAGTCGTATCTATTCTCACTATGATATGATTTTATTTTTATTATTATTTACTCATTAGAGTATTTCAAATCAGTGTTAGCTGATGGTTTTTCACTGGAGCTGGGTGACAGCAAGTGTCCTCAAGTCTCCAGGACTCGTCTCAGGATTCTGGCTGTTCTCGGCATGGCTGACGTTAGGATAGTCTCTACCCGTCCGCCAATTTCCAAGTCTTCCAGGCCTTTTAATAATCCTTTAGTTATTGTGCCTAACGCATCAATCACAATTGGCACTATCGTTACTTTCATATTCCACAGTTTTTTCAATTCTCTAGCAAGGTCGAGGTACTTATCATTTTTATCATTAAGGTTTTGGGGACTGTTGTCTTCATCTTTATTGTTAGTTCCACAACGTTTCGGCCGATATGTCCTCTAAACTTCTTCAGGTTTTTGTCGAACTCGGGAAACTTCACGGAACTTCGAAGTACGTCCTTCATTGAATCCACGGGTGGGTCGCTTGTTCTGATTCCGTTAACCATAAACGGGTACAAGTGTTAAGTATTCTTGTATTGTTACTCGCCTGTAGTGAGGATTGAACGTAACGGTTTTAGGAATTGGTTCTCTATGCTTCTAAGCAGACAATCATCTGGAGGTTGCAGGTTCAATCCTTCCCGACCCAGTCATGTCTTGCATTATTGTTATTATTATTATTATTATTGTTTGTTTGTGTGTGTGTGTGTGTACGCTTATTATATTCACTTCTCTCTTGTCCCTAAAGGGTGAACCCTTGATTAATATCCTCACCCTACATATGCACATATATCCGTGCATGTGTTTTTGAGCGATATCAATTAGTATCGATATATTTTGGTCCCAGCTCTATACAAGAAGAATTAAGCGGTGAGATAGTGTGTGTGTGTGTGTGTGTGTATTTGTTTAATGCGTGTGAAATTTGACGGCAATCGATCTTCAAAACGGACACATACAATCAATCGATCTTAATTTCAGATCCAGTGTGGACGGATACTGGGGTCAGAAAGATCTCTTCGGAGACCAAGCAACTTGTAGCAATTTCAAGTATGTTCTCATCACACCGCCTGGATTTGAGCCAAAATGTCATTATTGCAATAAATCAAAAATACGGTCTCTCCCCCAGTTTGTTGTGTTCGGGGATGATTTACGTTGGAATGCAGCTGCTTTCTCCAGTAGAAAAAAAATTCAAAAGCTTCTCTAGCCACGATTCACTTGATGTTAACTTTGTTTCTCGTATATTCAACATCTCTGCTGGTCATTCTTTTTTTTTTTCTTTTTAAGGTTTTCCCTTCTCCTTGATAGATTGCCTAACCAAGTCTATACATATTTACCAACCCCCCACCGCTCGGGCAGTATATAACACAAGATCAAGTTTTAAGCGGAGATGAACAGGATTTTATTTTGAGTTTTCCTTCTCCTAGACTAGTTGCCTCACCAAGGCTGAAGAACCTATTCTACCCTACTATTTACCCATAGCTGGAGGAAGAATAATTGGATTCGTACCTTTCCCAAGGGTATTAGTACTAAGTGAAATGCAATTAGTGTCGCCGTGTCCATTTCCTATGACGATAACCATTACACCACGGGCACCTTCACTTTTACCAAGACTATAGAAGACTTTTTATTCAACTACCCATAACTTTAGTTTGAAAAGATAGATAATACTTTCGCTAATTATAATATCAATTACTTATTCTTAATACAAGTATGTCAGCCAAATTTAGTCGAAGGTGACCCAGAGGCTCCCTTTTTAATAACCTCTACACCGAGACGCAGGTGAGGACACTTCTCCTTTCACAGAATTGATACACTTACCCTTGATTCATACCATATAATGCTGAATGTTGAAAAGGACGCATACATTTCTTGTTTTGTTTTTTTAGTGTTTGGTATGACTTGATCGGGAATTGAAACCCGGTCTCACGAGGCTTTTGGCGAATGGCCTAATGAGTAGAACGTTCTTCACTGGTCCGGGAGACTGGGATTCAGTCTTGGCTGAATCATACAAAGGACTCAAAAATGGCACTTGATGCCGACTTGCTTAACACTCAGCATTATAAGGTAGGATCAAGGATAAAGTAGAGTAATCCAGGGAATTGAGTTACGCCCTCCCTTACACCTCGGTGAAGTAACTATTAAAAAGACAGCCTTCGATTCATCCGCGAATAAAGTTGCCAAATTTAGTCACTTACTTATAAAATAGTGTGCAATGCATTTTTATTGTAAAATTATTTCCAATATTTTTATTGTAAAAACCATTCCTGATTCATTTTATGGAGAAAGCATTTCAATGTAATTTATTGTATATCTATTTGAAATGTAAAGGATATATCAATGAAATTATCTTAATATAAAAATATAGAACGAACAATTCTACACAAGGTCCCCAATGACGAACCATGAAAAGGTTTTCTTAATCGGGGGACATGCATATAGATCGGCTGTGAACAGACATCGAGTAATGTCAGTTCTTGCTACTGTCACATAGGACAAGCGAAGGGATGGACAGCTCTTGATAGTTGATCGGTCATATGGAAGTCAGACCTATCTGATAAAATAAAACGCAAAATCTTCCAAGCAGCTTTCGTTTTCATACTAATATATGGATGCACCACATAGCGTATAGAAAAAAAGCTGGATGGCCATTGCCCCAAACTGCTACGAGCGATACAAATCCTGGAAGTAACATCCCACAAAACAGCAGTTGTACCACCACCTAACTCCCATCTCAATAACCATCCAAATTAAACAAATAAGATATGCAGGAGAGTGCTGGAGAAGTAAGGACGGACTCATAAGCGAAGTTCTTCAAAGAGCAAGTGTTGGACGACCTGCTAGAAATAATCTAAAACAGCTATGTACGGACGCAGTATGTAGTCTAGAATACCTGCCGGGAGCAATGGACGACAGAGACGAATAACGAGAGGGTGTTAAGGAAACCTGTGCCAGAGGCATGACATAATTTTCTTACCTTCTAATCTGAATGACCTCCGAGTTTCGTTGCACAGCATACACCATTAAAATAATAGTTCGAACAGTTTTTGGAGTGAATAGTAAAAACTTTAGAAATTGCATCTAATCTACTGCCTGACTTTTACTTAGATAATATCGATTCTCATTTCAAAACCATATCCACTTGTCTTCACCGATATCTTGATAGGCAAGGTTTCAACCGCCAAAATAAGTCTATATATTGTAAGGTATGGTTCAAATTCCCACACAGAATTGTGATTTATTGTAAATATTAATAAAACAATTTTTATTGTCTAACATTCTCTGTTTATACGTGGACGATGGTATTTACGTATATATATACTTTTTTCGAGAAATTATTTTTGGACATAAAGGATCTCTTTTTCCCAATGTGTTGTCAGTTATTAAATATAAAATTTAAAAGTAGTGTATTTTTCCGCCCAATAATATATAACTATATCAACCAAATAGGAAATATAACTGGTAACACATTTAAAACACATTTATTATTCATGAAATAAAGAAATTAATATCGTACCCGTAATTTCCACTATACGTGTTAATACTCGCACGCACGCACGCATAAACCATACGCATCAGACATAAACATCGACACACACACACACACACACACACACACACACACATATATATATATATATATATATATATATATGTATATATATATATGTTATTATTTAGCGGTTTCTCTATACACGTCTATATATTCTTTATATATATATGTTTGGTAGTATATTTATGTTTATATAGTATCATATCGTATTAATATCTATCTATCTATATATATATATATATATATATATACTTAGGCGTTTGATTCACTCCCTCTCTTTCTCTATCTCTCTCTACATATACAAGTAATAGAATATATATATATATATATATATATATATATATATATATATATATATATATATCATTTCTTCAATATTATCTTACTATATATATATATATATATATATATATAGTAAAGTGTATATTTATTGAATGAAGTATCAGACTTCTACGCTATTCCTATGCGTTTGTACATTTAGTTGAAAGACACAGAAAATGCAATTCGTCTTAAGTGTTAGACCCTTTTTTCAAAATCTGCACCTGACAAAACACTACGAAATGGCCAATGGTCAGAACGAATGTACTGGCTTTTTTTTTCTTTAAAGAATAGACTCTTCTCGTATCCTTGATACATTCTTTGCTTTTTTGTTGATGCAAACATTTTCTCCTTGTAAGCCAGCCTCCAAACATTCACGAAATCTCTAATATTGTTTTTCATCGAACTCCTTTATTAGCTGACATATTCAAGCCGGCGCCCGTAACCACTTTTATAGACGGTTGCCTGAGATCTTCCCCAGAGTGTAAGAATAAGCATATCTTGTTAGTCCTTGCTTATCTGAACAGATATAGAAATGAGTAAGCACGTCTTTCCTCCAGTCGTTGGCTTTTTTATCTTTTATTTATTTGATACCCGGTAAAATTTGCTACCACTGTTATAAAGAGAAGTAATCAACACTTGACTCCTTACAAAAGAGATGTAAAAAAGGATGAACTCGTAAGTGGCGTTTTCTTATCATATTTACCAACCCCTAGGTCAATTTTTTAAGCGGAGTTTACCAGGTTTCAATTAAGAGTTTTCCTTCTCCTAGACTAGTTGCCTTACCAAGGCTGAAGAACCTAGTCTGCCCTACTATTTACCCATAGCTGGAGGGAGAATAATTGGATTCATACCTTTTCCAAGGGTATTAGTGCTATGTGAAATGCAATCAGTCTCGTCCAGGATTTGAACTCGTTTCGCCGTGTCCATTTCCTACGACGATAACCATTACACCACGGGCACCTCCACAATAAGTGATGTTTTCTTATGAACTTCTGCATATTGACGAGTTATCTAAACAACAAAGACTTAAACTATTTCTTTAATTATACGAGAAGCAGCCAAGAAAATCACCAGAAATCGATGAATGATAGGGATAGATGATAAGCGAAACCCACGGAACTCTGTGTTTTGGATGCGACATTTTGATGATCAAGATAAGGAATCTTTTTATGATAGAAATTATTTTGATAGCACTTTCTGATCAGTATATAACCGGAGATCACAATTTCTAAACTTTCATCGGGATTAAATGTTACAAGAACGGCTGACATGTTGTAAAACTAACAGACTTCATAACTTTTCATGAGTTTTTTTCTCTCTTTCTCGGTTTTTCATGATTTTTTTTCATTCATCATTAATTTAGTGTATTTATTTTAAACTTGCTTTCTTCATTCTTAATATTTTCAAGGGTGGCCTCGTAGTGTAATGGGTAAAGCGATGAAGTGCGGAATCGTTGTAAGCAATCTCAAACTCCAGTCGCGCTATTACGTTCACTTTCAGACAAATAGCTATGGGTTAAATCGTACCACCGCTGTTCTTCTACAAGGTCTTCTTTGGCATTAAAAAAACCATGAAGGTTGATATACCATTAAATAAAGATACCTGCTCCGTAATGTTTTAATCTATTTATGTATGGAGAGAAATTTTTCAGTCAAAAAATGTTTACAAACCGTCTAAATCTTGGTTTGTCACAAAAAGCCAGAGCCGAAAATAATGTCTATGAAGAGGAAACCCACCTTGCTATTCTGTGATGAAAATGTTCCAACGGTCAGTAAAGAAATGCAACTATATATAACGTTTCCTATTGTAAACTAATTCGACATAATTCACTTCATTTATTGTACGTCCATTGCATTTCTAACCACGAAAGTATTCTTCTTTTTCAGTTCCAGTTAAGACAGAAGAAATGATAAGATAATATTCTTTACCTTTATTTGAGCCACTGGAGCAATAATTAGGATTCAATTTAACAGTGATTCATTTGCGCAGTTATATGTTTTCAAGTAGAGAAAATGATTAGATGTATCTATTTGACCCATAGATGAAACTCTAACGTTTAACATAGCTTTGGATTAGAATAGACCCACTAAAAATACACTGAATGGGACTTTAGCCTTACATTTTGATTCAGTTTATGTCATACCCAAGACACTCTTACTCATATGAAGAGATGCAGTTGGTGTTTTCTCCGTTCATAGCTAAATGGGCAGTTAAAATGTAAGTATAGGGTGTCTCAATATACATGGGATCCATATGACAGCATCTTTTATAGGACGTGTTCCAAATTACTTCCATTTTGCATATCCCAGAAATAAATCAATATAATATTAACCGGTTGAATCTATTTTGAGACACCCTGCAATAATATACATTGAAAGTGCTTCCCTAAACACTTGGCATAAAATCTTCCTTGAACGTTTGACATGCCTTTGAAGTGAATCAATCGATCACTGAATAGATATATATTCTTATAAACTTTTTTATGTCACGTGGTCATTACGGGCTTGATAAGCTTACTTCCGTTGTTCAATATCACACCTACCAATTTTAATCTATTATTTTGAAAATTACTTTAATCCAGAAAACTTATTCCTCCCATGCAAATTCGACAATCTCCCGAAACCACATTACAACAATACGTTATTTTAGGATTGATCTCTTAACCTCTAATACATTTTCATGCTTTTCTTTATCATCCGATATGTCCTTAGGGTCTGGAAATATTAGCATATCATTCATCTGTGAAAGAAGGTTTGTTAGCCTAATATGGTTCTGTACACGATCTATCTTTCAATCATTTATATATATATATATATATATATATATATATATATATATATATATATATATATATGGTGTGTCAAAATAGATGCAACCTATTAATATGATTATGATTTATTAGAAGTATAATGGTGGTCATTTGGAACACCTCCTGTAAGAAATGCCCCCTCTGAGCTAGAAACATCAAGCCAATGATTTTTTAAATTGGTATTAAATCAGCTTCCAGGTTATGCAATTTTTTTTTGAATTTCTTGTCTCAGTAATAAGCCATTATCATATTAATAGGTTGAGTCTATTTGGGACAGTTGTTAATGATTTTGTCTTCAAATAAATAGTGACGCAACCTATTTTTTCACTGTTTTCCAAGGCATTGTGATCTAGGATTAATAGTTGATATAGTATACTATTTTTTAATGTCAAACAAAAAAAGAACATAGCATTATTATTAGTTGAGTTATTCGCCGTCACACAGGTCCCTTGAATATTGAAACACCCTACATATAATAACTCCTTCGCACGATCAGTATGGAACACTAGTTCAATGTCTTTAGTGACATTTAAGGGGGTTCAAATTTAGTGCTTTCCTTCTAGACCAGTTGCCGTACCTAAACTACCCTACTATTAACCAATAGCTAAAGTGGGGAACATGGATTCATAGCTTTCCCAAAGGTATTAGCGCAATGTTAAACGCAGAGACCTTCGACTTGAATTTGAACTTTGGTTGAGATTCTGTTTCCCGCGACAATAGCAATCACACCACGGGCTCACACACACACACACACACACACACACACACACACACACACACACACACTCTCTCTCTCTCTCTCTCTCTCTCTCTCTCTCTCTCTTATATATATATATATATATATATATATATATATATAAAGAGTGAGAGTTTTAAAAATTGAACATAATGTTGGTTGATATTCACATTTTTTATACTGTGGTTTCTGAGGAATTTTCTGCGCGCAGTTTATGATATCAAGTAGTCTTGTCAGTTACAAATGTCCTACACAAAGTGGTATAGGGGCTGTAGAATACACCGACTCCATCTCTGCTGGGCTAACACCCGTAATGTTCCGTATATGACACTAAACAATCAAATGGTGAGGCTCCAGTAATACTGGTGTTTTTGGAGAATGCTGATTACCTGTTCATTACCATTGCTGCCCGGTCCACCCTCGCTTGGTGTGGTAGCAACTGATATGATCCCATCAATGGGTCACATAAAACAGTTTGACTTTTAAACTCAGGGAAAAATATGATTTATACTAAATTAAATAGTTAGAAATAGAATTGCCGAATCATTTAGCTCTATTTGATTGATATTTAATTAAATTGTTTGTGATACATAGCAATACTTGGAACAATTTAATGTTGTTGACTAATGCTAAATTGAACAGTTTGAAATAGAACCGTTTGAATTTTTCCCAAGCCACTTTAATCAAACCCATACATTGCAAAATATCCCGATGACAACTAGAATATGCAGTTATCTCCAGAAAAAAACTATATAAAACAACGACCAGGTTTTTACCAAATCTCACCATACCTGGCGAACATCATACTGAACAAAATATGAAATGGATAGGAAGAAACATGTGTTTACAAATCATACATTTAATATATATGTAAAAACAGGATTTGGCATTAAATAACCAACAATGGCTGATGTGCCATAAAGCCCAAACCAACGTGCAATTGAATACTTTCTCATACTTATGATAGAAATAAATAGTTTCAAGTAATTTTTCTATTTAATAATGATCATTTGTTTACACAAAGTTTTACGGTTCCAAGAAACAACAACTTATACATTCGAGACAGCTGGTGCTGAAGAATACACGGAATACGTCTCTGCAAAGAGGCAAGACCCCAAAACGAATGTCTTGTATATGACACTAAACAATCTGAGGGTTAGGCTCTAATCCTGGAATTTAAGGAAACGTGGAGCACCTTTTCATTGCCATTACTCTTAGTTCCTTCCTGTTCTGGAGACCTAAGACCTGTTAGAGTCAAATCTAAGGATCAAATATAAATATTTAACCATTTTATATACTTGAAACCATTTAACTGGATGCAAAAAAAAATCAAACAAAAAAAAAACATTACATTAAATTGTTGGTATTGCGTAGCAATACTTTGAACCATTTTACTGTGTGCAAACGAATGAATATTATTAAATAGAATTACCAGCGTAAAATTGCAATACTTGACCACATTGAAGTGTCTGCTAACAAATGAGCTCTGGCTCGTTCAAGAAGGGTTTTAACTTATTCGTTTAAAAACAACATATGCTAATATATATATATATATATATATATGTATATATATATATATATATATATATGTGTGTGTGTGTGTGTGTGTGTGTGTGTGTGTGTGTGTGTGTGTGTGTGTGTGTGTGTGTGAATAGTATTTGCTATCATATAAAGCAACATGTATTTATACGCCGAAAAACAGAAACAACTTGTTTAGTATTTTTTAAAGGTTTCTATATGCAAAGTTCGATCGTATACAACATTTTTTAAACATACTGAACTGACCCATAGATGAAAGACTAACAGTTAATAACAATCTAGACAAGAATGGACTTCGGGCTTTTGCAAAAAGTACTCCCCATCCCACAGTACACAAGAACTTGAGGGTCACCTTGAAAAGGCAGCTTAGTTTAATACCGAAAGACAACTTCGTGTAGACCTACGTCTCAGTAAGAAAAAGAGTTAGAATGTTCTTGGTCGAGCCAATAGGGCGTATAAGTCCAAAGGGTATAAAAGAATGCCTGTGTGTACTGATGAAAAAAATCAGATGTGATTAATACTAGAACAGTTCAGGAACGAAAATCCAAAATACTTTGTCGCAAGTTCCCATCTGTTTATATATATATATATATATGTGTGTGTGTGTGTGTGTGTGTGTGTGTGTGTGTGTAATCACGAAATGCAACAATAAAAGCGTTATCAAATTTTATATATATACCCACGAATATGTAGAGCAATATCACCACATATTTTGATTATATATATATATATATATATATATATATATATAGTGAATTCAATAAGTTTTCAGACTTTTTGTACATGCATTTAAAATTGTCGTAGACTCTTGAAAATTCACTATTTTATTGCTATACATTTTCTGAGATGACTGACAAATTTTTATTATTTCAGGTTCAATTGAACAGCTGCAGCAGCAATTGGAATACACCCTACTAAGGCCTCATTGTCACAGATGGTGAATTTCTAAAATGCAATTTACACGTGTTGACACTTTAGAAGAACGATATGCAATAAAATTCTGTTTTAAACTTGGAAAAAATGCCACAGAAATGTATGGAATGCTTCAGACTGCTTGTGGACAACCTTGCATGAATCGAGCATCAATTTTTGAGTGGCATAAGAGATTCAAGGAAGGCAGAGAGTCTGTGAGGGATGATGAGAGGTGTGAAAGGAGTAAGGAAGTCAATACACTAAAGTTGATTGACCAAAGGCTTAGGGTTAGGGTTAGGGTTACTATGTTGATGTTTTAAGGGAGTTCAGAAAGAGATTCTGTCGGAAGAGGACAGCACTCTTCAAATATGGTCAGTGGCATTTCCACCAGGACAATGCACCAGTCCGCAACTCCCTCCTTGTCACAGACAATTTAAGCAAGGTGGGCATCAAGACAGTCCCTCAGCCTCCCTATAGTCTATACCTTGTTCCCTGTGATTCCCTAAGCTCAGAGGTTGTCATTATGAGACAATGAGGAGATAAAAGAGATTGTGACGAAGGTCATTGACACGCTCAACCAAGAAGACTTCCAGAAGTTGTTGGAACGGTACAAGAAGTGCATTGCAGCCGTAGTAGATTATTTTGAAGGGGACGAGAGTTTCATGTGTGTACTATTAATAAAAGTGCCCATAAGAAAAAAGTCTGGATACTTTTTTAATGATCCTTTACACATATATATATGTATGTGGATGTGTGTGCGTGTTATGATCGAAATATGCAGGGATATAATAGAAACTCAGAATTCGGTATTTCACAATTTTTACTGATTAGGTTAAGCAATATTCCACACGTCTGACCTTTTCAGCCGAATATATGAACACATCGGCATCTTTTCGACAACTTTATATATATATACATATATATATATATATATATATATATATATATATATACATATATATATATATATATATATATGTGTGTGTGTGTGTGTGTGTGTGTTTGTGTGTGTGTGTGTTTGTGTGTGTGTGTGTGTGTGTGTTTGTATGTGTGTGTGTGTGTGTGCGTATACATATACGTGCGTGTTTGCATGTGTGAATCTATATATATATATATATATATATATATATATACAACGTTAATTTTTCCTCCACAGTAAAATAAAGCTCTGTTAGAAATTACTTAATATGATTAATTTTAAAAAATAGAATTCGTAAATTGATTTTCTTTTCCTGCCATTATTCACAAAATTATCTTTTTAATTTTCATTTAAATTTGCTGTAATTCTTTTAATTATCTGAAAATGAACGTCGCTATTTTGGATAATGTAATTGAAAAATAGAAATGCACCCACTGATTTCTACTTGTTTACATGTTCGAAATATATTTTGAGGGGGAAATTGAAGATATTTCAAGAATTCGTGTCCAGGATAGACTTTCTTATCTCGAAGAAATATCTTAAATACGATCGGCAGCAAATGCGGATCAATATATTCTAGATTATTGCTTACTCTGGCACAAGACTCAAAGAGGGAAAAGATGTGAACTGAGGAGCTTGTGTTGAACAAGGTATACAAATAACAACCTGAGTGCTCTTAAAGATAAACTGAATACGTCCTGTAAGATGTAATAAAGCATTTCAGCCCAGAGGCGGCTCACTATTGTGTATGCACACACACACACACACACACACACACACACACACACACACACACACACACACACACACACACACACACACACACACACACACATATATATATATATATATATATATATATATGTATGTATATATATATATATTATATATATAAGTGTGTGTGTGTGCGTGTACGTGTGTATACACGTGTGTATGCCCGCGTGGGTGTGTCTATACACGTATACATGTATACGGGAGTCATCCAAAAAGTTCTAAGTCTCTCGAAGCTATTATATTTATCATACAATTATCACCATAGTGTGGGTTTCTCCGAAACAGAATATTAGACTGAAGTTTGAATAGGCCTTTCAGGTTTTTTTAAGGAGTGGTAATATGTTTCCACAAAAAATATTCACATATAGGTCTTCGTTCTAGATTTAACTTAAAAGTTTTTAGCACCCCCTATATATATATATATATATATATATATATATATATATATATATATATATATATACATATATATATATATATATATATATATATATATATACATATATATATATATATATATATATACATATATATATATATATATATATATATATATATATATATATATATATATGTGTGTGTGTGTGTGTGTGTGCTATGAAGGCTTATTGAGAAATTTCTAAATTGAATCCAGAACAGAATTTTTTTAACAATCCTCATATATATATATATATATATATATATATATATATATATATATATATATAAACACATAAAAGCACATGCCACGCAGGCATATATCGTAAACACTCACATATCACACATATATCTCATGTTGATAGCCTATGATAGGTCCAAATGTGCTCAGGACAATTTTGGTAAATTCATCCACCAATTCCAACTGAAACCATGACACTTCTCAGGAAACTTGAATGTATTTTAATAAAATTGTATAGACATAATGTCTATGCAAATGAAAGACTATTGCCTAACCACACACACACACACACACACACACACACACTTGCACAAACACACAAACAAACAAACACATGTGTGTGTTCGTGTGTTCAGTTATTCGGAAATTATACTTTGATTTTAGTATGAACTGTCTAAAAAATTTTTTTAAGAATATAATCCAAAATTACTTCTTCAAAAGATATAATCTTTCCGAAAGATTAAAATGTCCATTTTTAAATTACCAATCAATTCATTAAGAATTCGAATATGAAGGTTTTTTCACGAAAAAAAAAAAAGGATTCATCTATTATTTTTTTTCATGTGTTCAAGTTTGGCCATAATTTGTTACATTACAATGCTTGGTCACATGATATTAGAATGACGCTGCAAGAAACTCGGTATCATGGGATATGAGATATTGCTTCATCTACCATGTTCATCTCACCTATCGGCTACCATAATTGCAAACATCTGAATAATTTTGTATGTCAAACAGTATATGTTGCAAAGGAGAAGGAAAATCTACATTAATAGAATTCTTGGTATCAGATCCTCCTAAATCGATGGCAGAAATTTCTTCTATAATATTCTGATTAACTATTACAGTTCAAATTCATTATTTTAAGAATAGAAGTTTTTATTTTCGAAAATCATACAGGATTTTATTAACAGATTTATATATAGGTCTTAAATACAGAGTTTTTCCATCTCATAGACCACATTGGCCTCTCTCTCTATCTCCCTCCCCCCTCTCTCTCTCTGTAGTGTTCACCAATGGTCCGAGAGGCTTGGGTTCAATCCCAGGTCGAATCATACCAAAGACTTTAAAAATGGTACTTGATAACTCCTTGCTTAACATTCACTCAGCAATGCATGATTTGTATCAAGGGTAAAGTGGATCAATCAACGGAAAGGAGTAGGGCGCCCCTACATCTCGGTGTAGTAGCTATTGAAAAGGGTGCCTTCTGGTCGCCTTCGACTCATATCACCAACTTTTACTTATATATATATATATATATATATATATATATATATATAAGCTGTCTCAATACAATTGGGATCCATGTGACTGCTAATAACTCTACTTATAATAACGTTGTGTATTTTTTCGTTTCTGATTTGTAAATAGTATACTAAAACAATATTCAATCCTCAATCAGAATCCTTGGACATAAGATTCTAGTTTGTTTTTTCGTTTTTTTTTTTGTTTTGTTTTGTTATTCTGGTCTGGTTTCTTTGTTTAATAGCATATCAAACTTTTTAGGTTATTTAATGCCAAAGCCATTCTCCAAGTGGTTCTATTTAACCCATGCCTGGGAGGATAAGGGGGTTCATACCTTTCCCAAGGGTATTTGCCCGAAAGTGAACGTAATAGCGCGACTGGAGAACGAACTTGCGTACTACAATTCCACAGTCCATCGGTTTAACAATTACACCACGAGGACACCCGTTTGGACATCAGAGGAAAAATGTTTTGCACCACCATTTATTTAGAAACATAATCATTCAATTTGAAAATAGATACACCCCATTAATGTGCTACTGATTTATTTCTGAGACAAGAAACTCAAAAAACACTGCATATCCTGGAGGCTGATATCGTCATTAAAAAATCTAAAAAAAAAAAAATCATTGAGTTGTAGTTTCTAACTCAAAGGATACATTTTTACCGAACGTATTCCAAATAACACCCATTGATCTTGTTTCATGAATAATTCATTTACTTAATAATGTATTGGTTTGGTTTGGTTGGTTTTATGGCATATCAACCTTTGTAGGTTATTTAACGCCAAATCCATTTTTATGTAAATAATCTGTTCTATTTAAAACAATTCAGTTTAGCATAAGTACACATTTCAATCGTCAAAAACATTTCCATTTCAAACTATTCAAGAAGTTATATGTAATAATTCAGTTAATGTGTAAATACAGTTTTAATGTCGAAAAATACTTCTATTTGAAATAATTCAGTTAAGCATAAGCACGTAGTTTAGGTAAAAGTACGGTTTAATTGTCAAAAACGTTTCGATTTCAAGCTATTCAGTTTACACAATTCATTTTAGCATAAGTATGCTGTTAGTTCTATTTAACCCATAGATAGGGCCCTATCAGGTGCTACCACTCAGGGCCAGAGTGGACCTGGGTGCGATGGCAATGAAGGGGTACTCTACTTTTCCCAACAGCTGGAACCTCGCCATCAGATTTTTTAGTGTCATATCAGGACACTCGTTATGGGGGTCTTACCCCTCTGCAGAGGCGCATTCAGTGTATTCTACAGCCCCAGCTGACAGGGCAAACATAATAATGGGTTGCATCTATTTTGATATACCACATACTATAGAGATATATACTCTCCTACCTCCGTAGGGTTGAGTTCTCTAGCGAATGAAGTAATCGTGTTGCCATTAGCGTTTATTGCAAATCATTTCATATATGAATTGAGGTCTCGGTAGCCGTTAAACAATGTAAACAATGGTAATTGTGATTCATAATCGTCTAAAATTTGCTTCGCTTCTACTGGTTCCTCGTGACTGAGGCTTAGAGGCCTAGATTGGCGTTTGAGTCAACCGGGTTTCGATCCCACCTACGGGAAGCTAATATATGTAGCCACTCTGATGGGTTCTGATAGAACGAAACAGATCTGTCTGTGGTTGACTATATATATATATATATATATATATTAGGAACACACACTCACACACACATATATACATAAGATTATTCTACTTATGAATTTAAGGTCATTCGATAAAAAGAGGATATTTTAAAATAAATTAAATTTCTACAGAATTCTTTTCCATAGATCTAAACTGTGCATTGTTTTTAATTAATTTAAAAATTTATCTCGTTGAAACATTTATTTGGTTCAATTAAATATGACGGTAAATCACTCAAAATGCTCCAATCGGAATACATATTCGCTACCTGAGAAGAACAAATCATATGACATTTACAGAAGGATGTGTCAAGTGTACGAAGATCATGTTTTACTCAAAATATAGTTACAAATGCTTAAAATCAAGCTTTGCACAAACAGTCTGAGTAATAAATAACGTCCCTGGAGTTGAAACGTATTATTTCTTCGGATGGGAAAACGTTCCAAGTGCAACGATAAGTAGAGGTCATGATTACAGTTTTCTGGGAGATGAAAGACCCATTAATACTGATTTCCCTAGAAAAGGTACAAGTTTAAACAGTGCTTCTTATATTCAAATCCTAGAATGTTATTTGTTTAGTCTTGGTCTGGTTGTAAATGTGAAAAAAATATTGCAACCCATTCTTGTTTGATCAGAAGTCCTGTTTTTTTTTTAGCGCATTGCTTTTTATCAATGTTTTTAACCGGATTAAAATAAATTCATATTTATTGTTGGTTACCATAAAGAGAATATATATATATATATATATATATATATATATACAGACACAAAATGTGTTAAAAATGATAGCGAACAACCCCTATATACACACACTTCTGCATAAGCCACCTACACACACACTTACACACAAAACGGAAACACAAACACACACACACGAACATATATATATACATATATATTCAAATTGACCCCGATACACAAGCGTAAATAATAAAAAAAATTATATACGAAGACCTCACCAATCTGTTAATATGCCCGAAATTTTTGCTACACAATTTTTGTGTATCTACATTTATTTTCAGTGTACAGTTACTTAAGTTTCACCAAGACGTGCCAAGTATTTGTCGCTGCCTCCCACCAGACACGACTTGACACAAGGTCAAAAGCCCGAAGGCCGATTAAAGTGGGGATAAAGTGGGGGAGGTCGGGGACGAATCGAAACTCGAACCCTGCTCGTCAGTGCTGCTCATCGGCTCACTTAGAGCAATGTGAGCCTGGTGAGGCAAGCAGTTTCACGAACCCAAATGTGGGTCCGGGCACGTATGCCAGTTTGCGGCTTAAACTAGACGCTTGGTCTAGTGCCGTAGAAGGAGGACAAAGGAGACAAAAATGCAGCTCGCCCACCCGAAAGTAGCCTAGTCGAAACTAGGTGCCTAATTAAAGGCCCCAAGTCTGCCATTGTTCCTTTTCCAGGGCCACGCTCCGGACCGAAGTCCAGAACAGGCCCCGGGGCGCCTTCACCAAGACGTGCCACAAGTCATCAATTATAGGGTACCAAAAAAAAAACAACTCGAAATCACTAGTAAGATCATTACACTACATTTAAATACATTCATAATATATTTTGCTATATATGTAAAAAAAAAAAAAACGATTCTCAATATGAATGTTTTCAGATTCATATCTCGTTTTGATGATAACGTATGCGAGAAAATCACTGTCACAAAACCACGTTGATACTGTATCTTTACCGCCTTATCTCTGAGTTTAATTTTAGTGCGATATATATATATATATATATATATATATATATATATATATATATATATATATATATAGTACAATTAAATGGCGACTCAAACTCGGTTAAGCCGTCATAATAAATTTATTTCGGCGGAGAATATTGTTGTTATGTTCTCCGTCTCGTCAGATGACTCTTTTTACATGCTCTGTATTTTCCCAGAGATGCGAATGAGGAGTTATAGTTCGTATTCAGAAGATAAATAGGAAAATTAAAGAAAATAAAAAATAAATTAAAAATCAGAAAACAAAGATAAAAATAAAAATAAAAATAAAAAACAAAAATAAAAAAAAAACATAAAGTGGAACTCAAATTACAAAGCTACAAATTCTTTCGTTCATAGGCGTGAGCAGAGGGTGTGGACATATTAAATGTTAGAACGATTAAGAAACAGGAGTGGAATTAAACTACGGGTCAGTCCCTTCTAGTTTTGTGTTCTGTTTGTGGTTTCTTCTACTTGGCAGGTGTGCTATTCTAAACAGACTATGATCGTTTAACTAATGGCTATCTCATATATGATTTACATTTATTTCTGATATGTCTGTTAATTACCCCAGCTGTTGCCATCTTAGGTATTCCTCTAGTTTCAATTAGGATCGAGATACTTAAACCAGATAAGGTGGGGACATTCATTATAGTCGTCAAGTGTATTTTTTACAATTTACCCTTAATATGGGCAAGGTGAATTAACCACTCTAGAATTACAGGCCCTATTTTTGGATTAATATTCCTTGTTCATCTGGCCCTTATCTACCTTTATCTTTCCCTGTCTCGGTGATATCTGCTGTTGGGTGAATCTCTATTATTTACTAATATTTCTTTATTATTTAAGATAATTTAAATTTTCCTCAATGTCTACACTTAAAGACAAGCACATTTCTTTCGTTCAATAAAAGTTTTCTATTCTTGAAATTAATTATGCTAATTTTTTCGTCTAAGCATAGGTTACATCTACCGTTGAAGCTGTTGGCGGTGGATGAGTGCCTTAATATTTTCCTCTTAATTTGTGGCGATAGCCCCTGATCCTTTAGGCCCCAGAAGTATTTCGATAAAGCACTCTGGTATCTAAGTTTCGGGTTGGAAAATGAGTGTCTATGGCTGTACCATCTTTGCTTCCAGTTTCCCGCAGAGATTCCAATATAGACTCTCTCCCCGTCCCTTTGCTGTTCCATAAGAGAAATGCATGCTTGGTATACGACATTCCTCGTGGTGCAGCGTCCGCCTAAGGGGCATTCTTCCTTATTCCTAGAGTTACAAGACTCCACGTTTGGGTTCCTATCCCTCGTGGTAAGCTCATTGAGTAGCCTCCTATTATGGTTGCTTAGTATGTTGTACATATTCTTAGTGCAGGAGTAGCTAATTTTCACTGTATTTCTATTAAAAATCCTACTCAATGGGTTGCCTCTATTAAAATGTTTATCTCGTAAGTGTAGAAAGTATCGACCTGTGTTAATGTTAGTGAGCTTACAAAATGGCGTATTGAACCAGACTACTTTTCTATTTCTATTCTTTCCTCGTCTATTTCCGTGACTACTATTATTAATAGTCTCACCTACTTTGAGGGGTGTGTGGGTCCCACCATTATTCTTCCTAGCTCTCGAATTGAGGTCCACCGGGGTTAAGTATTCCAGTCTACCTTGGAATCCACTGTCCTTCAGGGCGTCATCATATCTACTCTTGTTTTCCTCGAAATTTTTTTTTACCTGAGGACAGCTTATTAATTCTTTGGTTCACCGCATTGGGTATCTGTCTCAGTACCGATCTTGGGTGGTTCGAGGAGATATTTATGTATCTAGGGGCGGTATCGTTCTTACTAAAGGGTTTGAACGTACCATTATTTAAGTTCAATGTGACGTCCAGAAAGTCTACTATTTTTAAATTTGAGGCTATTTGAATTCTAAACCCTAGTAGTTTGAAGGCCCTAATAATTTTCTTCTGTATACTAGCGGTTTTCGGACCGTTACTGTCTGGAATATAAATAATCCCGTCACATCGGTAAAGCCCCACTTGTTGCGAGTTGACAATACGACCCAGCGTATGTAAAATATAGATCCCCACTAAGTCTGCTACCTGAGCCGAATCGTAGGCCCCCAGGGGGACGTCGAAATTGTCTACGTGGCTTTTTACCCAGGATCTGCGGTTATCGGATAGGACGGTTTTTCTACTTGCTAGGATAATTTCTATTTCTTCTTCTGTGATCTCTGTATATTCTCTAGCGTAGTTAAGGCTCCTCACTAATAATTCTTTAGTGATGGAAGGGTAGAACTCTATGATGTCGAATTATACGAAAGTGGACCTCTTTTTATCCTTAATTTTCCTAAACCAATCGATAGTATCCATAGAGTTTTTCCACAAGTTATATTTATGGCCACTCGTCAATCTAGACGTAATCTTCTGTATTACATCTTTAGATACAAAGCCTAGCTCGGTTTTTGTGGGGTTAATTAATCTAGTCTGCTTCTTATCCGGGAAGTTTTTTTGTGATCCTTAAATAAAATATAGGCACTTCTTTCTTCCAATTTCCCTACTCTATCGATCATATTTACTTTCTGAGCAAACTTAGCTGTATCCCTGTTGATTTGAGTAGTTGTGTCGCTATGGTCTAGTTTATATGATTCCGTGATCTTATCATTAGGATTCTCTCATATTCATGTGGACTGACCTGGTATATGTTGTTAGACTTATCAGAACTGACCCAGACTTTCCTCGATTTCCTAATGCGCTCTATGTCCTCCCTCAATTTCGCCTGGAATGTATTTTTAGAGTTCATGAATTCAATTTTCCGAATTATACCGAATAGGTCATTTTCGAACTGGTCCAGTCCGCTGTTGCTTGGTGGTGTCCTCTGCGACTTCAATCTTCTTGCGCCGGGCTTCTGTTTCTCTTTTGGGGCTGCAGGGTTGAGATGAAAGTGGGCCTTCCATCGCATCCTCTTGATAAAATCCACTATTTTATCCGTTAAGGATAGGACAAATTCGTGTTTCCCAGGGAATGGGATGTTCTTCAGGGAGTATTTCGGCGTGAATTTTTCCATTTGCATGTATAACCAGTATCTCCTTTCTTTTTTTATTTATCCACGGAGTGCCCAACTTGTTGCAAGGAGCGATATTTCTGAATTATCCAGTGTCCAAGGACAGTAGGTGTGGATTATTTTTTACATAGAATATATGAGGGTAATCATATAAATCTATGAGAGTGCTCAATGTATGGCTATTGTTAGTTCCCTATTTATTCTCTAGGGTATAACAAAATTCACATTCAGAGCGTGTGGGTCCACGAAGAGTTTTGTATTTTTTTTAGGAATACTTTATTTTTTCGCTCTTATATATGTGTTGTATGTGTCTTCAGATGGTTGCTTTCGTCAGAGAACCTATATGGCACAATGCTTTGTTAATGGGGCCCTCAATGAGACTTGAACTAACTCGTATTTGCCCTTTGAATGGTTTTCAGTTTGTTATGGGTCACTATTCACCTTTTCTTACAGTATGTTTACCTTATCCTTCACTATTCATTTGTCTTTAATATTTGATATTTGTTTTTCATTGTGTGTGTGTGTGTGTGTGTGTGTGTGTGTGTGTGTGTGTGTGTGTGTGTGTGTGTGTGTGTGTCTCCGTTTTTTGTGTAAGTGTGTGAGTAGGTGGCTTATGCAGGAGTGTGTGTATACAGGGGTTGTTCGCTATCATTTTCAACACATTTTGTGTCTATATATATATATATATATATATTCTCTTTAAAATAACCAACAATAAATAATAAATTTATTTTCATCCGGTTAAAAGCATTGATAAAAAGCAATGCTCTAAAAATATTAACAGGACATCTTCAGATCAAACAAGAATGGGTTACAATACTTTTTAAAAATATTTACAACTAGACTAAGACTAAACAAACATTCAAGGAGTTGACGATAAGAAGCACTATTTAAAATTGTTCCTTTTCCAGGGAAATGTGTCCGTGTGTGTGTGTGTGTGTGTGTGTGTGTGTGTGTGTGTGTGTGTGTGTTGGAGTGGTTTCGGATTCCTCTTACAGTTATTTTTTGCTCTGTGTGTTTGTGTGTGGTAGTGTGATTTGACGTTTACTGGTAATTATTTTTACAAATAACTTTCGTGTGTATATATGCATATCTATGCATGTTTGTGTCCATCTCTGTGTATGTGTGGGATTCATGTTTTTTTCAACTTTGGTTTAAATTTGTAATTCTTTTCCTTTATTTGAAGTAGTGTCTAGTCGCTAGTTTAGTGTATGGGCATTATTCAAAAATTTACCTTGACGACATTCGTGTAGACATTTTGCTATATTTAAATTTATATTTCCGGTTATTTTAATATTGCTTTTGTGTAGCAATATTCTTGTATTAAGGGCCTGTGTTGACCCTATGTATATTTCTTTACACTTGCTACGATTACGTATGAGTATGTAGCCTACATTTTTTTGAGTTGCAGCTTAAATCGTCTTTTATTTCGAAATTTGTTTCCGGTTTTTTAAACGTAGAGGATTACCCTTCTATAATTATATCACAAATTTTACATCGTTAATTATTGCATATCGGAGCTCTTTGTGTTCTGTTTTCTCCGAATGTAAAAGAGTCAAGTATTCTTTTAATATTTTTGTGTTGTCTCGTGCTTTTAGTGATTTTTGCTGTGTCTAGAATATCTTTGATTTATCATTTCTTTTAAGTTCTTCTGGATTTTAAAAATTATTTATGAGAATAGTTCTGTGTTGTTTTGAATATAAGTTTCGACGTATGCTAGGGTTTTCTCGTTGTTGTGCTTTTTGGGGTTCCGTAATTAACAAGGCCTTGTGCCATATATGTATTTTGACGAAACAGCAAGCTGGAAACATACATGTATGTAAAAACGAAATAAATAAATAAATCCTGAACAACATACAAATCTCTTCGTGCACCTACTTATATTAAAATATTTCTTTCTCTCTTTGGAACTACAACAAAAAAATTATATATATATATATATATATATATATATATGTATATATTGTTATAGAGACAAAGAGAAAGAGAAAGAAAGAGAGCGGGGAGATAGAGGATGACAGAGAAAGAGTCGGTGAGGCAAAGAACAAAAAATGACCTCGGGTGATAACGGGCGAACCAACAAGCGAAAACTAGCGTATTAAAGAAAAATGATCGGATAGTGAGTGGAGTAACACTGAAACCAAAAAAGGGGAAGAGGAAAACATACTGTTCCCAAGGGGACACAACACCATGAGGTATCTGCCGAAAAGTCGGCAATTTTTCTAGGGGTTGGGCTGAAATAAAGCAGCCAACAATCGACACTGAGTAAAAGCCATAACTGATAAGTTTGACGAACGGGGCTTAGTTGAATGAATACTTGCTTTAATTTATTTTTCTATTCTATGGACTACGGGATCTCTGGGGAATACTTTTATGGTTATCCCTCTACACTATGATATACTCTTTCTCATTCATAAATACTTACCCTATTTACTCTCGGGGACACTTCCTCTCAGCGCCGGGTTGGCACACTCTTCAGTAGGTCGTGTTGGTCGGTACACGGATCTGGTCTGTTATGTCCTGGTTCTGCTGGCAGTCAGTTGAGGAACGGCTCGATCGGCATCATCGAGCATTCGGGAGCCGTCACCCAAGGTTTTAAGCCTCCTTGCGGGGGGGGGGGTAGGTTTCTTAGCTGCTGCCAGAGGTACCCCTCTTTAGGGGAATGCTGATGGGGCTCGAGGCATGTTTGGAACCGCAGGGCATGTCTGGACAATGGCCCTTCGGCCAAACCGATCAAAAAAAAAGCCTTGTGCCATACTCATCTGGTTAGTGGGACATACGATAAAATACTGACTTCCTCCCAGCAGCAGAACCTGACAGTCTCGAACGGACACTTCTACCTCCTGTACTAACGCTCTTATTTTGTATATATATATTCTGTTTATTCAATACACTTGTTCCACCTACTTTCTCTTGTTCCGTGTCTTCTTGCCACAATAAATACACATTGGGGTTCGAGAAGCTTTGTTATTATTCATGTGCCAAGAAAATTCCCTTAGTTCGTAACAATATATAATTAAAATAATAATCAGAGGAAAAACTTTTTATTATTATGATCTAGCCTTATTCAACAATTATACTGTGTCCACACTAAAGCAAATTATATATCTTATATACCGTACAATTTTTTACGATAGTAATTGCTTTGAGAAATGGCTGTGGGACTTTTGGCCGGAGTTTTACTTGATACATTGGTAAAATCTATTTTCGACATATCGCATAGTATTCAAATTTGGTCCGAAGAGGAAACATTCAATAACAATATGATGGACAAACGTTAAACTCTGTACCAATCTACAAACATAGGATGGTTTCCCTGAGATGCCCCAAACTCTTCTAATACGTTAAGCAAAGCTCTTTTTCGTGCTCCCTAGTTTCCTGTTTCGGCCGTGCGCCTTTGGAAAGGAAAAGTCATCAATATATTAAGGTTAGATTCGCCCATAAAATTTGTGGCGTTTTTTCGTTCCTATTGAACGAATAAGAACAAGGGCAGCAACTCAAAAGAGACATTTGAGCGAGCGTAGCATCAAGACAAGCGATAGAAGATCATCCGAATTGAATGAAGAGTAAAACGAATTGAATTGAGGCGCAGAGATTTAAGCGGAAAGATTATAGTATAAGGCTCGTATGCATACCCCATAGAACGGCCGAGAAAGAACCATAAAACCGAAGGATTCTGTAATGGATAGACCATTCGGACTGCTATGTGTGATGGGGGTTTTTCAAGGCGTCTTTTTACTTGGTTCCTGATTTCTTTCTGGATGCAAGATGTTTCTATTATAACGTTAAGTCTCACCGTGAAAATGCGAGGGTTTTTTGTTTTCCTTTAATTATTTGTCTGTCGAATATTAATCAAAATACAATTGATTATTGAAACTGGAATTTAAGCAAAAGAAGAGGCCGAAAATTAGATATTTTTGTGACTTGATTTTGAAACCATCTAAACTCTTAACGATGGGAAATCACAACTTTCCAACTATCCGGAATGATGGTCGAATAAACTTTCTTTGACTCATACACAGACTGCCGGTTGTCCCCTCTCTCTGTTGGTCAAATACTGTCGGACCGCTGTATACACACTCTGACCAACCATTCAAGAGGTTTCGCCTCACTGCCTAAATTTACAGAGCGTCCAGTAAGAACTTGAAATTATAATCTCTATGGTGTCTGGAATTTGTTTTCTACTTTGTCTGTGTGAGGGCTGACCGATGATTTAGTTTATTTAAACCAATCAGTGCCATCCATCTCCTGTCATACTGTAACACAACTCGTTTCTTTGTCTTGAGTCATTAATATTATTTTCCAAGGACGGACTTTGGTAATTCTATTATATTTGAATCTTAGAAAGATGAATGTATTTCTCTGCAAGCTGACAATATTGATTTTTGTTAATATATTTCGTCCGACAGCAAGTAAAAATGATGGAAAGAGCTCAAAACATCCATCTTCTTTTTTAACTGCCAAATTTCATGGATATGTGTCCGAGGGTTTTAACCACGTTAGGAGAAAATCATTCAGCTTTAATAGATCAGAAATTATTTTTAAAATGACAAACTAGTCTGCCCAGATTATTATATCACCGTCTGTATTCAGTGCAAAGAATTGGTGGAGTTCTTTGTATTCTTGACAATCTAATTTCAGCTAACTTTCGCTTCGGTTAGATCAGAAAAAATCCCAAGTAAACAGAGCATTAGTTCCTTACTAGAAATTGACAGTGGAATTAGTTGCAGGGGGAAATCTTAGAATTGTTTTTAACAAATTGAAGATAGTGCCATAGCCTCATAAAATCTAAAACTTCTGAAGTTTGTAGACCAGTTCATAGGCCTCAGTAACAATATGGGGTTTTCTGAAAACAATGTTAGCATACGCAAAGTTAAGGTATGTTCTCCTTCTGGTAGTTTATTGACCAACGTCAATTCTTCCAAAGTTAAGTCATGTCAGCACTACTGAATGATTGAATCACTTGGACTTTGATAAAATGCCTTGAGGAGGTGCCCGTGTTGTGATGGTTATCGTCGCAGGAAATGGACACGGCGAAACGAGTTCAAAACCTGGACGAGACTGATTGCATTTCACATAGCACTAATACCCTTGGGAAAGGTATGAATCCAATTATTCTCCCTCCAGCTATGGGTAAATAGTAGGACAGACTATGTTCTTCAGCCTTGTTTAGGCAACTAGTCTAGGAGAAGGAAAACTCTGAATTCAAACCTGTTAAACTCCGCTTAAAAATTGACCTTGTGTCAAATCGTGTCCGAGCGGAGGGGTTGGGTAAATATGATAAAATGCCTTGAGAAAAAGCTAGATGGTAAATACACTAGGATGATGCATGCTGTTTTAAACAAATCCTAGAAACGCCACCTCACAAATAGAACTGATGTATGATCACTTACCTCCCATCTTATAAACCATCCAAAAAAGGTAAGTAAGACATACTGAGGACCAACGGTGAAGTAAGAACGAGTATTTAAGCCAAGTTCTCAACATGGACACACCAGTGTTGACTGACCGGCAAAAAAAGTCACTTCAGTGCGGACACTGGATGCCAACTTGAGGACTTTGTGAGAGTGATGATAGATAGGGATTGAAAGATTGAGAGAGAAAAAGTAAAAGGAATCTGTACCGTCGTTACACCTAGATGATAAAACAAGAAACATGCATTGTTTTTTTTAGAATTCATGAAGGATTTTATCATGTGTAAAATCACTGCTGTACATTATTTGTGCTTTAAATGCAAAAACACTATAACTGTAATTCCAAGTTTAAATTGAACCTTGAAAAAAGAGGTAGAAGATGATAATACTCTATGAATTTATTACAGACCTTGAAAACCAAAGTCAGAGTAATGTTAGAATAGTTTGAGCATTTCGTGTTTGATAATGAAATAGTTAGAAGAAAAAAAAGGAAAGCGATAAAATGAAGGACACCGCCGTAAAAAAACTGCTATAAAACACGAATATACATGTATAAAAGGATTTAGAACCCCCAAATGACCGTAGAATGGAATCTCATATAGTAAGAAGGCCCAAAGCAAAGCAATTCCTTTCTACGTTTGGTACTGGCCAAATAAGTGTCAGCTATCCTGTCCCTTTACTATATTGTCATTTTAAAATGCATGATAGATTTTATTAAGTGTAAGATCACTGCTGTATATTATCTATGTTTTGAATGTAAAAATACTATTACTCTAATTTCAAGATACAGTGGAACCATGAAAAAGATTAAAAGATGCTGATACTTTTGGAATTTATTAGAGTGTATAAACCTAAGTTAGCGTAAAAATAGAATCCCCCTGTGGATGCAAATAATCATAAATAAGGAATCTCTGATGAATTAAAAAAAGGAACTGTGAAATTTTATTAATAAAAACTTCCTGGACGAGGGGGAAGGCTTGTTTTGGGGTGAATCCATGGAAAGCAACGTGGTAGACGTAAAGGCGGACGAATCCACTGACGTGTCAACGCCATGCCTAACCAGAGGCTGCGGATACGAATCTTACGAGACAGCGGTCAGGATCAAATTTTTCTATCGGGTAACTACTGATTCTTATCTACTAGGGTAGATACGAGACTAAATTTCAGAAAAGAAAGGGAAAACTATGGACCTACACCTACCCAAACAATACTAAAATACAGATAGACTTCATCCTCATAAATAAGAAATGGAATAATAGCACATTGACTTGTGGGGCATATTCCTCTTTCGAGGTTGGGTCCTCCGATCACCGAATTATCACAGCAAAGATACGACTGAGCCTACGAAGGAATGCGGTAGGAACCACCGGAACTGTACTCTATAACAGAGATATTAGAGATAAATATACGTAAACACTAAGAAACAAAATCGATGCACTTCAGGAGATATCAGAAACACCTACACCGAATGACAAATATGAGAACTTAATCAATGATCAAATAGATACGGCATACCAACTAGACAAAGACCTAAACCTAGAGTTCCATGGGAGACATTAGCGGTTAGAAAAACAGCGCGCAGACGTAAAAATTGTTTCCTTGCGCAATAGAAGGTAACCGAATGAATATCAATGCTCAGAAACTTAAAAAAACACAAAAATATTTAACTGGGCAAGACCTAAAAGAGCAAACAGTATACGTACAAAATCACATCAATGAGATTATTGACTCGGTTGAAGATAGACAATTTAAGACAGCATGGCAGATGGCAAATGAAGTGAGCAGAAGGAAGAGTACTGTAAAAGCTAAACTGAAAGCTACCAACGAAGAAGACTGAATATACCTATGGAAACAACATTTCGAGAATTTACTGGGAAAACCTCCGAAAGTTACGGATGAACCAATCACGAAAATTATTAGAAATCAACTTGCCATCAAACTAGACAGTTTACGCAAGAAGAACTTGAATCAGAACAAAGAAAAATAAAAAAGAAGTATGGAAAACCAAGGAATTCGACAGCATACTGCCTCGTCACTGTAATACTCTTCATAACCAGAACGCAATAGACAGATGGACACAGGGATGCATCCTCCCTTTCCTTCCAAAGGGTGACCTCAGAATAGCCAAGAACTACCGAGGTATAACTCTTACATCCATAGCGGCCAAGATCTATAATTTTCTACTACGCAACCACATAGAACCGAAAATTGAGAAAATACTGAGGAAAAACCAAAATGGCTTTCAGAGAAATCGATCCATGACATCATATATTTTGAATATCCGTCGAATTTTAAGAGGTGTACTTTAAAAAAAACAACAAAAAAATATTGACGCAACAATATTATTCGTCGACTTCTCCAAGGCATTTGATTCCATACATAGAAGGAAGATGGAGCAAATAATTCTCGCCTACTGCCTTCCCAAAGAAACTGTCCCAGCCATAATTATGCTATATAAAAACATAAAAGTAATAGTCCGCTCACCGGATGGAGACGCAGACTACTTCGATAATGTAGCAGGTGTGTTATAAGGAGACATATTCGCCCCAGACAAGTTTTTCATCTGCCTTGAATACCTGCTTAGAACGTCTATAGATTTAATAAAAGAAAACGGTGTAAAGCTGAAAAAGAAAAAAATGTAGAAGATACCCCTCGCAAACAATAATGGACGCGGACAACGTCGATGCCATTGCGCATCTGGCAAATACAACAACCCAATCTGAATCCATTCAACATAGTCTGGGACGAGCTGCTGTTGGCATATAATTTCATGTCAACACAAAAAGACGGAATATATGTGCTTTAATCAAAGAGGCGATATTTTCACACTAACGGGTGGTCCTTCGAAACTGGTGAACAGGTTCATCTTCCACGGAAGCAGTGTCTCATCAACGGAGAAAGACATCAGCACGCGATTAGCAAAGGCAATGCCAGCTATCGATAGCCAATCAGTTATATGAAAGTTAGATCGGGCCGATTAAACAAAACACAGTTTTTTTCAAAGCAGCGGTCGTGTCGATACTCCTATATGGGTGCACTACATGGACGCTTATTAAAAGTATGGAGAAAATGTTAATGGCAGTTACACAAGAATTCAACGAACAATATTGAACTAGTCCTGGAGGCAACACCTTACAAAACAGCAGTTGTACGGCCACCAACCACCCTTCAGGGAAACTATCCAAATTAAACAAACCATACAAGTGGGGCACTGCTGAAGATGTAAGGACGAAATCATATATGATATAGCCCTGTGGACCCTTTCACATGGATGAACAACGGCAGGACGAACTGCTTGAATCTATATACAATATCTCTTTATTGGCCTAAAAACATAGAATTGCTCTCAAAAAATCAAACGAGATTTATCGTTACATAATCCAACAAATGTTGGCATACCTCAAAATCAACTTGAAATCATAATTTTGCGCAAAATATTTGTATTGTGACACTAAGAACCATAGTTACGTTAAAATGCATGGGGAGATGCTATGAGTTTAGTTCTGTACGTATTCATATGAGCAGAGGCATATTTTTGTGGATGTGTGTTCTTGGTAATATTGGGCAATGGGTTGCTCGTTAAAGGTTCAAAATTTGTTTTATTTCATTTGTTGGACAGTGCGGAAAACGCTGGGAGGTTGTTTGAGTCTCCGATATGAAAGGCTGCTAGTTAAACATGAACGCTGGTCGTCTTTGTGCGTTTGAGTGGAAGAGGCCAGTTCTCTTTGTGTACCGACAATAACTGAACCTTGGGAGACCAGACCGAAAACAGTGGTCAACGATGGGTGAAACGGGTACGAGAGTGGCCAGCGAGAATAAACAGAAGCGATTCAGTTGCTTTTCAGTGATAAGAGAGGGCAACTTTTTGGGATTTAATTTTAGTTAGGGCCGCTCGCAAGCCAAAAGCTCCGAAGAACTGCTCATTCCACAAGATGCTCCAGTATGACTGAGCTGAATCAAAAGGTCCCAGAGTGCTACATCGAAGCAACTTAGGCCCTTCTGACTACTCTCTTAGCCCTTTTCCTTTTTTTGTGACACCCGCCTCGGCTTTATGCAAATTTGGTCCGTGTCTGTAAAACTTTGACCAAGTTGGGGTCTTGACCATTTTACCGGTTAAAAAACTGTGCAAACGAGATGCACAGGAAAACAAGCAGTTGCATAAAACTAATTTATTAACTAATACCAGATGAGGCAAACCGATTTTATTTGATAATTGGACTTTCTAGTTTTATAGAATAGACCTTAAACAAACAAGAATAAGATTTGAATTAGGTGGCATATTTTCTTTGTAAGGCAGAGGAAATTATTATGTAATTAGCAAATTTTGAGATACTATGGAATAAACTTCTATTGGTTGTTTCATAGATAAGTTATGTTGATTAAAATATCATTAGTTCATGAAAAGTTTTGAAATAAATTAATTTCAATCAATTCTATATCTGCCATTATTTTTCTCACTTAATTCCTTTCGTATAAAATGCAATTGGTTTTCATCTCAAGAAATTTCCCCTTCTTGATAAAATGGTTAACCATTGAAGACATTTGGTAGAGAACGGAAAGATATAAAACATTTAGGGGAAAATCTGGTGAATATGGAGCAGACCAACCTAAATTTGATATTTTCCTACCTGATACTTCCTGCATGAGGTCTAGCACAACGTTTCTCCTATTTGACGCTGGCAAGGACTTTCCTAAGAAATTTTTATGCACACATTGCAGCTTTTGAGAGTATAAGGCTGCAATGTCTTATTGCTTTTGTAAAACTCAAAATCCCTATAGCGGTAATCCTACTGTGTTATTGGAAAATTTATTTAATCCAACTTAAAATATCTATGTTAATTATTAACAAACGTAATACTTACTTTTTTGTGAAGTTTTATGTGAAAAGTGAACACATAGCTAAGTCAAATTCATATTGCATATATTCAAGCACTTATACACATATATGCATATATAGACCCAAATAAAAGCACAACTAAATTAATACTTAGCTTAGGTTCTTTGTTTTCTTTTCTTTCAAAGAATAGTTGTCTTCGGAGATTCATTACTTTTCAGGAGTGTAACGTTGGTTATTTGAAGCGACGTCATTCCATGTTGAAAGGTTTTTGTTGATCGTGTAGTTATTTATCATTATTATTTAAACAACGTCTGCTTATTTATAGTTATAAAATTAATATTTACACAAGGACAGCCTTTTATTCTCAACCAATAAAAAACGTCTTTTTAATTATTCTTAAAAATTAATACTTGTGAAAAGTTATACTTATTTTATTTATTTATTTATTTAAATTTTGTAATTTTGTTTTATATTGCAAAATCATATTGAAGGAATATTTATTTCTAACAATGTACCCTGCATACCTTTTTCTTCCATGAAGCGTCGCCTTTGCAGTAGGCTTCAGAGATGCATCCTGAGTAATCCATATACTTTTAAGTAAAACATTTTCATAAAAGACCCATTTTCCTCACCTCTAATATTGTTCTTGAGAACCGGATCATTTCTCTGCTTTGAAAGAAAACTTGTCGCTATTGATATGCGATCTTTTTCAAATGGCAGGAGGTTTTGGACTGGGATGTGATAAGTTCAAGTGCTAATACTCGAGAAATTTTCTATTCCGCCAATTCTCTAAAAGCATCTTGATCGAGGTCTGAGTGTCGTCAAGGTCTAACTTCTTCTCTTTGTGATATATCACCAGAAAGAAAATTTGAAAACCAGTTTACGACTTGCCGATCAGTAACGACACTTTGGCCGTATATGCTATAATGTAGCGTTTTCGTTATTCTTAAACTCCAACAATAATAAATTTGAATACTTACTTTTAATTTCTACAATTTAGTTGTGTGAGATCATAGATTAGCTAATGATGCCCGCTCTTCTACAAGTAAAAGAAAAGTGACCGATGAAGGCACTCCGTAATCAGGTCATTTCTCGTTTTGCTATAAACAGCATAAGTTTAAAATGCCATGTCACAACTTGCTTAAAAACATTGAATTTATTTCTGATAATATGTAAATTGGCTTCCTAAAACAATCAACAGCAGGAAACAAGATAAATAAATAGGTTGACATTTGAGTCAACTTTTTCGACTGAATTGCAAGAAATTAATCGAAGGAAATAAGATTTTCACGCAGAAAATTCAAACGAAACCAGGATTGAAACAAAAATAAAAGAAAATGAGGATAAAGATAGTGAATGAAAAACATAAGGAAAATAATTACAGAATCACCTTAAAATGTGAAACAGGCTTGTAAAAACCCATGACTACGGCACTAGTAAAATTATTAGAACACCTATACATCAACCACCACAAAATATAAGAATATATACGAATTCAAAAAGCAACCATTCAAGAAGACCATTTATATAGATATCTTTAATTACTTACGCCAAAAAAGTGACTGCCGAAAGAAAACATGTAAATTTCCAAAGTCATACATGAAACGCGCTTTTATAATACCAAGAGAAATCACGAGGAGTATGTCAAGATTAATATCATGTGTACACATTCATAAATGATTTTCACATTCCATCCATAGAAAAGGGATTTGATGATGATGGAATAATTTGTAAACATGATAATGAATCTTGTCACTGACAAAAGCATATTAAATATTTTCTTCAGAAATTGTATATGAGGATCCTTACATAAGTTTCAAGACTTTTTTTCGTATGGGCCATTTTAATGATAGTACACACATGAAACTCTAGTCCCCTTCCAATTAATCTCCTTCGCCTCCAATGCACTTCTTGTACCGTTCCAACAACTTATCAAAGGCCCCATGGAAGTCCTCTTGTATGAACGTGTCAATGACCTTCGTCAAAGCCTCTTTCATCTCCTTAATTGTCTCATAACGACAGCCTCTAAGCTTAGGGAATAACCATAAGTCACAGGGAGCAAGGTCTGAACTAAAGGGAGGCTGAGGAACTGTCTTGATGCCCATCTTGGTCAAATCATCTGTGACAAGGATGGAGTTGTGGACTGGTGCATTGTCCTGCTGGATATGCTACTGACCCGATTTGAAGAGTGCTGGCCTCTTCCGGGTGAATCTCTCCCTAAACTTCAACATAGTAACCCTAACCCTTTGGTCAATCAATTCTGGTGTATTGACTTCCTTACTCCTCCCACGCCTCTCATCATCCCTCACAGACTCACTGTCTTCCTTGAATCTCTTATGCCACTCAAAAACTGATGTTCGATTCAAGAAAGATGGTCGAAAAGCATATATTTCTGTGGCATTTTTTCCACGTTTAAAACATAATTTTATTGCATATCATTCATCTAAGTTGTCCTCACGTCCAGATTGCATTTTAGAAATTCACCATCTGTGACCATCAGGCTTTAGTAGGGTGTATTCCAATTGCTTCTGTTGCTGTTCATTTGAACCTGAAATAATAAAAATTGGTCAGTCTTTGCATAAGATGTATAGAAATAACATTCTGCATTTTCAAGAGTCTACGACAATTCTAAATGCCTGTACAAAAAAAAAAACCTGGAACTCGCTGCATAAAATCAATGACATGACCAGCAAAAAGACTTGATCCCAAATCCATTTCAAAATGCTCTATCCAAAGAAGAAGATATTTAAACTTGTAACCCTTTGAAGTCCAAAGTCAGTTAAGAGAGGGTTTATTACCCAGATAGGAAAAGAAATCGAAGTGGATTATAGAAGAATAGAAAAATATATTACGAATGTGTTATAGCTTAATGGATTTTCAAAGGGTAGTTTAGGAAAAAAATATGTTTTATTCTATTGCTAGTATTGTTTTTTATGAAACATAATCTTCTCTGTGTTTTGATGAGAGGGCAAGTTGTCGTAAGTGTTGAGTTATTTTGATGACTAAGGGAATAATGAAAATAAACTGTTATCAGCTCAAGGTTGCTGTTATGAATTCAAAACGATTTTTTCTAAATTTAGAAGTGCAATTCGGTGTGGTATTTTGCAGAAATCTAACAGTTCTTTGAAGTCAATTGTAAGAGTATGCATAAATTAAACAGAATAGTAATAAGCAGACAGAACCATGAACCAATCAGAGGGCGAAACGAATAAACAAAAAAGCACGCGGTATGTAGCTCCTTAATTCAGAGTTTTAATGATCTAAAACAAAACTCTCCTGAGTAGATAAAATGGGAAACCTGTCTAAACAGAACACAATGAAAAATAAGCACGACCACCATTTGATTGAATATTTATTCTAATTTCATTGTAGGGGATTCCATATGTTTTTATAAATATTGGCTGATTAAAGGGAAGGGACTTAGGAGATTACGTGCTGAACTGAAACATCGTATTAAACGATTTCAATTCAAAATCACTTTCAGATAATACACGAGAAAAATGTATGAACCTGCTAATGCCCCGAATATGGGTTAAATGAACAGTAATGCCCTTCTAGCAGATTAGCTTTGGAATCAAATAACCTCAGAATGTTGATATATGATTAAACAAAGAAGACATACCAAATCAAAATTGGCCTCCTCTTTAATATTTGCTTCTGCGTCGCTGAGAAACAATTTATTCAAGGTAAATATTATGAAGTCAAAATTTTCAACTTCTTAACGAAACATTTGTGTGTCTTATCTTTTATTAGTTCATTTATAACTGATAAATTAACCACCCCTAAAAAAACGAGTGAAATCTTATAAGTATGAGAATTCCATCGTTTTTACCAGGTGTAATATCGTCTCATGGTTCTGACACTTAACTACAATAATAATAATATGTGAAGGTGCCCGTGGTGTAATGGTTATCGTCGCAGGATATGGACACGGTGGCACGAGTTCAAATCCTGGACGAGACTGATTGCATTTCACATAGCACTAATACCCTTGGGAAAGCTATGAATCCAAATATTCTCCCTCCAGCTATGGGTAAATAGTAGGACAGACTAGGTTCTTCAGCCTTGGTGAGGCGACTTGTCTAGGAGAAGGAAAACTCTGAATTCAAACCTGTTAAACTGCGCCTAAAAACTGACCTTGTGTCATATCCTGCCCAAGCGGAGGTGTTGGTAAATAGGACTACAATAAATATTAAGTTTTTGCATTCGGTGTTCAAAGTAATATGCGGCCTCACATCTGTTGACATTATATACTGCTTTACTTAAATCTGGAGTGGTGATATTTTTAAGGTCCCATCAATCCGTTAAACTGATTTGAGATAATATTTAAAATCCTCTTAAATTAAATTTGTTTTTGCGGGTGTCCTCGCGGCGTAATGGTTAACGTGATGGAGAGCGGAATCATAGTACGCGAGTTCGTACTCCAGTCGCGCTATTACGTTCACTTTCGGGCAAATACCCTTGGGAAAGGTATGAACCCCCTTATCCTTCCAACTATGGGTTAAATAGTACCACTACTGTTCTTCTAGGAGAATGGCTTTGGCATTGAATAACCTAAAAAGAGTTGATATGCCATTAGACAAAGAAGCTAAACCAAACCTAAATCTGTTTTAAAACGCTGATATAATTACTAAATATAAAGTGCTTACATATTCAACAACTTTTGAATGGATTATAAGGGTTTTTAAAACATTGGTTTTACAGTTCGACAAGAATACTTCTCAAAAAATATGTAATTTTTGAATTAATATTAACCATTAATGTATTCTTTAAAGTAAAGAGTTAATTGAAATGAGTTTTAGTTGTTTGTTTGTTTGTTTTCTTTTACTTAATACAAAATCTTTTAATGCCAAATCAAGTCATTTTGATAGAAACTGTTTTAGTTTTATTTTATCGCATATCAACCATTGTTAGTTTTTTTTAAATGTCATATCCATTTTTATACATATAAACAATTCTCTTTCAAACAATTCATTTAGTCAAAAAATTAAATGGTTCCAAATATTGCTATGTATCACTAACCATGCAATTAAACATCATTCATTTATTTACACACAGTTGTATTTCAAACAATTCAGTTTAGCATAAGTAGACAGTTTAGTTCTACATGTCCCATAGATAGGCTCTTATCAACTACTACCACTCTAGGCAAGAGTGAACATGGAAGCGATGTTAAAAAGCATTCTCCAAAGCACCAGTATTACTAAAGCGTCACAATCCGATTGCTTATGGTCATATCCAGGAGGTGCCCGTGGTGTAATGGTTATCGTCGCGGAAAATGTGCACGGCGACACGAGTTCAAATCCTGGACGAGATTGGTTGCATTTCACATAGCACTAATACCCTTGGGAAAGGTATGAATCCAATAATTCCTATAAGCTATGGGTAAATACTGGGACAGACTGGGTTCTTCAGCCTTGGTGAGGCAACTAGTCTAGGAGAAGGAAAACTCTGAATTAAAACCTGTTAAACTCCGCTTAAAAAATTGACCTTGTGTCATATCCTGCCCGAGCGGAGGGGTTGGTAAATATGATATCCAGGAGACTTATTGGTGATGGGGGTCTTATCTGTCCCTAGACATTCAGTCTGTAAATTCTGCAGCCCCAGAGGACAGGTCCAAAATTATTTCATCAGATTGAAATGAAGCTATATTTTGCAAATTATTGGTATTTATTAGTAAAATGATATAATTGCGTGAAATAAATACTGACTTCGACATTAAATAACACAACAATTTTTGATATGGATTAAAGCCATCAACCAACCAACCAATACACCAACAAACAAACCAACCAACCAACAAAAAAACCTTCTGTAAAAAAATGTTTATCCCCCTAGAAATAAAATATACAGTTAGCAATCTGAAGCTTCTGTGAGTGGATAAGTAAATAGCAAGCAGTGAATGGCTTTTTATTTTACTGGAAATTCAACGTATGGACACATTGTTTTTTTTTTTAAGTTGAATAATTAAATAAAGATGTATCCCTACGTTAAAGAGGTGAATGAATACGAGAGTAAATTGCATAATTTTTGCCAAGAGTAGTACTTTCAAGTTTAGTAAGCTCAAACAAAATATTTTCCAATAATCTTATTGAAATTTAGTTTTATATTCGCACTTACATGTACATATTTCAGTGTTCTAAAACTTCAATAATTTTAGATTTTATTCATTCGCATCTAAAAACATAGATTCATAAAAACCGTGGCAGTACATATAAATATTTTACTAGATCTAAAATAGCCGAAATAATGTGATTATATCCTTTGGGAAACTGAATATATATATATATATATATATATATATGTATATGTGTGTGTGTGTGTGTGTGTGTGTGTGAGACAGAGAGAGAGAGAATGAGAAAGAGAAAGAGAAAAGGAGGGAGGGGAGGAGATAGAGAATGAATGTGTGCGAGTGTGTATACCATATTCCCCTGCATATGGAAAGCCACCAAACGTTGACATCTTTCCAACCACCATAGCTGTTGATTTCATGGTTTTCAAACAGGATAAATCCTTCTCCACTATAAAGGAGAGAAGATGACATTTAGTGACAAGCCGATGAAACAGTTGACCAGTTCACAACCCGTGGCGGAAAGATCTCATCTACCGAAAGCGATGGGACGTTGTAGACGGCTATTGACAGGTTGCCAATCATATGGAAATCTGATCCCTTTGAAAAAATAAAACTCTTCCTATATCGGTGTTACTCCATTGAAGCACCATCAGGTTGTTATCGAAACGCATAAAAAAAAGTAAATAAGAACTACACAAAAATGTTTTGCTCCATTTTTAATGAACTGTGTAAACCTCACCCTACAAAACAGCAGCTGTATGGCAACTTACCTCCCATCTATTAAAAAATCTATGTAAAAGGAACAAGACATGATGGGCAGTGCAGAAAAAACAAGAACGAACTCATCAGGGATATCATATTATGAACTGCAAGACATGGAAACGTCCGTGTTGGGTGAGCAGCAAGGTATTACATACATAAGCACTGTGCTGACTCTTGATTCAGGCTAGAGGATAAAAAACAAGGGATGATTGAGACAGTTAGCAAGATAGAGACAATAAACATCGTGCTATCAATACGATTCGATCATGGTGATTATATATATATATATATATATATATAATCCAAGGAGAAAATCTATGGAGTTGGAGTATCCAATTTGAGTGCTCAATGCCGGCGGCAATCGACGTATAATCAATTTGGGACTCAGAAACTCAACGTGCAGAACCAGTTTTTTATTAAATTTTTTTTTTAAATATAGAGAGGAAAAATCGAGACTTTGATGTCATTATAAATTGCCATTATACATTGGTGTCCTTATAAATTGTTATAATAAATTGAACACGGGTGTGTCTATGTCTAGGAGTTCTTAGATTTATAATGACACCAAAAAGAGATTTATTTCTAATTCTTTTCATATATATATATATATATATATATATATATATATATATATATATACAGTAGCGTCCAAAACTAAGGGACAAAATTTTAAAACCTAATATTTGTTAGAAATAACAACTGTGAAAAACTGAAATTTTGACAACTGGTAATCGTTATCATCCATAATAACATACTAAAATTTGAATCATTTGCAAAGCATAGAAAAATATTTTCAAATTTGGAATGTCCAAAAGTAAGGGACAAAATTGAGAAAAACGATGTAAACAGTATGCTATATTCAAATTTTTGGATTTTCTCTAAAGAATAAGTCTTACTTAGTCATTTGTAAACGTTGCATTAGCTGGCACCTTGGCGAAACGCCAAAAACTTGATTACTTGCAGACACAAGCAATGGTGAAACTACACAAGGAAAAGCACACCATTAGAGAGTTATCAGAGAAAGTGAAACATTCCAAGAGTGTTGTAGGCAGGGTTGTTAAATCCTACAATGATACTGGCAAAATAGTTAGTGCTTTTAAAACCGGCAGACTCTGCAAAACTTCGGCAAGAGAAGATCGAATAATGCTGCGTATGTCATTAAAGGACCGTTTTAAATCTTGCACAGAAATTAAAAGGGTTATGAATAGATCCTCATGTGTTAATGTGTCAAGACAGACTGTTTCTCGACGACTGCAAGGAATAGGGCTGTGGACGATAGAGATGGACGGCCTAGAAAGGGTCATTGAAATCCCTGCTAACAGCATGATGATGATGATGATGATGAAGAGAGAAAAATATGTTTCAAAATGAATAGAGCCTCAAAGGTATTTATTTTTAAATGATTTATTTTACTTCTATATGTGTTTCTTTCTTCTTATGATTGTCACCAGAGAGCATTAAATGACGTCAGGCGGTGCCGTCTTTGATTTTTTTATAAATCAAAGACGACAATGTTATATGAGATTAAGCTCTATCTGACGACTGTGATCAGCTAGAAACACGAGTGCAAGTAAAATAAATAGTTTGAAAATAAATATCTTTGTGGACCGATGCATATATATATATATATATATATATATATATATATATAAAGCATGTTTGATTAAATAATAAAGACACATTTTATCTATATAATGTTATTAATATCCTTTCAATGTTCCTGATAAGTGTCTTGGTTTCAAGTTGGAATTGGTGGATTAATTTATTTTTTAAAATAGTCCACATTTCATGATTATATTCTATTTCTGTTGATTGTGTTCACTTTTTAAATTCATCAGCATCTTAGTTTTATCCAACTTTGCGTTTACGTAATTTTGTTATGTTATAAAAACCCTGAATACTGCGAAAACTCTTTAAAAACACTCTTTACACATGCAAGCGACCTCTGATGCTGGCCTATGAAAGGTCCGAATGCGCTCGGTACAATTTTCGTAAATTCATCCACTAATTCAAACCTGAAACCAAGACACTTATCAGGACACTTAAATAGATACATAGACAAAATGTATCTTTATTATTTAATCAAACATGCTTAAATGAAAGACTACTGCCAAACTACACACACACACACACACACACATATATATATATATGTGTGTGTGCGTGTGTGTGTGTGTGTGTGTGTGTGTGTGCCCCAGTGACATCATGGATGCTGTTGATTGTGAAAATATTCTTAGAATTCACATCAAGTTATATGGTAAACATTTGCTAAAATTTAACTAAGTTTCGTATATCTTATTAAACAGGAGAGTGACCTTTCTCGCTTATTGGTAATACCAAGTAAACCTTATTGGTTTCGCAATCATAACGCCAAAACCTGTTCTTCTGTCAGTCATAAGCAGTATCTTGACACTATATATGACGTCAAACGACTACAAACATTTTATAATGCCTAAACCTCAACCGAACAGAAACAGCAGGATTTGAGATCACAATAATTATGATTGTAGTAGTATTCATTCGACTGATCTAACAATTCTATATACCTTAAAAAAGCAAAATAATTCTATCTTCAGCAACATACTTCTATTTTTTGCTCCCTAAAACGTTCGACCTTTAGATAAGGTCGACTTATAAACGAGTACTGACATATTTATTTGGGAACCGTGAAGGAGGAGGGGTTATACCTTGCGTTTCGTGGGCTAAATATTACAATGCCAAACGTAATTGAAAATGAAGGACGTGAACTTTTTTCTCCCATAAAATGTCTGGGCTTCCTAGCCAGGAAAATATGCTTAAGAAATAGAAATGTGCACAATAACCGGATGAGAGATTGGTGTGACGAAAATAACTTGGAGGCCGAAAATCGATATCGATGAGGAAAAAATGGCACAGAATACCCTCCTTTGTATTACTACACCACACCCATACACATCCATATACACATATATTTACTAATACACACACATATACACACTCTTTCTCACTCACACTCACAGAAATACACGCATACACTAATAAATGATTATGCAGTATTGTCAATAAACATATATACCCTTTTAATATTTAAGACGTTAATTTTTCACTAAACCAACAATACCAAGACTTTACTATATTAACGGAAAATTATACAGTCTACATATATATTATTAGGTATCATTTATAACCAAAATCTGCTACCAAACATATGATTATGCAGGTTTATAATGGTTGTAAATATCAGTTTATAATGAAAACGGAGACTATTTGGCATTATTTATTACCAAAATCTGCTCCTCAAAATATAGCAAAACAGATTTTAAATCGTTGTAAAATACCAGTATATAAAGAAAACGGATAGTGTTTGGTATTATTTATTACAAAAATCTACTACCAAACATATGATTATGTAGGTTTTTAATGATTGGAAATATCAGTATATAGTGAAAACGGATAGTATTTGGTATTATTTATTACCAAAAGCTGCTACCAAACATATGATTATGTAGGTTTTTAATGATTGGAAATATCAGTATATAGTGAAAACGGATTGTATTTGGTATTATTTATTACCAAAAGCTGCTACTAAACATATGATTATGCAGGTTTTTAATAGTTGTAAAATACCAGTATATAATAAAAACAGATAGTGTTTGGCATTATTTATTACAAAAATTTGCAACTCAAAATATGATAATACAGCAGATGCAAAATACATTTACATCTTGTCTGTTTTTTGTCAACATTTCTTAGATAAAGCTTGATCATTTTTATCATTTAGATATTCATAGAATTGTCAGCATCTTTATTGTTATATCTACAACATTTCTGGCGATGTGTTCTACGGCCTTCTTCATGTGTTACATATCGAACTAAGGAGCCTTCGCAGAAGTTCAAACTGAATCCTTTATTTAATGCACAGGAGTAGATTGTTCTAATTGCGTTCACCGTAATCGGGTACAAGCCTTACACTCTAGTAATAATTCTTTCTTATTTACTAGATGTCAGGAGTGAACCTGCAACCCTGCATTATTTCATTTAGGAGCTCTTTAACCAAACGCCTGTATCAGTTACCACATGTGTCCTGCTGAACATACGGCGTGACATGCTAATGTTATTACTTAGTTACATGTTGCTATCTGTCTATCTGTCTGTCTCTCTATGCGTTTGCGTATGTGGCTGTTTAAAAAGTTCAAAAGCACAAGAGGAACAAAAGTATTATTCATTACAAGACTCTCTTATAAAAATATGATAACGCAGCAGAATTAACATAAGTCAACCCTTATATATTTACATACGCGCATTTTCGCCGATATATATATATATATATATATATATATATATATATATATATATATATATATATATATATCGTCGAAAATGTGCAGTTGAGCTCTCTTGCGAAGGAAGTAATGGTTGCTACTAGAGTAAAGCAAGGCTCTTCAAATGAATTGAGCTCTCAGTAGCCGTCGAGCGAATATATGTAAACAAAACAAATGTGATACATAAGCGTTTTAATTTCCTTCGCTTTAGCTGGTTTCCTCGTAGCTGAGTGGTAGAATCTTGGATTGGCGTTTGAGTCAACCGTGTTCCGATCCCAGCTTCGGGAATCTAGCGTGTCTAGCCACACTGAAGCGTTGTGATACAACGAAATAGTCTGTAAGTAGATGAGAATATATAGGCTCCCCTAACCCTGTGGTGATGAGCTCTCAAGCGTAAAAATGGTTGCCTCTAGCGTAAAGCAAGTCTTTTCAAATGAATTGAGCTCTCGGAAGCCGTTGAGCGGATATATGTAAACAAGACAAATGCAATACATAAACGTTTAAATTTCCAACGCTTTAACTGGTTTCCTCGTGGCTGAGTGGTAGAATCTTGGATCGGCGTTTGAGTCAACCGGGTTTCGATCCCAGTTTCGGGAATCTAGCGTGTCTAGTCACACTGAAGAGTTGTGATACAACGAAACATTCTGCCTGTGGATGACATTAGATATATTATAATGATAGAAACCATATTTATAATGTACCGTAAATGGGTGGGTAGCTTTGGCCGATACTTTATAATCTGTTCAATCTGAGTATGGAATGCAAACGCAATTCTGACTCGCAATGCTACAAGTCACATAGTAATTTAATATACTTTTTACTTCGATGTGGCACAAGGCTGTATGAATTGAGCATCCAATGAGACTTGAACTCATTTTTGTAGGTGTGCTAGTCTAGCCAGCTATCTGTTACACCAGCAGAGGCACCCCCAATTTCATCTGGTAATTTACTAAGCATTTTGCTTCGATGTGGCACAAGGCCGAAGGAATGGGACACCCAATGAGACTCGAACTCACTCATGCAAATTTTCTAGTCTTGAGTGCAAACGATTACATCAACCGTGATGCCCTTTTGCGTAGATGTGGCAGAAGGTCAAATAAATGGGGCACCCCATGAGACGAACTCACTTTTGCAGGTTTGCATGTCAAGCTTGCAAGCTATTTCACCAGCCGAGCCCCCCTGATTTTACATTTCATATACCTCAGACTTTTGTCTGACCGATTCATGTATCAACCACTGATACTCACGTGACCCCAATAGCACAATCTATTTCAACAGTTTGTTGGCTGGAGATTTATTTTCAAACCATTCGGTGAAGTAATGGTACATTCTTCGACATAATAATATTCATCATCATCATAATCATCATGTCGTGCCGCTAGCACGGATATCCCTGACACTCTCTCGCCACTCATCCCTATCGTTCATCGCCCTAGGTAGGTCTTCAGGACAACATCCCGTATCCTCACATAGCTGCTGAATGTATGTTCATGCTGGTCGTCCTGCTTTTGCACGGCCATGTGTGGGGGTCCATAAGAGTACATCTCTTATGAGTTCGTCCCTGCTTCTCCAGCAGTGTCCTGCATGTCTGGTTCGTCTAACTTGAATGGTTTTCGTGATAGGGGTCAGGTGGCCGTACAGTTGGTGTCTTGCGGGGTGTTGCCGCCAGGACTTGTTTAAGATTGCACGTAGCATTCTTGTATAATTGCCGTCTAGCTTCTTCTCCAGCCGTTTTGTTAGCGTCCATGTAGTGCAGCCATATAGCAGTATCGATGTGACCGCCGCCTGGAAGAAACTGCGTTTCATTTTATCGGTTAGGTCTGATTAACATATAATCGATAGCCTATTGAAAGCTGTCCATGCTTTCCTTAACCTCGTGTCGAGGTCCTTTTCGGTTGATTCGACGCTGCTTCCTAGGTAAGTGACAGGTTAAAATTATGGTAATAGTAACCCAAAAATGAATTTTTTACACTTTTTTCACAGATATCATTGCGGAACGTTTTGGTAAACAAGCTGGTTTTGGACTGTTTACCAAAACTTATTTATGATGAACAGCATATATCCTTGGAATGGTATATATTTAGGCCACAAATTCTCTTGTGGGCATGTTTTCTTGAACATTACAGACACGGATTTAACTATCAATTCAGCATTTTTTTTTTTTTTTTTTGCGAACGCGATGTCAAAACTGTGATTTTAAATCTGTCCAAAGTCCCTGTAATGAAAATTTCAAGAACAATTACTTTCGTTTATTTTCGGTCTTTTTAACGGACGAAGGTACTCCTGCAGTAAAAGGTACTTGATTAATTCCGTGTTCAATGAATTTTAGGCTGTGGTTTCAAGTCATGTCTCAATGCGTAAGTCATTACAGCGGGTTTCTAGTTTAGAGATAATAGTTAAGGATCATGTGTGAGTGGAACCACTTGGTTTTATAATATTGTTAAACGCAATTCAAAACAGCCAAACACAAGTTAAAATAGATTTTCTTAACTGTAGGGTTTCTATTCTTTATGAGTTTTTCTTCCAGTCCTTGAAATTATTTTTGTTAATTTTTATACTGTCTTCGAATTATCAACATGAATTTCTCAAATAGTTGTGGTTGTACCCTATTTTTCTATTATGTGTTGATTAATGCGTTTGTGGAAGGTGCTTCTATTGGATAAATGGCTGGATGATCCATGGGAGAGGATTGTAGTGGTATTTTCTAAAGTATATATTATGAATAGTTTTATCATTATTAATGTTAAACACAAAATCTTATGATATAAAATAAATAGGTAAATAAAAAAACGGAAATTCAATAAAACGAGGAGGTAACTCCACCCCACGTGTCTATTCTGTTTTATTTATCCATTGGATCTGAAGAAGTCCTGTTATATTTTTCTTCATGTTTTTGGTTTACACCAGAAACTGAAAAATAGATTTATAATCCTAAATTAACCGGTCTTTGTTTTTTTCTTAAAGTATATATATATATATATATATATTAGTAGAAAATGTATATGTATAGGTTATTAGTATTATATAGGAATACTTGAAACCTCATAACAATATGCACATTATTTGTATAAAATTTCCGATTTAATACCATCAAAGTGACTGATACGGTATTGATAATCATTGGAAATGTCAGATAGATGCTTAATAATAAATGCAGATTAAGCTAAATAACATTTTTATTTATTATCGCATGCGCATACATCCAAGTGTGTGTCTGTGTGTGCAAACGTGCCTATGAGTACGCACGTGAAAAGGAGCCTTTGGGTAACACTCTTGACTACGGTCACCAACTCAATTGCATCATTAAAACCACCTCAAAAAGTTTCAAGACTCATTGATCATCAGACACGTTTTAATGGTGAAAGGGGTTGTTTTAGTTTTAAATGAATGGCTTGTTGTATGAAGAAACACCATTTATTTTAACGTCAAACACACACACACACACACACACACACACACACACACACACACACTGATAGAGGAATTCCTGATGTATTCATTGGTCTGAGTTATCGTCATGTCTTTGTATATTACAACCGTATTGCTTTGTTCATTATGATCTTTATTTTTCTCAGTTGCTAAGGTTATAAAATCTTATTATCCTTTCGACAAAGGGATTAGCAGGAAATAATACACCTACGAACACACTCACATGTACAGACAGAGTAGGAGGTGTGATCATCATAGAAGATTTCTTCTCTTTTATTTAATCTTTAATTTCAAATGTAAGAGGAGCAGTGTGCACAGCTGAGCAAATTATCTAATAAAACGTTTTCGTGACGTCTAGACAAAGTCTAGACGAGTCAGTGCTCGTTTGAAAGAAAGAATTTGAGACCAGCCTGAATACTTTTTAAACAGCAGTCTCAATACATTCTAAATCAACTGTTTTTTTTTTGTTTTTTTGGGGTTTTTTTTTTTTTGCTAAACTCAGTCATGAATGCGCATCACACTGCGCATCCACCAGATCTAACTGTTTGCGACCTATTTACTTTTTCTTATCTGAAAATCTATCTATGTTGTAAGATTTTTAAGTGCGTAGATATCTAATGAAGTACGCTGCGTTCCCACCTGCACGGAACATTGTGACAGTCTTCCCGCTATCGGTCAACAGGTTCACCGTGAAATGGTCAGCCACGGGAACTCTCACTATAGGCGCGAAAAATGGTCATGCGAGAGTTGCTGATGTTGAAAACAGTCCGCAATCAGTTAGAAGCTGGCTGAGGACAAGGAAAGACCTTACATTTCAGAGCAAGCGAAATCGCTCCGCTTTTGTTGGAGGTGGGCTACGATTTAAGTAAGAAGGAGATATTTCCTTCAGCGAGTCGGTACCACTTCAAGATTTTCTCATTTGTGACCGGTCTACAGGGAATAAATAAAGATAATGTTTTTTTTTTCCTGGGTCATTTTCCTTTTCTGTGAACTGTCTTCATCTCTTCATCTTTGTTTCCAACAACTTTCTTCAAGACCCAGCAATGTGAGAAATCCTATCCAAAGAAAGACAATGGCAGTCTTACATACTGCATCAAAAAAGAGTTTCTGAGCTATTCGACAAATAAATCACAGGCAATAACAATTAAATTCCTGGGGGCATTTTTAAAGAAAATCAGCATTTAAACATCGTTCATTTTTATGCCGATGAATTCAGCTTCAATCCTAATAATTTCTGAAATCTTCATTTTGTTTTTCTATTGTAATTCTAATCTTAGAAAAAAAAATGAGCGCATTAACTGAATCCACCATTTCATGTTTTCTAACCATTGTAATCATCATCATCTTGTCGTGCCACGAGCGCTGATATCCCTGACCCTCTCTCGCCACCACTCTCTATTGTTCATCGCACCCGACAGGTCCTCAGCGCTGCACGTCGTATCCTCACAGAGCTGCTGTATGTAGGTTCGAGCTAGTCGCCCTGCTTTTGCTCGACGACGTGAAGGGTTTCATAGGAGTACATAACTTATGAGTTCGTCCCTACTTCTCCAGCAGTGTCCTGCATGTCTAGTTCGTCTAACTTAGATAGTTTTCGTGAATAGGTGGTTGGTGGCCGTACAGCTGCTGCTGTTTTGGATGTTACCTCTAGTTCAATATTGCTCGCAGCATTCTCGTGTTGTTGTCCTCAAGCTTTTTCTCCTGCTGTTTAGTTAGCGTCCATCTAGTGCATCCATAAAGCAATATCGACACGATCGCTGCTTGGAAGAAACTGCGATTTATTTTATCGGTTAGGTCTGACTTCCATATGACCGATAGCCTATTGTAAGCTGTCCATGCCTTTGCTAATCGCGTGTTGATTTCTTTCTCGTTTGATGAGAACTGCTTCCTAGGAAGGTGAGCCTGTTCACCAGTTTCAAAGGACCACCCCTTACTGTAAAAATGTCGCCTCTTTTATTAAAGCACATAGGCTTGTTTAATTATTATTTTGGTGTTTTAAAATAATTCTGCCCATTTATAAACATTTTTTCTTAGAACATGCTTCCCCGTACACATCGTACAGTCTATTGTAAATTTCACATGGTTTACATTTCTCTGCCATCAAAAATTTAATGACTGACATCTGTTCAAGCTTGTAGAATTCAATTTAATTTGCTGTCATTTTGAAAAGAAAATGTTTTTGTGAGATTAAAATAGTTTTTGCGACAACCTAATTCCAAACAATGCAAAATTCACATTGCCGCTAAAGATTATGAAGAAAACGATTAAAAAAATTAACTTCTTTACTGAATGACTCTCATACGATATCAACAATTCATATCTAATACAAGTAATTAGCACAGATGTTTATAGTGTCAAGAATTTCTATATTATACTAATGCTGACATGGTTTAAAGTAATTATTTTCATTTAATCATAGTCATTTGTTAGCATGCAGTAGTTTGGTTGGGTTTAGGTTTATGATGTATCAACCATTGCAGTTTTTTTAATGCAAAATCAATTTTTTTTATTCACAAAAACAATTGTCTTTCAAACAGTTGAGTTTAGCATTGATACAGTTCTTTGTTTACAGACATTTAATTGTAAAAACAATTATATTTCAAATAATTCAGTTTATCATAAATACACAGTTTTATCTTAAACATTTCATTTTTTTTTTGTTTACACACACATAAATGTAAAACCAGTTTTATTTCAAATTAACCAGTTTAGCATAAGTACAGTTTAAAATCCAAACGCTTCTATTTGATCCATAGATAGAACTCTCGTAGGTGCAACCACTTCGGGCCAGAGTAAACCTTGGAACGATGGAAATAAAGGGGTACTCCACATTTCCAAAAGATACAGCATTACCCGAGCCTCACCATCAGATTGTTTAGTGACATATCAAGGGCATTTGTTGGGGGAATCTTAACCGTCTACAAAGATGCAGTCGGTGTATTCTACAGCCCGGCCGACGAGGCAAACTGTTATTTAAGTTCAAACAGCTAATTATAATCCATAGTAAATTATTATACCTTCTAGTAACTATTCAGGTGTATTTAATTAAACTATTCCGATGAGATTACAAACTATTTTTTAACCGATCTCTTTGAATCATTAAAAGAACTCGAGTCAAAGACGAACTACAGATCTTCAAAAGAAGACCTAAGCAATGAAGACAGACTTCAGATCTTTAAAAAAACACCAAGTCAATGACGACGGACTTCAGGTCTTCAAAAGAAGACCTAGGCAATGAAGACAGACTTCAGGTCTTCAAAAGAAGACCAAGGCAATGAAGACAGACCTCAGGTCTTCAAAAGAAGACCTAGGCAATGAAGACAGACTTCAGGTCTTCAAAAGAAGACCTAGGCAATGAAGACATAGTTCAGGTCTTCAAAAGAAGACCAAGGCATTGAAGACATAGTTCAGGTCTTCAAAAGAAGACCAAGGCAATGAAGACAGACTTCAGGTCTTCAAAAGAAGACCAAGGCAATGAAGACAGACTTCAGGTCTTCAAAAGAAGACCAAGGCAATGAAGAAAGACTTTAGGTCTTGACAAGAAGACCTAAGCAATGAAGATAGACTTCAGATCTTCAAATAAGTCCTAGGCAATGAAGACAAAAATCAAATCTTCAACAGTGGAATCTTACCATCACCTGCAGTTGAGTATTATACACAGATCACCCATTTTTTGTGATCGTAATTTTCTGCAGAGTATACAGTCAGAGGCAATCATTATACACTTATTTGCAGTCTAGATGTTTTAGAACACAATATACTAATAACGTTTAATCATTTTCAAAATGCTATTAAGCATATATTCAAAAGATACTTTGTACCTTAACAAATATTTCCACTACATATTAAAGTGGACCTGGAAGTAATAAAAAAGATAGGGTAAATGCACATTATCCGGAGTTCCAGAGTTGAAGACATACAACTTCTTGAAGTTTAGTGTCGGGTCTAAAACAAGAGAAATTCCGTCCAATAAGCGTTATAATAGTCTCTTTTCTTATAGAGGTGCATATTACACATTTAAAAGGACAGAAAATGTACCGCTAGAGGTATCATATAAAGATTACTTAAATTCATTGAATATTGCAGCTGCTATTACTAAATTACTTGGAAATACTTTGTTGGGAAATCCTTTTAAAGAGCTGGATAGATCAAAGCTTTATAGACTGCAACTTGTGAGTTAAGAAATCTAATTTTCTTATGCAGTAAAGTATGGAAATATATTGGTATGGAGCACCAATAAAAGAGAAAGAGATTTTCTGTTAAAGAAAAGCGTTTGAGCCGTCCACCGATAGTGTGTGTGTGGTTTTGCATCTTTACGAATTTAGCCAAGATAAAATCAATAATAGACGGTCAGTCAACTATTTTTAAACAGGGACGAAAATGCTACGAACAAAGACGACCTGAACATCTTCCAATATATATATATATATATATATATATATATATATATATATATATATATAAAGTAAAATTGATAACAATGTAATCCAAGTAGAAGGAGAGATTTATTGAGAAGCAAAGTCGACACTACAGCGTTTCGGTTCTAATGTACCATCATCAGGACTATGAGGAATGATGTTAGCGATGTTAAATTAATGATGGATGTTTAAAAGTGTAAAATAGAAAAACATAGGGAAAATGTGTATAACAAGAAAAATTTGGCTGTTTAATTAATGAATCAGCCTTTGTTTTAAATTACGTCATTTGACTTATTAAAAAATATTGGATTAGGTTGTTATCATTTTTTCTTTGTATATTGCCGGATTACATTTAATTATTCACTTCCTCACACACACACTCACACACACATATATATATTCCATTAATACAAACTTATAAGCATATGCATATAGAGTTGTTAATGTATGTTTTTACTGGTGATCCTTTACCTAATTAGACATTGGCACTGATATATATATATATATATATATATATATATATATATATGTTAGTGTGGGGGATTGGTATATACATATATATATATATATATATATATATATATATAAGCACAAATTGATCATGGGAGTCTGCGTGGTGTAACGGTTAAAGCGATGGACATCGGAATCGTAGTAAGCGTCCGTACTCCAGTCGCGTTATTACATTCACTTTCGGAAAAATATGAAACCCCTTTTCCTCCCAGCTCTGGGTTAAATAGTACCACTACTGATCTTTTAAGAGAATGGCTTTGGCATTATATAACCTACAAAAGTTGATTTGCCATTTAACAAAGAAACCAACCAAACAAATGGATTATTCGATATATAAGGTTAATTTTTTTTTGAAAAACGTCATCATATTTTTGAAGCAGAAAAATTCAATCCCTGTGAAATTTTCAGAAGAATGCACCAGGTGTTCAGAGAAGAATGTATTAATAAAAATAAAAATATTGGCTATATATGAGTTTCCCCAAGCTTGGGTCGAAAACGCACTGACTCTTCGGTAAAGAAAAAAAGTTTCGGGCTCAGTGATCAATAAAGACAAGAAAGAATCCATCAATATTGTTTTCTATGGAAAATGTACAACTGCAAACAGGGCTTGCGAACAGAGAAAAGAACTAACTAGACATAATTAACTTTATTCATTGAATGATCCTCATTTATATATCATCATTATCGTCATTTACTCAAATTTCTTTGACTCTGTCGCTTTCTCTTTCCATCCGTCTCTAATATCTATCGCTCCTGACAGGTCATCCAAACTACATCCTGTGGCCGCAAAGAGCTGTTATCGGTAAGTTCTTGCAGGTCGGCCAACACTGGTACGACCTGGAGAAGGGTTCCATTGGATAACTTCTTGAATAAGTTCGCCCTTGCATCTCCAGAAGTATCCTGTATGTCTTCTTTGTTTTACTTCGATGGTTTTAGAGATGGGAGATGTTGTTTCGTGGAATTTTCCTTCCAAGATTCATTCAATATAGCTCGTAGTATTCTAGAGCAGTTCCCGTCTAGCTTTTTCGGTAAGAGTTTTGTCAGCGTCCGTGTGGTGCATCCTTAGAGTAGTATTGACACGTCTTCCGCTTGGAAGAAATTTATATTCATGTGAGAAAAATCTTTATATCTAAAAACAAAAATAGACAACAGATGTTATCTGATGAATTTTTGTGTTCTTCGACGTTTATCATATTCCATTTCAAACTTGATTGCATCATTTTGAGTCCAACATTTAAACAAAAAAATACTAAGGACTATGTTTTCAGAAATCAAAAAGAACAATTATTTTAAGTCATATTTGGTAAATAAGAAAAACCTGAATAAAGGGTAATTTTAATAATTTTGAATAAATTGAATAAATTGGTTTCTGAATCATGTTTTACTAAATATCCTTATTTAAAATCTCCAGCATAACGATCTACACGACAAAATTGATATAAATATGAAAAAAAATGTTTGCCTGTCTAGACTAAAATCTCTATGTACTAATATTCGTGTAAAGAAATGCATTAAACGTTTAGAAAATCCTACAAAGAAAACTAATGCCAAATTTTAAACAGAATCCACAAAATAATACAACTTTGAATATTTTATTCTTCTTTTCATATACCACACCGGACATTGACCAAGCGATTAGAGTGTTCGCCAAGGGCCCGGGGGACCTGGGTTCAATCCCAGGTCGAGTCATACCAAAGACTTAAAAAATGGTACTTGATGCCACCTTGCTCAACACTCAGCATTATAAGGTACGGATCAAGGTTAAAGTGGAGCAATCCCGGGAAGGGACTAGCGCCTTTCCCTACACCTTGGGGAAATAGCTAGCGGGTCGCCCTCGACTAAGGTCGCCAACTTTACTTTAGTATAATCATATCTTTTTATCAACGAAAATCCAGTTTACCCATTGGTTATTATAAAGCTATCTCATATTTTATTGAAACACTTTGTTACGAGTTTATCTTTTTCTATATTTTAGTTTCTTTTTTTAATGGCATATCAACCTTTTTGAGTTATTTAATGCCAAAGTCATTATTGAATGAGAAAACTAGAAGAAGACAAGAAACATCATACCTTCCTCAAGGGTATTAGTCCGAAAGTGATTTCAGTAGAACAGGCACGGAGTTTGAACTCATATCTACGATGTCACAGCCCAAGACTTTTGCGACAGCCCCACGACTTACCTTGCCTTTAATTGTTTCATTTAGGATCGCATTTTTTTGGTTTATTTTGCGACTACAACTCGTCCAATGAATTATACAATTTCAATGAGTTGGATTCTGACTGGGTACCTCTCTATTATAACTGTTCCAAACTCAGTGAATTGAGAATATACTTTCTTTTATTTAAATGATGTAAAGTGTTATAAGATTTCTCTTTGAATGGAATATCTCACTATGCCCAAAAAGTTATTTGAAGGTGCAAGCTCGAAGAGTGTAGTGTATTTTGGGCAATAATGGCCGGTTGGGACACATATCCCGATGAATCTACACCAGTTTGTATTCAGAATTTTTCCTCTCTTAGACAAGTTGCCATACCAAAGTTAAAGAGCTGAGCATTCCCAACTATTTACCCATAGCTGGAGGGTGAATTGTTAGGATCCATTTTTTAAAAACAGCCTTGCTGGGGTTTTGAACTTGAATCGGTGAGTCCAATTCCTGTGAAGATAACAGTCACAACATGGAAAACTGTACACTGAATGGTTCACCTCGCATTAAAAAAAACTGTCTTTTACCAAGAATCGAACTCTGGCTCCACGCAGTCAAAATCATCACCGTTGCGCCTGTTTTAGACTCGATTTTTACGACCTACAATTTAAACCTACTACCACTCTTCTTGTTTTATTGGACACGTAAAACTCGTTGAGATGTGGGCAATTTTTAGCTTTGGTTTTGGCAAAAACATAAAATTGCTTGAAGTGTTTTCGTTTCGCCTGTTTTACAGACAACCTAGGATGCTTTAAAAATTGGAATCTATTGAAACGACTTTTTGATGGCACATTCTTCAAACATCACTTTTTCTTCATTTGCGTTGTCCTGAAAACAAGTTCAATGTTTTAAGTCACGTTTTCTTTTGACGACCAGTAGTTTTTTTTTTTTTTTTTGTATTAATTCAAATCTATCCGGAGGTTTACGTTTAATTAAGGATATTTCGAATGGCAATCCACGCATTTACTTTTTCAGTGAATTTTATTTTGGTTCTATGTTTAACACATTTTCTTTACTACATGACTTTTTGATTGTTTTTAATTTTTAGAAGTATGTTTTTTTTTACTGTTTTGTATGTGTGTGTGTGTGTGTGTGTGTGTGTGTGTGTGTGTGTGTGTGTGTGTGTGTGTGTGTGTGTGTGTGTGTGTTTTCTTATATCATTATTTTAGTTTTGTTGGTGTCAAAACTTTCATAGTCTCTATTTTAATTGATAAGTTTCTTTCATTTCTCTTTCTTTGTGTTTAACTGTTGGTCCTGATCGTCTTCTTGTTTTTTTACCTCATTGTTGATTTTGTTGTTCCTATCATCTTGTTAAATTTGTTGTTGTTCTTCTTCTTATTATTATTATTTTTAATTGTTTTGGATTTTCTTTCTTTTGCTCCCTCTTCTTTTCTTCTGGCGATATTTATGTGTCCTCTAATTTTTGCTTTCTTCATAGTCATTTTTGACTTTTCTCTGTTTTTTCCATCACCTATTTTTTTCCCTTGTTTTTTTCTTATTTTCTGTTACTTCAAATTGTTGCGGTTCTATTCAGGTTTTGATTGTACTGTATCCTACTCTGCATCTTAGATATCATTTTTTTTCGTTTTCCTTTTCCCCAACATTTATGGCTTCTTCTTCTTCTTCTTCTTCTTCTTCTTCTTCTTCTTCTTCTTCTTCTTCTTCTTCTTCTTCTTCTATTCATTCATTCCTTTTTTTCTGGTTGTTACTTTTGTATCTTTTTCATGACTTCTATTTTTTTTCTTTTGTTCATTTTATACTTTCATTTTTTTCTGACAATATTCACTTTTTTTTATATACTTCACTGGAATATTTCTTACAACCTTTTTTTTCCAATGATTCTTTTTGTAACTAGTGTATTTGTCATTATTTAAAATTTACTGCCATTATGTTTTCTTCTTTGAGCTTCCAATTCTTCATTTATAATATTTTACATTTTAATGTTTTATACTTTTCTGATGTTTTTTTTTTCTATTTCTCTGCCAAAATCATCAACAGTTAATTTCAAATCAGTATTCATTTGTATTCTTCTCACGGATCATTTTGGGAAAAAGAAAATGAATGACATGATACTCTCGATAAAAAAGAGCATTTTACATATATATCGACATTCAACCTCACAAATACATTCAGAGACACTTGCACACATATATCTACACATACATGCACCTACACTCACAGACACAGACACAAACATACATACACAGACACAGACACACAGAGAAAAACATACACACACACTCACACACACACACACACACACACACACACACACACACACACACACACATATATATGTATATATATATATATATATATATATAACTTCCAAACAGATAAATACACGTAAAATTTCTTGAAAGTTAATTAAAAAGCATGCTGAGATACAACACTAAGAAACACGTATAAACATACAGACATCTAACTCAAAATTGCACATAAAAATATACACAGACACAAACATTTAACTGGCATATTCAGACGAACACGCAGAACATATGAAAACGACAATGAAAAACTTACATCAGACGAGCGGAAGCGTATACTAAGAGAAAAATTCTCAAAGAAATTCCGCCAGCTTTACAAATACACTAGTTACAGAAGCATCCAAACCAGTAAGTATATATATATATATATATATATATAGATATATATATATATATATATATATATATATATATATATATATATATAACAAATACATTATATATATATATATATATATATATAGTAGGTGCATATGTAAAATATATATATATATACATATATAATTTATATATAAGAAGTATCATCATCATCATCATCATATCGTGCTGGCAGCACGGATATCCCTGACCCTCTTTCGCCACTCCTCCCTATCGTTCATCGCCCTAGGTAGGTCTTCAGGACAACAACCTGTATCCTCACATAGCTGCTGAATGTACGTTCGTGCTGGTCGTCCTGCTTTTGCGCGGCCGTGTGTGGGGATCCATAAGAGTACATCTCTTATGAGTTCATCTCTGCTTCTCCAGCAATGTCCTGCATGTCTGGTTCGTCTAACTTGAATAGTTTTCGTGATAGGGGGCAGGTGGCCATACAGTTGGTGTCTTGTTGGGTGTTGCCGCCAGGACTTGTTGAGGATTGCACGCAGCATTCTTGTGTAATTGCCATCTAGTTTCTTCTCCAGCCGTTTTGTTAGCGTCCATGTAGTGCATCCATATAGCAGTATCGATGTGACCGCTGCCTGGAAGAAACTGCGTTTCATTTTATCGGTTAGGTCTGATTTCCATATAGTCGATAGCCTATTGATAGCTGTCCATGCTTTCGTTAACCTCGTTTCGATGTCCTTTTCGGTTGATTCGACGCTGCTTCCTAGGTACGTGAATTTGTCTACTAGTTTAAGAGGGGTTCCTTCTAGAGTGGAGATGTCCCCCGTTTGGTTATAGCACATATATTCCGTTTTATGTGCATTAACATGGAGGCCTATGCTTGCTGCTGTTCGTTCCAAACTATGCAGAAGTGTTTCGGCTTGGTCAGGTGTATTTGCCAGTATCGCTATGTCATCGGCGTAGTCGGCGTCGGTAATTGTTGTTGCGGGGTATCTTCTGCTTCTTTTCTTCGTCAGTTCGAAGCCATTCTCTTTGATTTTGTCAATCGATGTTCTAAGTACGTAGTCTAGACAAATGATAAAGAGATACGGAGCCAGCGTGTCTCCTTGTAGTACTCCTGCTACTATGTCGAAGTATTCTGTGTCTCCATCTGGTGATCGTACTTTTACTTTAGTGTTTCTATAGAGAATCGTTATTGCCGCTACGGTTTCTTTAGGTATGCCGTACGCTAGTAGGATTTGTTCCATCTTTCCTCTGTGAATGGAGTCGAAAGCCTTGGTAAAGTCGACAAATATTAATGTCGCTTGTAGGTTCTTTGCCCGTACACCTTCAAGGATTCTGCGGATGGTTAATATTTGTGAGGTCGTAGATCTATTTCTTCGGAAGCCATTTTGGTTTTTTCTAAGTATGTTGTCGATTTTGGGTTCTATTCTGTTTCGTAGTAGGGCATTGTAGATTTTGGCAGCTATGGATGTAAGTGTTATGCCTCGGTAGTTTTTGGCTAATCCGAGGTCCCCCTTTTTAGGGAAGGGGAGTATGCATCCCTTCGTCCATCTATCTATCGGATTTTGATTGTATACTGCGTTGCAGTGTCGGAGCAGTATGTCGTCGAATTGTCTGGTCTTCCATACTTCCGGGGGAATTTCGTCCAGTCCTGCAGCTTTTCTATTTTTAATTTTTCTGAGAACCGAGTCGAGTTCTTCTTGTGTGAACGGTCCAAGTTTAATGTCTAATTGTTTGCTAATTATTCTGGTGATTGGTTCAGGCGTTATTTTTGGTGGGTTTCCAAGTAAGTTTTCGAAGTGCTGTTTCCACAGTTTTATTCTTTCTTGTTGGTTTGCTGCTTTAAGTTTTGCTTTGGCCGTGTTCTTTCTTCTGCTCACTTCGTTTATTGTTTGCCAGGCAATTCTAGATTGTCTATCTTCCACCGAGTCTCTAATCTTATCTATCTGATTTTGAATGTATTCTGTCTGTTCCTTTATATATATGCCTGTTAATTGATATTGTGCCGTTTTTAGTTTTAAGGCATTTGTGTTTGTTGGGTTTTTTCGATAGTTTTTGGAGGCTGTTTTCACTAGTGCACGTTTTTCTCTCACCGCTAAAGTTTCCCATGGGACTCTATATTTAGTTTTAATTTTTGTTGGAATGTATTTTGCTGCTGCCTCGAGGTGTGCATTGACGAAATTTTCGTATTCGTCGTTTGGTGTACTTTTTTCCGTCTTTTCTTGTAGTGTTTCGAATCTGTTTCTTAATTCTAATACGTATTTATCTCTTACATCTTTGTTGTTTAATAGGGCCCAGTCATAGTGTTTGGTGGTCGCTGTTCGTTTGTCGTTTTTTCGTAGGCTTAACCGTATTTTCGCCGTGACTATTCGGTGATCGGTGGACACACCCTCAAAAGAGGAGTATGCCTCGCAATTCAATGCACTATTCTTCCATTTCTTGTTTATAAGGACGTAGTCTATCTGAGCTTTAGTATTGTTTGCGTACGTGTATGTCCATAGTTTGCCCTCTCTTTTTTGGTAGTTTGTATTGAGGCATGCTAATCTATTTTCTATCATGAAATCTGTTAGATGTTGCCCATTTCTATTTGACGTGTTGTGGAGGCTGTTTTTGTTGTTTCCGTTTTTCCCGATTTGTGCATTCATGTCTCCGCCAATGACTAACATGTTGTGTTTCGGGATGCTACGCACTAATGAGGATAACTCATCGTAGAAGGTGACTATTTCATTTTCTTCACTAACATTGGTGGGGCTGTAGCATGAGACGATTGTTGCTCTGGGGTTTCCGTTAAATGTAGCTACCATCATTCTAGGTTGTATTTTCTCTATGCTATTAAGCGTTTTTAGTGCTCTAGGTCCTATAAGCAATCCTACCCCTCCCACTGCGGCGTTGACAGAGTTTTTCCATGCGGATACAGTGGCGAGCGACCATCCATTGCTAGTTTCGTGATATTTGATATCTTCTGTGTGTGTGTATCTGTGTTCTTGTATGCATATTATGTCTATTTTATGTTCTTCGGCCGATGCGATTAGCTCTGGGAGTTGTCCTATTCTATTTAAGGTTCTTACGTTAAATGTGGCTATTTGTAGTGTTTGCTTGCATTTTAGTAGTTTTGATTGTTTGAGCTCTGTAGCTGATTTTTCGAACACCGAGGCCAGGGCTCCAACCTCAGCAGGACGCGCCCCTTTTTTACCCGCGCGAAGAGCGATGCGGTTTGTGTAAGTGGTTTGAGTGTGGGTCATGGTTATCTTTCGATGGCTGTTTTATTCTCTTCTATAGAAGCCACTCTTATAGAGGAGCAGCAGTAGTTCCCCGATCGAACTGTCGATCCTGAGCGAAAAGTCTTCAGACTCACGTCCAGGACCCATTTGGGTATTGAGTTTGGTCGTCCATTGTTTTATTCAAATACCTTTACGTACATCATGCTGCTTCCCATGTGTACATTTAAAAAAAAAAAAAAAAAAAAAAGGGTGGGGGAATTTGTTTTAAGTTTTAACTTAGTTAAAGTCCAACATTAAGGTACTTTCTTAAGACTTTCACTAGTACTGACTTATACTTTTACGAATTTTTAAATTATTCGATAGAAGATATTCAAAAACATTCTGCCTTGTTCGCTGACATGTGGATAGGCTTAATATCAAATTGGCTTTATAGTAGAGTAAGCGTGCCTTTACATTTAAAACGCATAGTTTAAGCATTATTTCACAAACAAAATACAGCATAACATTTTGTAAAATTCAGCATTTTAAATTGGAATTAAAGACATACTGACCAATATTGACATTTCTTCCACTCGGCTCCTGAGTTCAAAAGCTCTTCTTCGTTTGGACTTTTATTTACTACTGATATTTTAGGTAGCTTTGGGGGTGGCGGTCTACTGGGGTGGAGGGGAGAATTCGTTTTTGTTGGGTTTTTTTTTTTTCTTTTTTTTCCTTTTTCCCTTTCTGAGGGGGGGGGGGCTGTGGTAGCATTCTAGGCTTTTCTTCTAAACTACTGTTAGGGCTTTCTTTACGAATTTTTAAATTATTCGATAGAAGATATTCAAAAACATTCTGCCTTGTTCGCTGACATGTGGATAGGCTTAATATCAAATTGGCTTTATAGTAGAGTAAGCGTGCCTTTACATTTAAAACGCATAGTTTAAGCATTATTTCACAAACAAAATACAGCATAACATTTTGTAAAATTCAGCATTTTAAATTGGAATTAAAGACATACTGACCAATATTGACATTTCTTCCACTCGGCTCCTGAGTTCAAAAGCTCTTCTTCGTTTGGACTTTTATTTACTACTGATATTTTAGGTAGCTTTGGGGGTGGCGGTCTACTGGGGTGGAGGGGAGAATTCGTTTTTGTTGGGTTTTTTTTTTTTTTTTTTCTTTTTTTTCCTTTTTCCCTTTCTGAGGGGGGGGGGGCTGTGGTAGCATTCTAGGCTTTTCTTCTAAACTACTGTTAGGGCTTTCTTTACGAATTTTTAAATTATTCGATAGAAGAAGTATAATCATATATATATATATATGTATATACATATATATTATGTTATATATATATATATATATATATATATATATATATATATATATATATATATATATACATCCCCTGTCCATACAAAGCTGTTGTAGATACCTTCTAGTATGTCGTTATGCTCTTACAAGTTTATGTGAAAGTGTCCATAGGAAAAATTCATGCTTTCTTCTCAAGAAGTGTCCTGCACATCTTATCTGTCTTATTTATATCGTTTTAGGGATGGGAAGTCGGTGTCCATATATCATTGGCTTTGAGGAATGTTACTTTCAGGAATTGTTTAATAAGACTCGTAGAATTCTTGTATAATTCCTGTTTATCTTTTTCTCTATCAGCTTAGTAACCGTCACAATTGACAAGATTGCTGCTTGGAAAAAAATTAGGTTTTATTTTATTGGATTAGTTTGACTTTTATATAATCGCCAACTTATCGATAGCAGTACATGCCTTCGTTTAGTTGTTGTTTTTTTTTAATGTAATTTTCAATAGATGACGCGCTGCTTGCGCTGCAGTTTAACTTATCCGCTAATTTCAGAGAACCACCATTTATTTTGAAGATGTTTCCTTTTTGATTAAAACTCATGTTCTCCATTTTGTATGGACTTACATGATAGCCATTGCTATCTGTTGCTTGCTCCAGTCTTGGCAGCAGGGATTCTGTTTGGATAATTGTATTTGCAACATGCGCTATGTCATCTGCAAAGTCTGCTTGGTATTCATTTGTGTGGAATATCGTCTGTGAATGTCTCATTAGAATTAATAAAGTACACATACGTATATATATATTGGAGTTATACACACACACACACACACACACACACACACATTTGTATAACTATATGGTCGTATCTGTTATCATTGGTTTCATGCTTTATGTATTCGTCAGACTCAGTATACGTGGTGCCTTAAATAGGTTTCCAGACTTATTTTGTACTGGCATTTAAAATTGTCGTAGTCTCTTGAAAATTCAGCATGTTATTGCTATACATCTTATGAGATGACTGACCAGTTTTTTATGTTCAAATGAACAGCTACAGCAGCAATTGGAATTCACCCTACTACAGTCTGATTATCACAGCTGGTGAATTTCAAAAATGCAATCTGGACGTGAGGACACTTTAGAAGAACGATATGCAATCAAATTCTCTTTTAAACTTGGAAAAAATGCCGCAGAAACGTATAAAATGCTTCAGACTGCTTTTGGAGCATCTTGCATGAATCGGGCATCGGTTTTTGAGTGGCATTAGAGGTTCAAGGAAGGCAGGGAGTCTGTGAGGGATGATGAGAGGTGTGGGAGGAGTAAGAAAGTGAGAACACCAGACTTGATAAGCTAAAGGGTATGTGTGTGTGTGTGTGTGTGTGTGTGTGTGTGTGTGTGTGTGTGTGTGTGTGTGTGTGTGTGTGTGTTGAACTTAAAATAAAATTCCATTTAAAAAATTAAAACCAACACCTACAGACATTTGATGTTTTCACGATAGTCAGGCAGAAAGCTTTCCACATGCGTATTCCCTCTTTGCTACTGCAATCAACTACCCCTTTGTATAGACCTTACAACATACGAATAAAAAAAAGAATAAAGCTCTCAATTGGAATATGCAATTTTGATTTACATTTTTCCGATTTTAAATCTGTTCTTAAATTCAGGTTTAAACTTAGCATAAAAGTAATTATATTGACCATTGTTCTGCAGTGACTGCAAGGCTTTTATATGTTTCCAAAGACTATCGGCCCCATCTGGAGCCATCTTGAGAGCAATGAATGATCAAATTACATATAATTGAGGAGTTATATCGATATGTATAAAAGTAGGAGGAAAGAAAAGTTGAAGGTGAACACAACTCATTCACTTTTCGATGGTTCCCGATGAGACTGAAGTATTAGGTAAACTTATGGTGCCCTCCTAAACTTATTCCATGCCCAGTCGGTTGGGGCAGGAGAATATACCAACAACTTCTCTGTAGAGGGATTAAACTCCCCAAACGAGTGTCCTGATATGACACTAAACAATCTGTTGATGAGGTTCCGATAATGCTGGAGCTTTGGGGAATGCCGAGTACCTCTTCGTTGCCATCGCTTCGTGGTCATCTCTAGTTCGGATTGGTAGCACCTGATAGGGTCCTATCTATGGTTCAAATAGACCTAAACTGCGTACTCATGTTAAACTGAATTGTTTGAAATAGAACTGTTCATATTTACAAAAATTGATGCAGCATTACATAACCTACAATGGTTGATATGCCATAAAATCAAACCAAACCAAACTAAACTTATTCCATCCTAAAGTCAAAAGATTAATTCATTGACTTGAACGTATCGACTACAGAATAAGTAATCACTATTAATCAATCTATTCAAAAACCCACGCAAACATTGTCGATAATTTAAATTATTAGTTTAGTACATGCGCTTTGTTTGTTTCTGGTCTTATATAATGGATAGTGAAGATAGCAGCTGGAAGAGCCAGCATTTAATAACAAGAGCCGCACCAGGCAATACAATCACAACCAAGTAATAGCTTTAGGAAAAGTGTATGCGCCCACTAATAACATCTGGCCGCCAAACTTTTCAGATTGTAATCCTTTTGATTATCTCATTTGTGGGACGCAGTTGAGCGAGACACCCAAAAAATCCATACAGTATCAAATATGAACAGAAGGTTATCGGCAGCATTTTCGTATTTAAACAAAGAAGCCACCGAAAAAGATCACAGGAGTTTGCTAAGCCGAATAATTGCAGCCGTTGAAACGATTGTTGATCTTTGAATAAATCTAATCTATAGTATTGCAAAATATTTCTAGTTATTCCGATTAATATATCGTAATGTGAGTGTTATTTTTATTTAACAAGTATAAACTAGAATTTAATTTTTGCAACCTATATATATATATATATATATATATATATGTATATTTTACCAATTGATGAGACCCATATTTTTTTTTATTTTCGAGAACATGGTCATCTGCCAGCTGTAAAAATAGTGAGCATTGTAAAGAATATACTGTGGATTTATTTTTTTATATATTCTAGACTAGCACCAATTTCCTTTTTGTGGATAGTAGACATATACGATGTAATGCACTTCAAAAAAAAAAAAAAAAGAAGACTGTATCCGTAATGGAAGCCTACTTTCTAAACCAAAACTCCTTAACAGCATTACCAATGAAATTTTCCATCCAGATAACCAGATCTAACTCTACAGCACTAGTTCGTCTTGGGTTTCGTCATACATAAGGTGAACTTCTGAAAGCCTTGCACATTTGCGGACCTAAAGCAAATGAGAAATAGCGTAATAGCATATATATATATATATATATATATATATATATATATATATATATACTGTTATGCCCGAAATTATTTGTACACCTGTATGATTTTAAAATATTTTTGAAAATATTTTCATAAAGAAAATTTATATGATAATGCTTATACCAAAATTGTGTGAGTTATTATTGAATGATAAACAAAATCAGTGTTTTTGGAAAAAAATAAATTTTGTAGAAATAACGAACAAGAACTAAAAATGGAGCATGTCCATATTTATTCGTACCCCCTTTCAATAACCTGTCATGAAGTCCTTATTTTCAATTAGTCTCAAGATTTTTCCCGTATTCAACAATTAGATTCGAGCCAGCATCAACAGAAATATTCGACCACTCAACTTTAAGAATTTTTCTAATTCTACCAGAATTTGGGGTTTCCTCGCATTAACATTTTTCTTAACAACCATCCACACATTTTTGATTGGATTATTGTTGGGTATCACCTACCCTTTTCAGCGTTATGAGCTGTTCAATTTGCCATATATGGCAGTAGCGGAGATCAATCTGAGAATAAGCCTACGAGTCAGACCAGAAGAGCCGTTCCTATTGCTGAAGTATATCGTTACTCTTTCACTAATCCTATGTTCTTATTACTAACAATCTCTCTCTTGTAAATACTCTTTCCTGTAAATATAACTGTTTTCCCTCACATATCGTGGTTTGTCTTATTATTACTACTTGTGTTCACTAAGCAGAACACAACAATTATGATCCGTGCTTTGGCTTGACCAATCCAAAGCTTTTATTTTATAATCTTTCGGCCATTTTTTTACAGATTCGGCAGAATGCTTCGGGTCTTTATCCTATTGATACATCATACTGCATCCCACATCGAGAGTTCCGGCAGATTTTTCCAAATTCTCTCTTAAAATTTTTACATATTGGTCTTATTTCAATATTCCTTCAAGCCTCACAAGCCTTCCAGTTCCATTCGAGGAGAAACAACGCCAAAACATAAGACTCCAAGCACTTCATATTTTTATCTTCAAATAAAGAAACGTCCCAATGACCGAAAAGTTCAATCTTTGTCTCATCTGACCACAAAGCCACTGACCAGAACCTAGAATCTTTATCAATATATTTTCTAGCAAAATATAATCGGGCTTTTACGTATTTTGCAGGAAGAAGAGATGTTTTCCTTGGTCTACATTCCTTCTTAAATGTTCTTTGTAGTGTTGATCTGGAAATTTCTATTCCCTCCATACTGAGATTTGGAAAAGCACTTTTCCTGTAATTCCCAGGCTTTTATTAATTTCTCGCACGACTTGTCCTGCCGATCGAGGTGAAAGTTTTCCCTTTCTTCCTTGTCCTGTAAGGTTTTGAACAGTGTTAAACTTTGTAAACTTCTGTATGATGCTTTGAATAGTTGATTTATTATATCAAATCGCTTTGAAATGGATTTGCAGCCATTGCCATTCTCATGACCATTTACAATTTTATTTCTTAACTTGATACAGACTTCCTTTTTCTTTACCATATTCTGTTTACGTGGCTAAAGTATAAACTGAATATATCTATGATGGTAAAGCTAATTAAACTAAGTAGAAATGCTCCATAATTATCATGAATATCACCATTAATCAATTAAAATCCACTAATAATCTAATCACACTACTTAATTTGACTACGTGTGCTTTTTAGCAAATGATTGCAGAGGGTACGAATAAATACGAACTTGCTTCATTTTTAATGTGTGTATGTTATTTCTACAAAATGAAATTTGGTGCAAAACATTTATTTTGTGTGATATTCTGGAATAACTTAAAACATTACGACATAAGCATTATAAAATGAAATCGCATATTGAAATGTTCTTTAAAAATATTCTAAAATTGTTTAAGGGTATGAATAATTTCGGGCCGAAATATACATATATATATTGTCGTCCCCAGACAGATTGTTTCGATCTATCAGAACTATTCAGTGTGGCTAGACACGTAGGACGCTCAAAGCCGGGATCGAAAGCCACCAAACTTTACGTTAGACTAAATCTCAGACCTCTCGGCCAACAAGCGTACCACGTTCGCTAAGGGAATTTTAAAGGTATTTATGCAGTAGCAGCAGCAACAGCAACAGCGTCCGTTTGTTTACATTTTATACCCTATCGGCTACCAGAGTGCTCAATTCTTTTGAAGAGCTTTGCATTATTCGAGCGGTTGCCGACAATTCCTTTTTAAATTTGTATATATATTTATATATATATATACAAACTTATATATATATATATATATATACAAATTTATATATATATATATATATATACAAATTTATATATATATATATATATATATTTATACAAATTTATATATATATATATATACAAATTTGTATATATATATATATATATACAAATTTGTATATATATATATACATTTGTATATATATATACACACACAAATTTTGTATATGTATATATACACACAAATTAGTATATATATATATATATATATATATATATATATACAAATTTGTGTGTATATATATATATATATATATATAATTTTCATAAATTATTCTTCGTCAGCATTTATGTAATGTTCAATGAGGGATGTAATTTTGGCCGATACTTAAAAATCTTTTCGCTCTCGTACAATACCGAATACTGAATGCGGTCGGCTAAACAATATTAAATAACAATGTTACATTTCACATCTATTTTGCATACTCACGTGTGTCAGCCAGCCGTTCACTCGACTAACGACATCTTACCTTCCCAGGTAAGAGATCAAATCGCAGCTGAATCTATCGTCTGCGCATTCTGTGTATTTTTAGATCCAGACAACTCAAACCACGGTTTATTCAGGAAGCTAAAATAACCGGACCGGTTGATCATTTGATAATAAGAAAGGATTAAAAGTTGAAGCCCAGAGAACGACAAACACGGGGTTGAATAACGATATAATAATTTATTTCGTCAGAAAAAAAATAACAGTTAAAAACAATTAATGTTATTTCGATGTTCCATTCCCCATAAATGCGAAGCAGAATGTCCCGGAAACTAGCCCCTATCTTGCGGCGTTTTGTCTAATTCCACGGTCAGCGTCCCTCACTTCGACACAGTAATTATTTCTTAATGCGTTACGTTAGTTCTTATCTTCAGCTTCTTGGAACAACAGAGACGTGAGAAGATCTGTTTATCTTCGAATCTGTTACAAGTTTATTTTCCCAGGAGTTCCTTCATGCTTCACGGCTGGCTTGAATCTGCTTCTATGGCAACTACACAACTGTCACTTTTCGGCAAAAACAGAGTTTATATAATTGTTTCTCTCATTTCCTAGTGGACGTAACTCATCAGCGTTGCACTCTGCTACCCCAAGAGTGAATCATTATATCTGCCACTTGAGGGGTACGTTGGCTTCCTCTATACAAATTCAGCAACGACTGCTGCAATGGGGTGTTGCCTGTCTCCTACCATCATGAGGTCTCTCTGTGCCCTTCTATCTGCAGGGGCAGTTCTCTCTCATCACGTGACTCAAACGGCATGCCCAGCAGATTTCTCACTTCCAAAATTAAATTAAAAAAGTTCCATTCCTCAAAGTTTAATTTTTTTTCCATTAAACAACACGGTTACACCTGGCTGGTCTCTTTGTGACACTAGTTTCTGCTAATCATTGTTTTAGCAAGCTGTCTTCCTCTGGTTAGAAACAATCGGTTGTTTTTAAGTTTTTTTCTAATAGACAAAAATTAAATAAAATTTCTGGCTTTTAAAAAAATATTATACTTTTCATATTTTCTATTAATTTCAAATAATAAAAAAAAAGTATCCTCAAATTGTCAACTGTCCCAATCTTCAAAAATCCATGTAATATTGTTATTCTTCTAAATTACGTAGCCCCGATCTGCTTTGTTATATGTGTCTCTCTACTCCTCACACGTCACACCAATAACTGATGCATTTCTATATCTACTATTTGTAGTCATATGAATTCTAGTAGCATATTCCATTTCAACACTTTGGGTTTGTTTGCAAGAGATACGTGTTAAGATCACAAAGGTTGCTATCGGCACATTCTTCTACAAAACAATATATACATTTGCCCAGTCGGCTGGGGCTGTAGAATTCACCGATTGCATTTCTGCAGAGGGGTAAGACCCCACTCCAATGAATGTCCTGTATATGACACTAAGCAATCTGATGGTGAGGTTCTTGTGATGCTGAGGCTTTGGGGAATGCAGAGCACCCCTTCATTGCTATTGCCCCAGGTCCACTCTGGCTCGGAGTGGTAGCACCTGATAGGGCTCTATCTATGGGTTACATAGAACTAACTGCATACTTATGCTAAATAGAACTGTTTCCCTAAACTGAATAGTTTGAAATGTTTTTGATAATTGAACTGTTTACTTACATTTAAACTGCGGGCTTATGGTCAACGGAATTGTTTAAAATGGAACTGTTTTTGACATTGAAACTGTACTACCTACACTGAACTGAATTGTTTAATATAGAACTTATGTGCTTATAATAAACGGAATTTGCTCCATTTGAATAAATTGAATCACTTGAAATAGAAATGTTTTAACAATTAAACTGTGTACGCATGCTAAACTGAATTGTTTGATAAAGAACTGATTTTATGTATAAAAACAAATTTGGCGTTAAATAACCTATAAAGGCTGATAAGCCATAAAACGCAACCAACCAACCAGCCATATATATATATATATATATATATATATATATATATATGCACATTATTCATTTCCTACATTTTATAGGTGGGATAACATAGATAAAATTATAATGCGTACACTTTTACGCTGCCATGTGCCAAGCGGGCTTGCAGAGTGCTGTTCGTTCCCACCAAGTCCACCAGTTAACGCCGGGCACAGACATTGGCTGTGGTCTGCCAAACGCTATATAGTGTTACAGATATCACCAACTTCCAAGCGGAACCACATTTTAAAGGCACTAGGCGATTTATAGGTGAATAATTAAAAGTCAACATAGCTAACTGTTAGCTTTCCCCCTCAAATACAAGGTCTTCGACAAGCACAATATTCTTCACAATAAAATAAGAACTCTGAACTGCCGTCTTTGAGTATTAATCTTGTTATTTAATAAAAGAAAGAAACAAAGACAAAAAAAACCCAATTCAGGTAAAAGTCAGGAGCCAGAAAGTCTTTCTATAACTCGGATGAGTCTCCATTAAAATATTCTTATCCCGGATGAGGTCCCTCATAAAATATCTTTATCACCGGACGAGTCCACCATAAAATATCTAATTATGGCGGAAGGTTAGAATGTATTTCGACAACAGTAGAAACGACCCGCTTCCCGTCATACTGTCTGATTTAATGGCAGAGTTCATACTCAAAATCTCAAGTTTATCATTTCAGTATGAATGCCGCAGGATGAAGTTGAATTTGCTTAAATTTTATGTTCATTTACTTTGAGTTTTGTGGAGGTTATTTTCTTCTCTTTTTTCTTTCGTTACTGGGTTTCCATAACATGTTGGCAGAAGGATACACGTATTATTTTCTCGTGGACAAATCTTTTCTTTTGGTATTCGTTTAACGAGGATTACCACACCTCGGAGTGCTGATTCATAAAAGAATAAGCTTTTTCTTTTCTCTCTGGGTTCTCTGCGCGGCATTATTTTGGAATTTGGGTTTCTTTCATATCCCAAATTATGTTCTTCATTTTTCAACCAACAAGAAGCAACTCCTTATGCGTCTTTATCCTTTGAGGAATAAACGGCAACTACTTTATGTGTCCTCACCCTTTGACGACTACATGGCAACTCATTATGCGTCTTCACTCAGTTGAATAAACGGCAACGGTCTTATTTCCGTAGTTTGAAAAATTACCACGTGTTGACTTTATTGGCCGTTTCTTCCTTAGTACCAATCATAGTTACAGACTTTCTTCTCCGCTGATGCACACATGGCTAACTGAGAGTGAGGTCTTCCCATGCCTATCTCACCTTATAATGATTGAGAGGGGTGAAGGAGAGACGGGTCTCCCACTTCCACTGTTCTCTAATTCTTGCTTACTTCTATCGTCCGCTGATTCTTGCTTGCTACCATAGTCGGCCGCCGGCCTCCGTCTCCCACAATTCGGATAATGTATTAGGGTGTCATATTCCCTTGTCACAACACTTATTGAAAAAAGAATGACTGATGGTGACACTATCAAATCAGGTAATTTCTGGTTACATTTTTTTAATTATTTGTTTGAAATGGCTAATCACAACTAATTTAAAAAAGTAAAAGCAAAAAAAGAACAAGAAAAAACAGTCTTTATTACTTGACTTAAGACTTTCAGTTGCGTATTGACCTTTCACAGAGCCGTTATGTTCCAGCAGAATAAGAGATATGCACCTGTGTAAACAGGTGGAATCAGATGTATTGGTTGACAGCCAAAAGTACGAACCAGAAAAGCATAGGTGTAGTGAAACCATTTTTGAAGACACCAACAGAAAAAATGGTCAGTCTTGCAGTCGGTAGTGTGATATGGTCCGGAGATCGCCAAAGAGTGGTTGGCGAGTGGTCAGAGTAGAACAGCACCTCATCCTCGGTCGAGAAGCAGAAGAAGTGTTAAGAGGCACCCTGAATATGAATATAGCACAATGTGGGTAAAGTATGGGATAATAGTGGAGTCCCCTGTCTGTCTCCAACTCTTTAACTCTTACAGAAGCTTCAGACCTTCCGAGAAATAAAGATGTAAGAGCTATATTTTTATAACTAAATGTTACGGTCTCGTCATTCCTTCATCAATATAACACTTATACTCAATTTCAGGAGGTGCCCGAGATGTAATGGTTATCGTCGTAGGAAATGGACACGGCGACACGAGTTCAAATCCTGGACGAGACTGACTGCATTTCACATTTCACATATACCCTTGGGAAAGGTATGAATGCAATTATTCTCCCTCCAGATATGGGTAAATAGTAGGGCAGACTAGTTTCTTCAGCCTTAGTGAGGCAACTAGTCTAGGAGAAGGAAAACTCTGAATTCAAACCTGTTAAACTCCGCTTAAAATTGACCTTGTGTCATATCCTACCCGAGTAGAGGGGTTGGTAAATATGATACTCAATTTCATTAAAATACTAAATCATATCGGAATCTAAAATGTGATCCATTATTATAGGATTTCTGTATATCATGAGGTTGCCGAAAATGGCCACGCAGTTAGAATATTGATGCAAATAAATCTTCAGTGGTCAAATCAGCTCTGATTTTACGAGGGTCGGAACTGAAATATGTATCAGATGAAAAAAATGTTTTAATCTGATCAGCTTCGATTTCTATTGAGTAAATTGTTGGATTATCGAAAGGAAGAGTTGGAACTGTTACTACAAATCTCAAACTAAATCTACCAACCTATTTTTATGCTTATCTCGCATCTGAGAGGCCACCCGATTGGATAACGAGACTACAAGATTTAATAATCTATTCAAATTTTGAAATTTTGGTTTTGAGTTCCAACATGTTTCTCACACTTATACGTTACTTTTTACGGTGTTGCATGGAAATCAAACAAACTTTCGCAGAAATTGTTGTTATTAATACACTTTTAAAAATTGATAATTAAGTCCTTCAACGACAACAAGTGAATGATTCAGTAAACCGGACATTGGCCTAGCGGTTAGAGTGTTCGCCAATGGCCCGGGAGACCTGGGTTCAATCGCCAGGTCGAGTCATACCAAAGACTCAAAAAATGGTACTTGATGCCTCCTTGCTTAACACTCAGCATTATGAGGTACGGATCAAGGGTAAAGTAGAGCAATCCAGGGAAAGGGGTAGCGCCCTCCCCTACACCTTGGTGTAGTAGCTATCGAAAATGGAGCCTTCGGGTTACCCTCGACTATGGTCGCCCACTTTACTTACTATATATATATATTGTCTTCCACAGACAGACTGTTTCGTTCTATCAGAACTCTTCAGTGTGGCTAGACACGCAGGACGCTCGAAGCCGGGATCGAAACCCGTCCAACTTTACGTTAGATTAAGTCTCAGACCTCTCGGCCACCAAGCGGAGCACGTTAGCTAAGGGAATTTTTTAGGTATTTATTCAGCAACAGCAGCATCAGCCGTTTGTTTACATTTTTTATACCCTATCGGCTACCAGAGTGCTCAATTCTTTCGAAGAGCTTTGCATTATGCGAGCGGCGGCCGACAATTCCTTCGCCAGAGTGCTCAACCCCCATGGGGGGAGCGTACATATTGTAGATTAAGTCTCAGACCACTCGGCCACAAAGCGGACCACGCTGGCTAAGGGAATTTTTAAGGTATTTATTTAGCAACAGCAGCAGCAGCACCACCCTGTTGGTTTTCAATGGAGTGATTGCTCTGATCTCCTTATTTTACAGACTGCTAAATAGAAGGGAGGTTGAATAAACCAACTACCTACCTAAGAGTAGGTTAAGGGTATTCGTTTGTGAGGCTTTACTTCTATAGTAATGGTGATTTCGGGTCACTCCTTCACTGCCATTGCTCTCAGGTCAATCTGATCTGGTTTTATACTGCTCGGCAGGGGATCTAGAATAATGAGACTGCATCTATGCAGTGGGGTAAACGCATAAAACGAGTTTCCTGGATATGATATTAAACAATCTGATGATGACACTTTAGTCTTGAAGCTTTGGGGAATGCTCAGTAAATCTTTATTGTCATCGCTCCCAAATCTATTCTGATTCGGAGTGGTAGCACCTGATGAGGTCCTATCCATAGGGAAAAGTAGACTGTTTGTCATTTAAACTGAATGCAAAGAAATGACTAATGATAAATTGTATGGTTAGAAAAAGAACTGTTTGATATTTACCTGTGAATTGTTAGTTATACGTAGTGATAATTGGAACCATTTCACTTTGTTGACTTATGCTAAATTAACATGTTTGAAATAGAACCCTTTGATTATCTAAATATGTAAACATGTGACGGATGTTTCATTGAATTTTTTTAGTTATACATAGCAGTACTTGGAAACATTTAACTTTATTGACTCATGTTAATTTGAATTTTTAGCAACAGAACTGTTTGATCATTGAACTGTGTACGTTTACAAAATGGGTTTACAAATCATATATCTAATATATATGTAAAAACAGGATTTGGCATTAAATAATCAACAATGTTTGACATGATATATAACAAAACCAAACCAGACTGTTTTCCTAGTACCTTTTTGTTTGTAATAAATATTACTGTATAGGAATACTTGAGATTGTGTACCTCTCTGCAAATTATTATTATCCTTATTATTATTAGTTAATAAAATCATCTGGAACAATTTCTTGAGCATATATTTACAGCATTAACCAGGAAGTTATTTATGTTACGAATATGTTAAATGTTTTCAAATAATTTTAATTATTTACGTGTAACAATTGGTGATTATCAGCCTTGTCTGCTAAAGAATTTTTGCTACGAACCAGAAGATTTCGTTGTCTATGTGATATTTAATGAAGGAAACACAGAGATCCTATCTTTCTTCATAGAATGACTAAGATGAAAAGACATATTCTATCACCCCTTTTAGGAGTGTTTACTTCCGCACTGGTAATCATTTAGCAGTACATACGACATTACTGAAAAGTACACATTCTACAATGCTTACACAGAAGCATATGAAATTTTATAAAACCAGCAGCTCAGATAGATAGATAGATAGATAGATAGTAGCGCACAGTTTGATTTTTCTGTCCATTGCGTCTTACCAAATTATGTCAGGCATGAATGTGTACTTGTTTATCCAAACCTAATTGTAGTAGGACACATTTTTGTCTTAAGCAGTTCAATTAAAAAAAAAAAAAAAGAAACATACTTTTTATAAAATACTTTAATATTTGGTATAATAAGCATAACATGTTCATAATATTTTCTCTTAATATTTCAATTTTTGTTGGATTCACAGCATAAGCTATTCAAGGTTGATGTTCTCTGATTTGTAATCAATTAAAACACTTTCATTCACTCTATAGAAATATGGTTAGCATAACTGTTATCTTCCTGTTGGATGGAACTCGCAACAAGAGTTTAAACCCAGGAGGTGATTGTTTGCGACTCACTTCGCGCTACTGATCTTGAGCAATATATAAACTCTTCAACTCACTACCCAGCCAATGTAAAAGATTACGGTTGTGTTTATTCCTTAAGGGCATATCAAATTTTGTGGGTTATTTAATGTATAAAAACTCTAGTTGTACTATGTAATTTATTGCTGGGGATGAATGGGCTTCCCAAGAGTATTGAATCGAAAATGAACGTGAAAGGGCAACTGGAATTCTAACTACGATATTGCTGTCCATTACGGTAGCCTATACGTCACGGAGACTTTTTCCTGGGTAAATTGTAAAATAGGCAAGTTTTTTTTAGCCAGGTGAACTAGAAGGTAAACCGGGTTCTTTAGACGAAGTAAATTGTATAATAGACTTGGTTCTTTAACGGAGGTAAATTATAAAACGGACTGCCTTCTAAGTAAATTGCTAGATAGACTGGCTTCTTTAACCAAAGTAAATTGTAAGGTAGACTAGTTTCTTTAGGGAACGAATTAAATGCGAAGAAAAATCAATTCAAAAAATCAATTCAGCTCCACTTGAAAATTGACCTATGTTACAACCTGCATCAGATGGAAAAGTTTTGTAAATACCAATATACCTTCTAACATAAAATTACTTTCAATGGAAAGACTGACTTTGGCATTAAATAACCCCGCTACGACTAACATGCCGTGAAATCAGCACAACAATCACCTTCACGGTTTTAAATGATGCACTTATTGAGCGTACTGGACGTTTACGGTGGGCGCTTAGGGTAGTGAATTGGTTACCAAGCTAGACTACCAAACCTTCACAAGTGAGTTCGAGTCTCATTGGGTATCCCATTTATACTGCCTTGTACCACATCTAAACAAAAGCTAAGTAAATTACTATTGGATGTTTACAGTTGCTTTTTTTTCAAAACGAGTGATGATATGATGAGAAAGTCAAAATCGTCAAACGAACCTCCACAAGGACAAAATTATGAAAACAAGAACCAGGTCATACATTGATAGCATCCTCGAGAGCGAACCAACAGATACAGTAAAAGAAGAAACAATACATCACAGCAATTTTGCGCTGATTGAAAAAACATATGAACTTTTGTGCCCGTGGTGTAATAGTTATCGTCGCAGGAAAGGGACACGGCGACACGAGTTCAAATCCTGGACTGATTGCATTTCACATAGCACTAATACCATTGGGAAAGGATTGAATCCAATTATTCTCCCTCCATAGAAATACGATGACTTTTCTTTAAATATGACCAAAAAAAAGAACTTGATATTAAATGTTGACATTTAGAGTATTTGAATCAAACCTACACAAAGTAAAGGCCTATAACACACGTAACAAGAGGTGCCCGTGGTGTAATGGTTATTGTCGTAGGAAATGGACACGGCGACACCATTTCAAATCCTGGACTAGGCTAATTGCATTTCAGGTAGCACTAATACCTTTGGGAAAGGTATGAATCCAATTATTCTCCCTCCAACTATGGGTAACTAGTTGGGCAGACTAGTTTCTTCAGCCTTGGTGAGGCAACTAGTCTAGGAGAAGGAAAACTCTGAATTCAAACCTGTTAAACTCCGCTTAAAAATTGACCTTGTGTCATATCCTGCCCGAGCGGAGGGGTTGGTAAATATGATAATATAGACTTTTGTGGAAGGAAGCCATTTTAGAAACAATACGGTGCTTGAAGTGTAATGATTAACGTGGCGGGAAATCGAATCTGTATACTGAGTTCAAATCCTCGACGAATCTGTTAGCATTTCACATTGCACAAATATCCTTAAAAAATGATGGAGTCCAACTGTTCTCCCTCCAAAAATGCTTGTTTAGAAATCATAGATATGCAGAGAAAATTGGGGAAAAATAATCCAAAGTGAAGAATTCAAATGAAAGAAAGTCGACGGTATAACGTTTCGGTCTCAGTAAACCATCGTCAGGACTTGGAAAAGAGGTTAGGAAGTGTCGTTAGATCACCGATGAATGTTTAATGAAATTAAAAAAATGTATATACAAAGAAAGCAGGGTGGAGGAGCCCAGAGTGATCAATAAATCAGCGTCCATAGTTCAAAAATATCATGTGAGTGTCGAAGGCAATGATGTACAACAAATGGCACCAATAATAGATATAACAGATCAAAGTATATGTTTAAATTTCCAAGATGTGAGGTTGGTATCATTTACACTTGTTAAATGATTCAGATGATGATCATCATCTTTGTTATGATACCCACTATATTTCAAATGTTTTATTCTCCGGTCTTAATTAAACCCTCCACTGAATCCAGGTGAATATGTTTCTTTAATTACCCTGTTTATGCATTGGAACGTCTTGTATCAGTTATTTCGCTAAATCAGTTATTTCTTTTTAATTTCACAAGTCTTTTTCTGCTGAAAATTAATCTGAAACTATTACATCGTCATCATCATCAAGACATAATGACAGCACTAATTCCTATGACTCTCTCTCTCTCTCTCTCTCTCTCTTCATCCCTCATCATGTGGCCCTATTGACCATCACTTTTGATAAATTTCCTAGATAGCATCCAGTGTTCACACAAAATGGATGACAACAGTATTGTTGTTGATCGGTCAACACAGATGTGTCCATGTGTAGGGGAACGTTGTTGGTGAGTTCGTACTTACTTCACCAGACGTGCCGAGCATGTGTTGTGCACGCATTTACGTGGATTTCTCGGGTGATTGGACAAAAGTAGCCATAAGATACTATTTTTTAAGGTTCTATTTCCAGGATTTATTCAAAACCTCAGGCAGAATGCTAGTGTCGTTCCCACCAAGATTTTTCTGGGGTTTCGCTTAAAGTTCAAGGTGTGTAACCATAGTTTAGTAGTTGACACGAATATAGCTAGGCAGAATTCCCGTTTTATTTTATCAGAGATCAGATTTTTCAAATGGACTTTAACCAATCAATAAAGATCCACACCCTCTTTTCCTATGGGTATGTTACTGTTATTCTAAGTAAATAAGATCTTGCTCACAAGGTATATAATGTGGTATTTATACATTATTGCTTTTTAAAACCTTTCAGAATTTAAACTGACTTTCCAGAACCAACTTCAAAAATTTTGTTTTGGACGTATTTAAAGTTCATGCCTCATCAGCTAAATCTGTTTTGATAGCAAATAAGAACCAACACCTTATTAATCAATGGCTACTATGTTTTAACGTATCAGTGTATATACTAAATACAGCGGAAAGAAAAAATGTTCCAGGCTAAAGATAACACCGTGAACACTGACGTTCAGTGATAAATATATAGAAATAAATTGAATTACAACTCAACGTTAAATAAGTCTGACGTGTACAGTCGCCATGACAGTTGCAAGCACGCCAAATTGAACCGGAGGCTGACCGCCATTCGTTTGTGTGCGATTGACTACATCATTAACTTCAGATCAATTACACAAAAATCACTTGACATTCGTCGATTTTTCTCTTGTTTTATGCGATTAATTATCTTTCCTTTCGTCTGTTTTTTTTTCAAATATTTTTTCGTTTCCTTTTTTTCTTTTAAATATTTCTTTTGTTTTTATTGTTATTTTTCTTTCTTTGTCTTGAAGTATTTTTTTGCTCACAGAACGCTTACAAGCATTCTTATAATATATATATATATATATATATATATATATATATATATATATATATATATATATATATATATATATATAAGGGTCATTTAATAATTAAGGGAATAATCTTTTTCAAATTTCTTTCTGATAAATACAAACTCTGTATTTTTTTTAATATTGCTTTTTCGTAAAAAGTATTTAAATATTGTAAAATTTTCGTGTTGTGACTATTCAAAATCATATCAAATTAAACCTTCCTCCAGTTTTGAAGGGACCGATGATGAAATGTTTGGTGGCTGAGAAGTGCAATCGTGTGAAATTTATTGAATGTGTGATGCGCTTGGAGATGCTAATTTTAGTAAAAAGTGTTTAAAAATGAACTAGATATGAGTTCGCTACTAGGAGATTTAGTCAAAAAGACACACCACAGAATCGACTTACTCTGACTCTCAGATGAAGAAAAAGTTCCAGGATAAGCAGTCAAAAAAGGATACCATGATAAGTGTCTCCTGGGATAAGGAAATGTTAACAAACCGAACATGAAGATTCCAGTACACCCATATATTTACTCATAGTTTAAAGGAAAATAGTTTTGGTTGAATTTTATAGCATAACAACCCTTGTGAGTTATCTAATTCCATATATTTTTAATCCCACTCTCTCTCTCTCTCTCTCTATATATATATATATATATATATATATATATATATATGATTTTTCTCCCAACTGCTGCAGTTATCCTCTTTTTCAATCTATCTATCTGTCTATACATATATATACATATATCAATTAACATACAGTTATTTTTTTATGATTTAACCATATTCAATTATCTACGTATGATACAGCCTTATGTTTCGCTTTCTTCCCTCTTTTTCTTCTCTTTTCTAGCACACCATTTTTTTCTTGTCTCTTGATCTACACTCTCGTCCCTTAATTTTTCTCTCTCCTCTTTTCTTTTCTCCTTTTCCTTCTATTACCTTTCTTTCCTTCTTCTTCTTCTTCTTCTTCTTCTTCTTCTTCTTCTTCTTCTTCTTCTTCTTCTTCTATATCTATTGCTTGTGCAATTTGATTTACATCAGTGACTTACCGTCACATGACTCACGTAATTTTAAGGATATTTGTGCAATGTGAAATGCAAACAGATTCGTCGAGGATTTGAACTCAGTATACAGAGTCCATTTCCTGCAACCTTAATCATTACTCTTCAAAAACCCTCATTTTTCTAAAATAGCTTCCTCCCACAAAAGTCCATATGATTATTCTTCAATCAGCGCAAAGTTGCTGTGATGGATTATTTTTCTTTTACTGTATTCGTTGGCTTGTTCTCTAGGATGCTATTAATGTATGACCTGGTTGCTGTTTTCGTAATTTTTTCCCAGTGGAGGATTTTTTTTAGCATTTTTGACATAATATTTTGTGTCGGAATTCAGGCCGAATCCCAAACTGGTTGGACAGTATGTCTGGCTTTTTTATTTTGACCTGCTGATGCCTCCAGAACTTCTTGGAGATTTGGATTTGTAGACGGGCAGATTTAGATCGACTAGTGTCAAAGACCTTGGCATCTGCATCCATTCACGCATGATCGCCATACATACATCCATTGTCTTCTTTCCCAAGAGATATGCTATGCATTCATTTGATATCGGGTAACACGTTTAATTCCACAAAAGCACATGTGATGCAGTGACTATATTTTAAAAAAAATTGAGTCAACAACTTGTATTCAAATCATGCACAAGACTGTCAGTGTTACATTTGCAATTGCTTTTCTATTAAAAAAGCATCTCATATCTCTCAACCAGCTGTCAATAAATATAACAGACAAGGTTCTTTAATATTAGTATGGCAAATGTTAGAGGAAAAGGAAAACTCTGAATTCAGATTGGCTGTACTATGCTAAATAGATTAACTGATTTTAATGATCTGTCAAATCGACTATGATGGTCTAAATGCAGAGACGTTAGTTAATTACGTTCACTGTAGATTCATATTAACATTTTCTTTGTTCATCTTTCTTGATAGATGAATTTATTATAAATTTGCAGACCGACCTTACGAATATAAATATATTCAGAATGGATCTATTTTAGCCATAGACAGAACCCTAACAGGTACTCCAGGTCTGGATCAGAGTGGACTTGGAAGTAATAACAATGAAGGCGTATTTCATACTCCCTAGATCTCTAGAACAGGAGTATCACCATAGTAATTTACAAAGCGCTTTGCTTCGATGTGGCACAAGGCCGAATAAAGTGGGCGCTCAATGAGACTCAAACTCACTCGTGTAGGTTTGCTAGACTATCTTGCTAACCGTTACACCACCAGAGGTGCCCAGTAGTATCACCATAATATACCGGTGAGAGTAATACCAGGACATCTTTTTTGGAAATATCTTACCTATCTGCAGAAGATACAGTTAACATATTTTAAAAGGAAGGGGATATCCCATTAAAAAAATAACAAAAAGTCTAACGTCGTCTCGTATTCTTCTGTCATGTAGATATAGCCTTTCTCCATCGTTGAACCTGTTGACTGACCGTATGTATGAAAACAAAGAGCCACACACGATAAATCTCGCAATAGGAGCGAGAAATGGTCACACATGAAAGTTAGGGATTATTAAAAATTTCAGACAGTCAGATAATAACCAACAGAAAAAAAATACAGACGTCAAATTTTCAAGCTGGTTCCCCTACCATCACTGGATGTGAGCTACGATTTAGAAATTAGTTTTGTGATATAAGAAAATACCACTTCTCGTCTCCCTGTTGTTGAAACTGTTCCGGAAGAAGGTTGAAACAGCAATAAAGAAAGCGGAATATTTCTGTGGTCTGGTGTCTGACTTTTCTTTCGTAATGTCATCTCGTCATCATTTATTCATTTTGACTGTCTTCGTTAACTTCCATCTAGATCCAACAATGTAACATTTCCAAAGCTGGTGGAGTTAATTAAATTCATATTCTTCATTTTCAGTTGTGGTATTTGAATGAAGAATATTTATCCGAATTATTCTTAGCTGCTTTCCAAGCAATTGTTTTAATCGGCATGGCTCATTTTTCTATGGTAACTACTTCTCTTGGGGTGTTTACACAAGTTTTATATGACAATCTCACACTGGCATCTGAATGAGAACACGTCGCTTCAGGTTACCATGATTTTATCATTCTAGTTTGTTTGGATTTTATTGCATATCAACTTTTGTTGGTTATTTAATCCCATATCCACTTTTATACAAATACACAATTCTATTTTAAACAACTCAAGTTTAGCATAAGTAGAGAGTTTAATCGTCAAAAACATTTCTATTTCAAGCTATTCTGTTTATTGTAAGTATAATTTTTGTTTACACACAGTCAAATGTCGAAATGGTTCTATTTCAAGCAATTCAGTCTAGCGTAAGTACACAGTTTAGTTCTATTTAACCCCTTCATAGGACCCTATCACGTATTACAACTCCGGTCCAGAGTGAACCTGGGAGTGATGGCAATGAAGGGATACTCTGCATTTCCCAAAGCTCAAGCGTTACTCGAACCTCACCATCAGATTGTTTAGTGTTATATCCAGGACGCTCGTTGGGGGAGAAGGAGTCGGTGTATTCTACAGCCCGAGCGGAGGGGGAAGCATAATATTTTTGCTAATTTTAACGGTCGTGTGGTCTGATTATAATTTTTTTCTCTTATGAGAGTTTTTCACACCATTGTCACCTGATGGTTCTTTACTGCAGTTTGAGTGACAGCAATTCTCCTCCAACCTTCCGGTCTCGTCTCAGTATTCTGACCCATCTCAACAATCGTGTAGAGTGAATGATACCCTCTCGTACACTTATTTTCATGTCCTCCAGTCCCCATAGTAATACATTGATGACTGTACCGAGCAAACAAATTAAAATAGGTATCACAATCACTTTAATGTTCCATACTTTTATTCACTTCTCTAGCAAGGTCTAGGTACTTATTTCTCATTGCTTTCTTTCAGTTTTATCCTGTGGTCAGTAGGAACATCAAAGTCCGCTATTTTGCAGGTTCTTTATTATCATTATAATTATTCCTTGAGTGTTTTTCACAAGTTCATTAGCTGATGTTTTTTTTACTGGAGTTTGGATGAGAGTAAGTCCCGTCTAGTCCTCCGGACTCTTCTCAGGATTCTGGCTGTTCTTAATAATGATATAGTCTGGGTGGTTTCTACATGTCCTCTGATTTCTAAATTTTCCAGTATTTCAATCAAGGTTTTGGGGATTGCTCCGAGCGCACCAATTGCAATTGGTAACACCATCACCTTCATGTTCTATATTTTTTGTTCTCTAGAAAGGTCTATGTTCTTATATTTCTTTTCCCTTTCTTTTATTTTTCCTCTTTTGTTCGCTGGGAAAGCTATCTCCACTATTTGACAGGTTCTATTGTTTTTATTGACAATCACAACGTCTGATCTTCTGGCCGGCATAAAGTGATATATTTGTATTTTTTTTTTTTTCATCGGCGTTAGGTGATGGTCTTTCACTGGAGTCTGAGTTAAAGCAAATCTCCTCAACTCTCAAGGACTCTTCTCAGTATTCTGGCCGTTCGCAACAATGTTGTAGTTTGAATGGTATCAACTCGACCTCCCACTTCCAAGTCCTCTAGTCCCTTTAATAGTCCTTTAGTTAATATACTGAGTGAACTCAAATTGATATAAAATGCCTTTGTGGCAGTTTCTTGGACAATATATTCTTATAATTGGAGACGCAAATAGGACATATTTAATGGTAAAATATCTGGTAAAATGACCGTATTTCTATTAAATTAAATATTGTTTGTGAGTTTGTAACATTGTCATGAAACACAAAATAACAGGAATTTCATTAGTGGTAATCTGGAATTTAGAAACTGCAGTTGTTGAAGCGAACATTTTCAATTGTAAACCCTTGTTAAAATAACAGCATTTCAATTAATATAAGATACCGTGAAGAGGCAATTTCATTACTTTAGAAATATCAGGAGAATAGAAAATGCATTTGTGGTAATGTTGAACTTAAAAATGACAATTGCAGAAAGTAATATTGTTTCATTGTAAATCCCAGTAAAAAAAGTCAGCATTTTCATTAATCTAAGATTGTGTAACTGTTCAATTTTAGTATTTTCAGGAATGTCAAAATAATAGAAAATTCGCTTTTGGTAATCATGAAATTTCTAATTGTGAAACGCTGTTTAAAGAAAAAAAAAGTTTTCAGTTAATCTAAATATTCTGTTGTCGAAATTTCTGAGACGAAGCTTCATGACTTGTATCATTTAGGGTTTTCAGATTATTGTCCTCGTCTTTATTGTTATTTCCACAACGTTTCGGTCGATATATCCTCCGGCCTTTTTCAGGTGTTTGTCGAACTCGGGAACCAGCATGGAACTTCGAACTGCGTCCTTTATTGAATCTACGGGGGTCACCTGTTCTGATTCCGTGAGCCATAACTGGGGACAATGTTAAGTATTCCTGCATTGTTACTTGTCTGCAGGACACATACCGTAACGGTTATAGGCATTGATTCCCATTGCTTCTACGGAGACTATAATCTGGAGGTTGCAGGTTCAAACCTGACTGCAGGCAAATAATCATACAGGAATACTTAACACTTGTACCAGGTTATAGCTAACGGAATCAGAACAGGTGACTCCGATGGATTCAATAAAGGACGTAGTTCAAAGTTCCGTGTAGGTTCCCGAGTTCGACAAGCACATGAAGAAAGCCGGAGGACATATCGGCTGAAACGGTGTGGAAAGAACAATAAAGATGAAGACAATAGTCGGAAATCCCTAAATGTTTAAATATTCTGATTGTCAAATTTCAGCATTTTCCTGAAACTCAGAGTGATAAGAAATTCTAAAGATCCTTGTTACAATAGGAGTCTCCATGAAAGTGAAATATAAGGATCTTGAAATTGAAACACTTTGAGAAATCTTTGAGAAATTTGGTACATTTAGAGCAAACTCGATTCTATAGAGTGGCATTGCAGAAATATCCAACAATGAATTTTTTTAAATCGTGTGAAAATAACAGTCTCCATTAAATTGAAATAGTGTGATGATGAAATTTTAACATTTTGATGAATGTCCCAAAGAAATTTAATACATTTATAGCAATTTATATTTAAAAAAATTTTATTGTAGAAATATATTATTTCATTGTAAAATGATGTTGAATTTATTTCATTCTAAAAAACCCTGATAAAACAAATTATTCTGATGATGAAAATGCAACATATTGTTGAAACTCAAAATGGCAAGATACGATATTTGGGTATTTCCTCAACTATATATTTTTGTAATTTGTAATGCGAAAAGAAAACGTCTTTTAATCATTCATTTATTTCAAAATATCAGTGTTTCTATTAAATTGAATTATTTTGATCGTGAAATTTTCAAATAATTAAGCTTTGAGAAAAGACATTGTGGGCTATATTTTTTTTTAAAAATGATCATACAGAAAGTACTAACAATTTAATTGAATATCACTTGCTAAAATAACTGTTTTAAGTAAATTAAAATTTGATGATTTGGATCTTTTAACATCAAATAAAACAAAAAGTGCAAGGAAATTCTTGAGAGGCAGTGTCTTTGACTATACATTTTTGAAATCAGCGGCGCAGCAATTACCTTTATCTTTTTGTTTTTAAGCTTAACATTTTCCTTGACGTCTATTATTCTGAAACCAAGATTAAAAACCGATCATCAAACCGAAAATGATTTTAGATATTCTTATATTAGATTCTTGGACAATAAGTTTTTTTTTTGTTTATTTTCTATAGTAAGCAATAAGGTATAAGTTAGAACATTTTCAGACATGTCATATGGGCAATATATATATATATATATATATATATATATATATATATATATATATATATATATATATATATATATATATATTGTCATCCACAGACAGAATGTTTCGTTCTATCAGAACTCTTCAGTATTTCTATTTGAGGTTATCCCCTAACTTTAACTTTGGCAGAGTAAAAAAAAAGAACAAATGATCCAACTTGCAAAGAAGCCAATACACAATTGATGTTTGGGGAAAATCCATGAAAAGGAAAGACTAAAATCATACGTATTGTCTGAAAAAGATCAAAGAATATCGGAAGGGTAAATGTTAATACTAGAGTGTTGTATAAATGGTAGAAGTATATTGCAACCATAATGCTATCAAGAACAATAATAAGAAAACGTTTATTGGATCTTCTCAAAATGTTATTAAAGAATATTTTATAACCATATATGTAGTTTCACCCAGGAGGTATCTAAGAATAGTTCGATCATATCGAAATACATTTGTGAGATCAAGACACAATTAAGCAGAGGCCCAATATGGAAAGGTGTAATTATTAAAAAATGCCCTAAATACAAGGTAGGTGATACATTTTACCAATTGTCTATTGAGGTGAAATTAAGTATTATTTCTTAAAATAACCCGAAAGAATAACTTCATCACAGATCTGAAGTGCTTAACATTTGTATTAATAGAAAGAATTGTTTGCATGGTTGGTAGTTTTTTTCTGGAGTGATCAGAATAAATAAAACGTATATTTATGCTCATTTTATTTTGTTGCGTGGATTTTTAAATCAGTAAAATGTAGTTTGCTTTATCCTTTTTGGTCAGCTTCATCCTGATGACCCCGAGAAGTGAAACCTAAGGAGATTATTTCTGACTCATTAGCTTATATATATATATATATATATATATATATATATATATATATATATATATATATATATATATATATATACTGAATTTCATTCTATATAGACGATATATCTAACTATGTTGAATTCAAAATTGAATTTACAAAATTACATTATTGCAAATTGAATTTTGAAATGAATTTCAAAATACAAAAACATTAATCTCAAAAAAAAGTTTCACGTTTTATAAAATTTGATTAAATAGGGTATAATATTGAATAGAAAATAATATGATATTTTATCATATAATATCACTACCAGATTTACCTGGTGTTTCCCGAGTATGAAAGATGTAAAACCTGATAGATAATTTTATTTCTTATGGATTTTACGTCAAAGATAACCAGTACATGGAGGTTCGTTCCATTGGGTAAGGTAAGTAATACGTCCGTATACCAGAGATCACAGCAATACGTTTTTTAATATACACGTTTCTTTCCTAGCCTACTTGCAATTCTACAGTGAGGAAATATATCCAGCAAAGAGTGTTCTGGGTATGACCCAAAATATGATGGTGAGGTTCCAGTCTTTGATCTCTGAGGAATATGGAGTCTTCATTTGTAGCCATTGCTTCACGGCCCACACTGATCCGGAATGGTTGGACATGATAGAGTCTAATCTATGGGACAAATAGAACTGTTTTAACCATTTAAACTGTGGAAAAACAAATGCCGTATGTTAAATAAAATTGTAAAAAAAAGAACATTGACCGTTTATCAGTGATAAACAAATGACTGATTTTTAATTGACTTGATATTGATACACAACAACACTAGGAAATGTTTAAGTGTGTGCAAACAAGTGAGTAATGCTGAATAGAATTATTTGTGCTAAATAGCAAAACTTGTAACCATTTCACCGTCAGTAGTAAATAGAAACATTCGTGTTAGATAGAAATATTTGAAATCATTTAACTGTGTACAAAAAATGAGGTCAGGCTCGTTAAAAAATGTTATGGACAAAATCTATTAACGCATATATTCTATCTATATGTATAAAGAGGATTTGACATTAAATAATCTACAATGGTTGATATGCATTAAAACCCAAATAAACAAAACCAAACATTACTTTTTGAAATTTAGATTTATTAGTTAATTCAACCATAGCGACACTAAATTAACATAAAATGTCAATTCTAAAGAATGGTTTTACTGCTATTAGCCCAAGTTAAAAAGACAGTCGTTCGAAAGGAAACCTGCTGACTCTTCCGTAAAGAAAAGTTTCTGGGCTTAGCATTTAAAAAGATGGTCATGCAGACAGACTACTTGAGCATGAAATTATTCATGGCTATTGATTTCCTTAAAAAGGATAGAACTGTAAACGGTGCTATTACCAAATTATTTGGAATATTCACCCAAATTGCTAAATGACCTTCATATACTTAGAAGACATAAAATACATCTCAAAAGTGAGAAAAACAAGACATGTGAGGCACAGCAGGAGATTTAAGGACGAACCCTTAAGTGACGTTCTATTATTGACCACTAGACGTGGATGTAACTGTGTTTTAATCAACCAGCAAAGACTTATATCAGCCCGGGGCTGACATTTGATGATGCCTATAGGACCATATTGGAGTAATGAATAATTTGAATGGATAGCAAAAGAGATTTAGGGAACTCCATGCTCTCAGCATGACTAGATAATGGAAAAAATATGGATTATGAAAGAAAAATGCTTGACTGCATAATTTTAACATAGAAATACGAAGACTTTTCTTTGAATATGACCCAAAAAAAAAGAACTTGATATTAAATGTTGACATTTATAGTATTTGAATCAAACCTACAAAAAGTAAAGGCCTATAACACACATAACAAGAGGTGCCCGTGGTGTAATGGTTATCGTGGTAAGAAATGGACACAGCGACACGAGTTCAAATCCTGGACAAGGCTAATTGCATTTCAGGTGGTACTAATACCCTTGGGAAAAGTATGAATCCAATTATTCTCCCTCCAGCTATGGGTAAATAGTAGGGCAGGCTAGGTTCTACAGCTTTGGTGAGGCAACTAGTCTAGGAGAAGGAAAACTCTGAATTCAACCCTGTTAAACTCCGCTTAAAAATTGACCTAGTGTCATATCCTGCCCGAGCGGAGGGGTTGGTAAATATGTATAACACACGTAACAAGAATATTTTACAGGAGGCAAGAATACTGTAGTCTACATTACAACTTTTCTACAATCACTGATGACATTTACAACAAGGGACATTTTTCTGATACCCAATAATTAGCTAATTAGCTCCTATACGTATTTACTGGAATCAATTATTTTTATTGCTATGAAAGTATAGAAAATGCACCTGTATTAATCAGAAAGTGATTTCACCTTTTACACAATTGTTCATTAACAAAGAATTAATCTGCTTCAGGAAAAATTATGAATAATTACTGAATGAAACAAAAATTTGGAAAACATTTAAAAGATTTATTCCGTGAATATTTTTCAGTCTTTATTTTCACACATATTAATTGAGTCGATTTAATATGAAGTTACCACACTAGAATTTAAAGTCGACTTCAAAACCTTTGGTGCTGGTTCTTTAGTTGCCTGAGGAAACCTCAGCAAACAATAATTCATGAAGAATATATTTGACAATATAATTCTATGCTCTCATCTAATATGAAAATAATGCATTTTTAAAACTAATAAAAAGCAAAAAGATGATTAAAATGTTAAAGCTTTCTGCAAAACCTTAATTTGACAATATTAATCTTAATGAAGGAAAAAAGAAAAAAAAAAAAAACAACACTAGAATGTTATATAAAGAGCTGTTTTATAAATCAGCAAGATGTCTTTAACAAAAATTCTCAACAAAACAATAAATACATTTACGCAGCTGGTGATAGGTACAATGAAACAAAGTATGTATTTCTCCTATCCCTCCTCCATACAAAGGATATCAATTTTTTTAAGCAAGAAAACCTGACATGAAGTCAGTTTTCCATGCCTTCGATTGGTTGTCGTACCAAGGTTAACCATTTCCCTGGCAGATACTTTTTCTAAAATCCTTATCGAATCGGAGAGTTATTTTCAGATTTTTTGAAAAATAGAGAGTATGTTCAAAGTAGTAATATATATATATATATATATATATATATATATATATATATATATATATATATATATATAAGCATGAAATAAACTATAATTCGATCAGCAATTGCGAATCTTATGACAATATCATGAAAACGACAAAGTACTCGCATTTAATCCATATATTTTGCAAATCAAAATTTACACAATACTTCATGTTCGCACTGTTTCTGTAAATTAATACGAAATTAGTCAACAAGCAGGCAATAGAAAAATGCCTTACATTGAGCTCCAACTTAAACAACAAAATTGTCCCTCTGATATTGAACAGTTGGTATCATGTGCTGATCTGCCGGTAAAAGTGTCAAAAACCAAATCAGGCCTACTTTTCACTGAGAACTGTAGTAATTTCCAAGACGTTCTTGCCTCGATGTAGCTCAAGGCCGTAAGAATGGGGCAGCTAATGAGACGCGAACTCACTTGTGAAGGGTTGACAGTTTAGTTTGCTGACCATTATACCATTTGAGGAGCCTTATTTACCCAGAATTGTATGGAGAAAAGAAAACAAATAATGTATTGTGAATATTTGCTTCTCTCAATGACATAGGTTGCTATATAAAAAGTCAGACGTACACATAAAATAACAGTTATCGTGTTTAGAAATGAATTCAACGAAACTAGTTCAACTTCTGGAAGAAACTGTTAAGGTTTGACTTTCCCTAATACATAAAAAAAGCATGAATCCTGGTCTCACTCTTCACGGCAATGGGTAAATAATAGAAAAGCCTAAGAATTTTTACCTAGGTTTGGCAAACAATTTAGAAGTAGGAAAACCAGCAATACTCAGTTTATATCTGTGCTGTATAGGATATATATACTGTCGAATGCAGATCCATATTTAGTTTCCTACTCTCCTTTTGGAAAAACAAATACCAAATACAGTCTTACACGTCATTTAACATGGATGACTTCAAAACGATCTGTAAATACTAAGACTTACCTATTTCTTAAAATGAAACACAGTTTCTTCCCGGTAGCTGTGGTATCGATACCGCTGTATGGATGCACTACATGGACGCAAACAAAACGGCTGGTGAAGAACCTAGACGGTATTTACACAAGAATGCTGCGAGAAATCTTGAACAAGGCCTGGCGGCAACACCCCACAAGATACCAATTTTACGGCCACCTGCCTCCTATCACGAAAACTATCCAAGTTAGACGAACCAGACATGCAGGACACTGCTGGAGAAGCAGAGACGAGCTCATAAGTGATGTGCTCCTATGGACCCCTATATATGGCCGGGCAAAAGCAGGACGACCAGCACGAACATACATTCAGCAGCTATGTGAGGATACGGGATGTCGCCCCGAAGACCTGCCAGAGGCGATGAACGAGATGGATATCCGTGCTAGCGGCACGACATCATGATGATGATGATGACCTATCTCTGCATATTTCCCCAAAAAATGGGAGGATTTTTCTTATCTCTTAAAAATCCAACATTCTCAAATATCATTCCACGTGCTAAACACGTACTTAATAGTTTTAAATCAAGAACGCTAAATGCATGTTTATATCGTTTTAGTTATATACATTTTATTTGCTCCCGTTATCTCAAAAAGTATCCATAGCTGAGAGAACAATTCTCATGAGATCAAAGTCCTGATGAAGGTTATCAAAAGCAAAACGTTTAACGTTGGCTTTACATCAAAATAAATTTATCTAATTTGTATTATTCTTTTTTTATACTTTCTTCATATATATATATATATATATATATATATATATATATATATATATATTAGTATTATTCCGTCCAGTTAAACCGGAGTTGGGATTAATTCCATCAGGACAAAAAAAAAAAAAAATTCAACAGCGAACATTTAAATTTCCTTGGTAAAGACCTCAATGTAACTGACATTACAGAGCAATAATTTATTTAAGAAAAAATAAAAACCGCTCACATTAGGATCATAAATTTATTTCCATCCCGTTATGGGTTTTGATATAAATCAAAAACAACAAAAATAACAGGACTTCTTCAGATCTAATGGATAAAATATTTCAGTATAAACACAGGAAAGAAGGGTGGGAGGGGGTAAAAAAAACATAGGATTAAATTGAAATTGAAGGCGAAATATATTAAAAAAGATCAGAAGAAACCACGTGATGTGTAAATACTCTTCAATGGAAGGGTAACTGAATTAATAGGCACCAAAAAAAAATTTGAAATTAAAAATTTTAATTTTAAATTTTGAATTTAATTTAATATAAGTATAACTGTATCCTTACGTAAGGTTATTAAGAAAGTAGTACTTTCCTAGTATTAAATTTGGAGTGTTACGTTGAAATGTATTTAGATTTTGGAAAATAAAAAAAAATAAGTTACTGTAATTCCGACAAGAAATTAAAAAAAAACCGGAAGTGGGCTAAATGAGGAGAAAACACTTCACTCCTCTTCTACCCCCTCCCATCCTTCTTTCCTGTGTCTATTCTGAATTATTTTATCCATTATATCTGAAGAAGTCCAGTTATTATTGGTGGTTTTGATTTATATCAAAACCCATAACAGGATGGAAATAAATTTATAATCCTAATGTGACCGGTTTTTGGTTTTTCTTATATATCTATATATATATATATATATATATATATTGAAATTTTGATAATTATCAAATGGGTGACCGATAAAATAACTAGCTCTCACCCATTAAACTTACTTAATTTAAATAAGTATTAGGATAATTGTGTTACATTGTAAATCAGTGATAACATTTTTTTTTTCATATAGTCCAGCATTTAAAATTTTGAGCTGTTAAATGTGAGAGAAAATACAAAGGTTGTTTAGTACGTTGACCAACCGGTGAACTCAACTTTCATTGCATGGTTTCAAGCAGGTGACCAAAATTGCTGTAAATTTAGAAAGAAACTCACAATTCGAATAGTTGATCGCCCCAGCTTGTTCTCACTAATTCTCCATTTAAGCTGCACGAGTAATGATTGAAAACTCACCAATACATAAAAAAATAAAATGTACACACAAAAAAAAAAAAAAATGACGTTCCGTAATTATTCTTTATCCAAGCAGAGAATAACTTAGAACAAAGGTAGATAAAAACAGAAGACAATGAACAGGACCAAAGATGGTAACATAAGAACAACGAGAGGCAACAAGACGACTGTACGGAGAATAAGCGAAGTTAAGAGACAGAGGTTGCTTAATAGCAGAGTAAGGGCCCTAAAATGGTTATGCATCAGGTGTTTGCAGAATAATGTTGTCTACTTAAAGTGCCAAAATTCGATATACGATTCTGTGGAAGAATTAATTTTGAAGAAATGCAGTTTCTTCTCAAGAATAAACGTACCAGTTCCCTAATATATTTTATTGCTTGATGAATTCTTATAGAAATTAATTCACATGAATAGGGAAGCCAAAATGTATATGTAGAAGATTTATCTCTCCTGTGTGTCTGAGAAGTTCTAAGAGATATGAAAGTTTGTGAGCAATGTAAATATTTGAGCAGAGATAGATTAAAAAGATAAACAATTTGTCCTCTAACCAGCTGTATAAGTCTATAAAGGTTCAGAGAACAGAGGATTGTTTCTTTGTTTAATGGCATATAAACCTTCGTTGTTCTTCTAGAAGGATGGCTTTGGCATTAAAGAACCAACAAAGGTTGATATGCCATTAAACAAAGAAACCAAACCAAACCAATCTTTTTCAAGGAGATTAGTATTAAAATGAACGTAATGGAGCGTGTGGAGTTCGAACTCGTTTACCACGGTGTTGCTGTTATGCAGGCTACACCACCGGGAATTCATCTGTTCCCGATCTTGCGTACTAATAAAGCAAAAGATAAAAAAACTTGAGGAGAGTAGTCGGCTTGCACAGATGCCGTGACAAAGTCAGCAAAGGGAGAGCCTATGTGTAAAAGTTGGGTTTGTAGCTTGCTTATCGTGCAGATCTACTTTATCAAAGTAAAAATTGTAGTCAAGATGGCTGCAAGGTTTTTGTTATTTTAGTCTACTTATCTTTCCTCCCTATATGAGTCACAAGTCAGTCCTCTTACTGAAGGTTAAGATGTATTAGTATATATTAGAACAAAGGTAGATAAAAACAGAAGACAATGAACAGGACCAAAGATGGTAACATAAGATCAACGAGAGGCAACAAGACGACTGTACGGAGAATAAGCGAAGTTAAGAGATAGAGGTTGCTTAATACAGCGTATATATATATATATATATATATATATATTACTAATCTACTATCTACCAGCATTCACGGTTACCAGGAAAAAAGAAAAAAACCCGCCAGGAACAAGAGATAAAAATATCTCGAATCACAACACGGGGGAAAAAAAGAAAAAATATCATAGGACAAAAAAAAAGAAAAGGCCAACTCCGTCTCACCAGTTGAAAAAAAATCAAGAGATATGCAGTCAGTTGGTTAAAAGAAAAATAAAACCCACCGTCAACGCTGCAATGATACAATTATAAGAGTGCTCACCACGGGTGGAGCCAATTACAAAATTAACTTAAATCGCAAGTCGGAATTCTCCTACTAAAGTTTTACCTGAACGGATCCTCAGGGAGTCCTACACCGACCCTCGTGCGGGTCTCCCTGATGATCCGTTGAGGTGAAACTTTAGTAGGAGAATTCCGACACGCGGTTTAAATTAATTTATATATATATATATATATATATATATATATATATGTGTGTGTGTGTGTGTGTGTGTGTGTGTGTGTGTGTGTGTGTGTGTGCTCTTTGTGAAATGGTTTTCGTCGTAATGAATAGACACGGTGACACGAGTTCAGATACTGGTCGAGACTGACTGCATTTCTCATTACACTTATATAGTTGAGTATGGTGTGAACCTAATTATTTTTTCTCCAGCTATAGGTAAATAGTAGGACAGACTTGGCTGTGTAGCCTTGGTTAGAAAACCGGTCTGAGAGAAAGAAAAAAAAACTGAATTCAAACCTTTTTAACTTTGCTTAAAACATTGACCTGGTGTCACAATCTTTATATTGTTTGATTATATATATATATATATATATATGCGTAGAATAGTCGTATATAAAAGTGTATCTTATATTTCAGTTGTAACCAGACTGTGTATCTTAACAGACTCATCAAAAGAAATAAACCAATGTAGTCGTAGCGGTGTTGGGAGTGGGTGGATTTAAATGTCGTACATCTCTTATTCCGAGTCTAGACGATATGAAATAGGAAAATTTGCAGACATTAAATTCTAGACACACCTGCTCAGCCTATAAGTACTTGTTGTGTAAGCAAACAATGTATCTCATACATGCGCACGTTCATGTATAGCTATAAGTGTGTTTGTGTGTATACGGATGTGGACGCGCGCGTGTGTCGGTACGTATAAAAAGTAAAAAGAAAAAGATAGATAGATAGATAGATATATAGAAATGAATAGAATGAGATAGATAGATAGATAGATAGATAGATAGATAGCATAAACGAAAAAATAGAAGGATTAGCATTAGTAAATAAATTATGTAAATTTATCTTATGACTGAGACAATCATTGAGATTATTTATTTCAAGACATCTTAAAACTCACACACTTCCGAGATTTTCTTCATCGTCTGTGTGAAAACTGAACGTTTTCTTTGAGGTAATTCAGTCGATTGGTAGTTTTTGATTATATATATATATATATATATATATATATATATATATATATATATATATATATATATATATATATAGATAGATAGATAGATTCCACTATTTTTATGTTAAAGTTACTGTTAAGTTGGAAAATCAATCTATTAGCGTTTAATTTTGAATAGATTGATATCATAGTAAATAAAAATTTTCTTATGAATGTTTCTTTGTTTCATGGCATATCAGTCCTTGTATGTCAAGAGAGAAATGCGAGTAATGTTGATTTTATATATATATATATATATATATATATATATATATATATTCAGATTGGTAACTTCGACGGTTAAGTGTCAATTCATCACCAATCATTTACATCGTCAGACGTCGGTCAGTTCTGGTGAGATTCCAACATTTTCCTCCTTTTTGAACGGCTCAAACGTCTAAATTTTTTGTACACATATTTTAACAAGACTTCTACTTAATCGATTTTCCCTTGTTCTATTTCCTGATAGGTTTATAGCAGAGAGCTATGATACGAACTCTTGAAAGATTGTTTTCGTTCCTTTGTCTTATCTGAGAACCTTACTGATATCTAATGTTATTTGAATGAGGGTTAACAACTTGAACATTATACTATGATTTATTATTTTCACACGCAGAACAATATAGGAACAAATCACGGTGTGTTAACAACAACATATTTATTTGCCCGGGGAAACTTACTACAATGAATACAAGAATATCTTGAGATACAAAAAATAGCTTATTATCTGTAAGTTATATTAAGCAATTTCCTCATGTGCTTAAAAAGACCCAAGTGAAGGTACGTATATGAGAAATAAAAGTTAATTAAAGACTTATTTTTAGCAAAGTTATCATGTGACATACTCCATGAGGTCGGTGGAGGCGTAAGCTCATTTTGGTGGGAACATGAACATACGCACATTTGCGTGCTACAGTTTGTCAAATCAGGAGTGGATAGAATTTGACATTGCCGCGCCAATCTTTTATATGTTGCATAAGGCACGCAACCAAGTAATCAATAGTTATGCAATCTGTAACACAAAGTGTTAAATGACCTTTTGTGCCCTTTAGCGCTAGGGTGTAAAACTCGTTAGTAGGCAAGGGTATAATCACTTCTGGTTCTTGTCTTAATTATCGCAATATTATGAGATCGATTAGGGCATTTGTGGTTCTGAAGGGGTCACCAATTTATCTTCGTGTTCATTGCTGTTTAAAACTGGATATTTGGTCAGAACCAGTGCTTTCAAGATGACTTGATCGTGAAACAACATCCAGAAATGTTTCTTGAGACTTGCTCAATAAGAATAATCCCTAATGACGTTATAAACTAGAGAATTTTAACGGAGCCTAATACTTCATTTTTTTTTTTTTCGTAGAAATTTTGCTTTTCGTAGTGATAACAAACATGATGTCAGAAGTCAACACTTCTGAATTCACTATTAAAAAAAAAGAATCGAGCACCGATTTCTTTAGCATTAAAGTCATTTACGCCTCGCTAATTCAAGTCATATGATCATTGAATTATTTTCACCCATTCAGATTTTTTACTTCCTAGAGAGAAATCCTTTTTCTAATCCTTATCTTTATTTATTTATTTATTTATTTATTTATTTTTTCTTTTGTTAGCGAATATATTTCTCTGATTTACAAAACTGCCCAAATTCATTTTCATTTTTTTGTATCTAAGAAAAAATCTCTCACACTTAAAACCACACACACACACACACACACACACACACACACACACACACATATATATATATATATATATATATATATATATATATATATATATAATGTGTCACTTTCCCGGGACTCATGAAATCATAATAGATTCAATTTGATATGAAAAGAAATTACCTTTGAGCCAAATTGAAGGATGCCATGACCAGTCCAGTGTCAATCATTCAAGATTGAAGAGATTTCGCCGGTATTTCTTTCGTTTTTAGACATTTTATACTTTTTTCGAGTGCAGATATGTAGAAAACAAGAGTGTTGAAAGACTATACATTTCCCAATATATATATATATATATATATATATATATATATTATATATATATATATATATGTATATATATATACGCTTTTTATTATTATTTGAATACAAGCTTATGAAAATGAAGACAGTTTTTAAAATCAGACTGACGTATTTCGGTACCGTTGGCAAAGATATTGTTAATGTGATTTCAAAAATTGTTATTTTCTCTTACACCCGCTATATATATATATATATATATATATATATATATATATATATATATACATGCACACACACACACATACATGCACACCCATATATATATATATATATATGTATAGGAGGTGCTCGTGATGTAATGGTGAGTGTGGTCAGAAAATGGCAGTTCAAATTCTGGACGAGACTGCATTTCACACAGCGTTTACGACATTTTTAAATGTAGGAAACCAACTATTTTCTTTTCAACTATGGGTATATTGAAGGTCAGACTGGGTCTTTCACGTTTGGTATGGCAAGCTGTCAAGAAGGTAAACTCTTTCCACATACCTGGTAAACTTCACTTAAAAACTACACACTGTGGCATCACACTCGTGTTTGGTCGCTAGATATATATATATATATATATTTCTTTATTTTAGTATATATATATATATATATATATATATATATATATATATATATATATATATAAAGAAATCTCTAATCTCCTCCGCATGGCTGTCGTATTACTAATAGTTTCTTGTATTGACAAAATGCATGCAAGAATTATAAATGAATTTTTGTGTGAAGGTGAGTAGATATTTATTTCGGGTTTTATCATACGATACTTGCCGGTATTATAGTACATTTCTGATTCTTTAACTTCCTCATTGTTCGCCTGGTATTCTAAATCAGAGATAAAAATCAACAAAGCCTGGTGATATCCTGAAAAATCGCCAGGCTGCCTTATAATAGAAATGAAGCCATTGTCTGAAAAAAGGTTTTCTCAAATAATTCTTGGCTTTTCTTACAATAGTTTTTAAAGCTGTTGTATGCATATCAACGTATTCTTTCTCAAACATAAACTTCGCCTCAGACACACACAAAAGCATGCATTCGTACACACGCACACGCACACGTACATATATATGTGTGTGTGTACGAGGATTAGATTAAAAATTCATAGGCTAAGCAAAAATGTATCCTGCGATATGATTGAATGAGATCTATTTTTCGATATACCTCCCCTATCGTCCACTCAATATTTCTCTCGGAGTTGCAGTGCTTAAGCCCCATGGGTCAAAAAAGTAAAAAAACAAAACAAAACAAAAAAAAAACAAGTTACGATGTCATCGTATGAAGTTTTCACACGATCCTTGTGAATGGACACACACACACACTCTCTCTCTCTCTATCTTTCTCTCTCTATCTCTCTCTCTCTGACACACACACTCTCTCTCTCTTCTCTCTCACTCACCCCCCATACACGTAATAGTATTTACTGCTTAGTGTAACTGGTAACATTTGTAGCAAATACAATCAGAGTCCTAAGTTCAAATAAAGGAAGTGTCTGCTTGTGTTTCACTTCATGCTAATGCCTCTGTGAAGAACATGAATCCATCATGTGTTTTAATCAAAGTAGCGTCATGTCCTCAAATATGGCAAGTCTCTACGATTAGTAAACAACTTCTAATACCATGGCAGTAAGATCTCATCTAATAAAATAGATATCAACATACGCATAGGTATAGCAGAGATTGCTATTGAGAGATTATTGATTATGTGAATATCCAATCGCTCTGATAATATAAAACTGGAATTCTTTAAAGCTATAGCAACTTTAGTACAACGGTATTATTACACCACTTCGACTTGAAAGAACAGGGAGAAAAATCAAGACATGAACAAGACAAGGATGCTGTGACCTGTTTTGAAGATATCCTGGAAGCAGCACACTGAAATGGCTACTTACCTCCCATCTCAAAAACTGTTACAAAAGAGTACTGAATAAGAAATAACCAAAACGTAGGTTGGAAATAAAATGGAGATCTTTATAACATCAACAAATTACATTACTCACCAGCTGTTAGCGGTGACTACTTAGTCAACGTATTTACCCCTCCTCACAATAGCGTCTAACGTATTTATGATGAATGGGTCGTACTCATAGGTCGGGTATATAGCAGAGACTATACTTGTAAGGCCATCAAGACCAGTATGTCCAGTTCACAGTACTTCACCGCTATTGAAGTATGGACGAAGTCATAAGAAATGTTTTCAGATCGGCTCCTTATGTAGATACACGAAGGTACGAATGAATTCTTTCTCCCACAAATATTGGTAAATGATATGGTCAACTTGGTTCCTGTGTTTTTTTAAGTAACCACTCTAGAAGAAAAACTCTGAACTCCGCCCAAAATATAACTGTGTTGAACCCTGTTTATAGCACATCAGGCATTGTTGTTTTATTAAATGTCAAATCCTATTTATCCATATTCATTAAATATAGGATTTGTGAATACATTTTATTCATAACTTTTTTTAATGTGCTCAATTTTTACACAGTCAAAAGGTTTCATGCATGTCTATCAATGATGAATAATTCTATTAACAATTAATCATTTGTTTGTGCACAGGAAAGTAGGTACTGGTATTACAATTCAACCCTAATCACTTCATTCGACATTACTCTTTCTTTTGCACAGAATTAAACAGTCCCAAATATTGCTATATATCACTAACAGTTAAATTAAAACTCACTCATTTATTTACACATAGTTAAATGATCAAACATTTCTATTTCTAACAGTTCCATTTAGCATATGCAATTTGTTGGCGCAAAGTCAAATGTCAAACAACTTTTGATCGATAGATAGGACGCTATCAGTTTCTACCACTCTGGATCAGGGTGGGCCTGGGAGAAATGGCAATGAAGAAGAACTACACGTTTTCCAAAGCTGCCAGACATGAGCCTCTGCACCAGATTGCTTAATGTCATATCAAGGATATTCATTGGGGGAAGTCACACTCTTCTGCAGAGATGCAGCTGGCGTATTTTACCACCCTAGCCGACTTGACTTTGTGTAGAGGTGTTTATATATATATATATATATATATATATATATATATATATATATATATATATATATATATATATGTGTGTGTATTGGAGAGTCGACAAAAACGTTCAAAGCCTAGCCAAGAGAGAAAGGTAACCTGATTGGTCTTAGTTTTGGCAACACATTTCCACTCGTCATAAATCAAGAGAAGTCTGAATGAGTTTTTTTCATATATTAAAATTGTTGCCACAAGAAAAATGTTCAGCAACACACTTCTTTAAGGGTGGAGCTTAGAACTTTTTGAATGAACCTTACATATATTTGTGTGTGTATGCGAGAGAGAGAGAGAGAGAGAGAGAGAGAGTAAGGACATAAATATGCATATTTATGGAAAATGTATTATTTTTTTCCAACGCGAAGATACCTTGATATTAGAAAATCGTGTGCTTTTTTTTTACAAAAGATAAATAGATATATTATTAGTTATTATTTATTACCAAGCTTCACTGTATTGCCGCTCTATAACCAGTAATATGTTTATGTAACCAATCAAAAATACGTATACATTTTATCTTTAGTTATTGTTAAGTAGAAAAACGCTCCGATACCGACTCGTGGTTCGAACACGGATCTCTAGCTAACCAACAAAAGTGTTGACATGGATTGTGCGACTGGAATTCATATGAACAGAAATAGCAGATATATAAATAGGTCAGGCAGAGGTTTGACGAGAAGATCGTATCCAAACCAAAGATCATACTTTTAAGTATGAATCGGTCTCCAGATGTTGGGTTGCACTTCGGCCGGCCGTGTTTGATCTAGGCACGGATCTGGCTGGGTGTGCCTTGACACCGGAGATTTTTCCCAGCCTCAGCGGTCCATCCCCTCCAAGGCTTTTAACCCCTTTTGGGGGTTGGGTTTATTGCCTAGCGGCTGAGGCGCCCCTATTAAGTGGAATGCCGACGAGGCCGAAGGTATTTTTGGCAATGCAGGACACGCGTGGGCTGCGACCCAGCGTCTGGGCCCACCTTAAAAAGGCTTTGTGCCATATTCGCTCGTTCGGTGGGGCGTGTGACAAATACAAGATCGTATCCAAACCAATATGAAATGTAACATTACGTGTTAGTAGTGTTTAATATTTCATACTCAGTATTCGGTATTGTAAGAAAGTAAAGAGATTTTAAGTTTCGGCCAAAATTACCCCCCCACACACTTATGGAACATTACAAAAGTTATCCTGTCCTTCTTTTACTTACGGACATGCAGCAATTTATTTCTGTTTGCACGTTTCTTAGTTGATTTTAACAATTAATGATGTCTAATACTATTCCCTTTGTTAATAAATAAACTCTACGAGTTATATAATAGCCGAGGGATTTCGGTTCAGGCCTTTGAGTTTAGTTAGGCTGAGAACCTTTCGGCTCAGCGCATGGGTTAGTTGGGTGAAACCTTGATGCAGGTGGTAACGCAGAGCGCGCACAGAGCGGACATGTCACTCAGATGTCACAATACTCCGAGACAAAACGGGTGACAGGGTGCGGGTGACGTCACGCACTGGAAGCGCGTAGAGGTTCGTGGAGATTTGAACAAAGTTAGAGAGTTGGGTACAAGACGCCAAACGAGAAGGATCGACTTTTGGTGCTCGCAGACGCGAGGCGAACTTTCGCACTATGGGGTCTGCACGAGATGAGGTCCAAATGAATAAGACAGCATAGAAGATTGTGTCTCTCCTCACGTCGAAACCTTTAACTCAAAGTTAATAAAAAGGTTTCGTACCTGAACAAGAAGTCGTTATGTGTTTTCGAATATTGAGATTCCTATGTTCTATCGTAATGAACATTCGATGTCCATTTCACCCATTTCGCACATAGCGTTAATTGGGAATATGGTACATACGGAAAGCTCTTATAATTGTGTAATGATATAATAGAAATTTAAAAAAAAATCCTTTATTTTGACTTAGGAGAAGATTCAAAGTTTTGGTTGTTTATTGTTTGATTGTTTAATGGCTTATCAACTTTTGCACGTTATCTTATACTCAAGCAATTATTGGAGAATAGCAGCAGTGATACTATTTAACCAAACCTTTTACTACTTTCTCAAAATAATCTAGAAAGTAAATATTTCACTAGAAGTGGTGTTGGATAGCGTTTTTTTAGGCGTCAGTCCAACACTTTAAACCTAGTCTCACAGCTTAGAAAATATATACATAAATATAGCTAAAATTTGTTGTCAGTTTTTAGAATCTTAAAAGATAATTTCAGGTATCTACACACAAGATACATATTTTCAGAGATACAATGCGAATTTTTTTTCAGGTAGCATTGTATCAACCCACTACTAAATATTAGTGAGCACTAAATATACATTAATCTTCAGAAGGATTCAATACCTTTTTATTTTATATAGAGAAATAACGATTTATAGTTTTTTTGTTGTTTTTTTTTTTTTGCAGGTATGAATCAGTTTCAACAATTTGGTACTAGTCAACTGGAATATATTTAAAAAAGCAAACTACTTAGACCTCCTGCTGCAATTCATCTCAACACTCTGTGTTCATATACTTTTAATTATAACTATTTATCACTAGTACATCTTGATCGTGTTATTGTTGCGATTCATCTCAACACTCTTGGTTGATATACTCTTTATTATAATCAGCTATCTAGTATAACTGTTCACATTATTGATGCAATTTGTCTCAACACTCTGGGTTGATATACTCTTTATTATAACTATTTATTTCTAGTAAAACGTAATCATGTTATTGTTGTAATTTATCTCAATACTCTAGGTTGATATAATCGTTATCATATGTTTTTTGTACTTGTCTTTTTATTGGAATCATTTTGAGATGAGGCTTCTTAATCTGAGAATTAATTTTTATTTATTGCGGACTTTTTGTCCTCATCTTGGTAGTTTTTGTGTTGCTTCTTCTTTCACTACGTTTCGGCCAAATTTCACCTCTGGCCTTCTTCAGGTGATTTAACCGCGACCTCGGATAGAAATGATGAGTCTTGTAACCGTATCCCCATATTTGTTGTCTATCTGGCCGGCTTGGGTGGGATTTGAAACCGCTATCTTTTGACAATGCTCACCTGGAACCATAGAGACTCAACGCCTCTATCCGCTCCGCCACGGGACCCGAGGATGGATTTTTCGGTCTTATAAATCCTTATCTGGTCTTCCAGAGTCGGGTCCGTACCGATTTTTTTTTGTACTTGTTTTTTTTTTAAATAATTCTCAGATCGTTATTATAATTAACTATGTCTAGTGTAAATGATCACAATATTGCTGCAATTTATCTCAACACTTGGAGTGACATACTTTTTATTATTTCAATCTACGACTAGTAAAACTTAATTGTATTATTGTTGCATTTTTTAACGGTCTGGGTTTGTATACACTTTATTATAACTATTTACTACTAGTAAAACGTTATCGAATTATTGTTGCAATTTATCTCAATGCTCTGGGTTGATAGACATTTTATTATAACTATTTATTACTTGTAAAATTTAATTGTAATTTTTGCAATTTATCACAGCTCTTTGGGTTGATATACTCTGAATTCCACTTATATATGACTCGTATAACTTAATCTTTTTATTGTTGCAATTTATCCCAAATTTATCCTGGGTTCAAATACTCTTTATAGTCTCTATTCATTACTATTGTTACTTAATCTTATTATTTTTGCTATTTATCACAAAACGATGGGTAGATATACTCTTTATAACGTCTGTTCATTATTAGTTTTAATTCATCTTATTATTGTTTATTTTTATCACACTTATAGATTGTTGCATTCTACAGCATAACCCTTAGTTTATTATGAATATGAAGGTCTGTTTTAAGAGCATCAAAATGTTAAGTCATCCACTGATTATTAGTCATGAACTCGAAGTTTTTTTCCAACAATACAGGTATTGTAAATTCAAATACCATTGGCACTTTTAAAAGTACATTTTCTAAAGTGTCCATTTCTTTTGTGGACACGTTATATACCTTACTTTCTGCAATATTCGGTTCTTGTAGCTATAATTATCTCACATCAGGAATACAATAAGCAACCTTAATATTCAGATTCTAATTACTTTATGATTAATCGAACTGTTGGCATTTGATCTTAAGGTTATTTCACTAGTACAAGACTCATTGCTCTAGAGAAGTATTGCTCATTGTGAGAACATTGCTTCATTTACAAATATGTAAGGGGGAGTCGACGTAATGACTTACATACTGGACTGGGGCATCTTTGTAGGCGAGTTCGAACTCCAGTGGCGCTTTTGTGTTCCCATTTTGGAGAGAAAGCTATGGATCACATTATCCCCTGCCATGGATTAGATATTATCACTGCAAGGATTGTTTGACATTAAATGACCCACGAAATTTGATATGCCATTAAAAACGCAAAACAAAGCAAGCAAAAATGTATCTTATTGTTTGTAAGATTGAAACAAGTATTAAAAGGATTTCGTGAAACATGTCTACAAGTGCACAAAATTAATCTTCATTTTCTATGACCGAAAATAAGACGCACAGATTTATAAGACACATTTAAATTTCAGCTGGGCAAATCAAGAAAAAAATAGAGTAATAGTATTAAGCACGATGAAATTAATATAATGAATATTGTTTATGATAACACTTTCAATCAGCATATTAGCCTTCTAAATAATGACAATAGGTATATGAAAGTTACTTTAAAGTCTAAGCTAACAGGATTTGCCAGGTTGCTAATTTCGGCATGTTATCACGAATTTTAAAGCTACATATGGCATTTAAGACGTATGGGGGATGTTAAAGATTTTTTGATTAAAAAAAGTGCCCTTTATATATCGTCACATATGGTAATAGATTATTTGAGATATATTCATGGAGCTACATCACTGGAAATATGTTTAAGACATGGAAAAGTTAACCAGTGAGCCATGATAGAAAGAGAACTCAGAATCAATAATTGTGAAGAAAGAAAAACGAACCCCAACCCCCCAAAAAAAAACCGATCATGGTTATGTTACTTACAGTAGTGAGAAATGTCGAAAATTTAGAAAATAATTTTACACTTAAAATAATATCTCCTAACCTTATTTAACATAATACATCATTTTTTGTAAGCAACATCAGTTCTTAAGATAAAGACATTTTGCAATATATTGGCAAAACGATTTTTTCTTGAAATGAAAAAATCTGGCTCAGTTTTATACATTAGGATTTAGGATGTTGCATACACACACACACACACACACATTTATTATAAGTTTTCATTATTACATAAATTATTATTATGAAAATTATTTCTGTTACAGAGGAATGCTTCAAAAATAGTTTATTATTTATTATTATTTACTAAAAATATCTTAATCTTAAAACAGCCTGCAAGACTTTGCACGACATAAAACCAACCAACACACAAACACACACACACACACACATACATACATTGTTTTATAGTAAGTTTTCATTATTACTGAAATTATTAGAATATTATTAGTGTTAGATCAGATTGCTTAAAAAATAGTTAAGTATTTATCGTTGTTTGCTTAAAAATCTTCTTCTTTAAATAACCCTGCAAAACTTTGCACGTCGTAAAACCATCCAGAATCCGTACAAACACGTACACGTGGAGGCAATCTCATATCATTTTGTAATAAGTCTTCATTATAATAAAAACTGATTTAAATTTATAGCAATTATTGAAATTTACAAAAAAAAAAAAATTAAGCCTGCATAAAATTGTATAAAATCACCGAGTATAAATTGAAATTATTTAAGAATCACAACATTACAAATTTATATAAAACTATATAAAATTCGATAATTTATTTTGTATTCATTTTATAAGACTTTAATGTTATAAAGTAGGAAATGGACACGGCGATACGAGTTCAAATCTTGGACGAGACTGATTGCATTTCACATAGCACTAATACCCTTGCGAAAGGTATGAATCCAATTATTCTCCCTCCAGCTATGAGTAAATAGTAGGACAGACTGGGTTCTTCAGCCTTGGTGCGGCAACTATTCTAGGAGAAGGACAACTCTGAATTCAAACCTGTTAAACTCCACTTAGAAAAATGGCCTTTGGTCATATCCTGCCCGAGCCGAGGGGTTGGTAAATAGGATAATGATATTATAAATGCTTATTTTTATAGTGATAATTTCGGAACGTACCCCGTGGAGTAAAGGCTTAAATGTTGAACCGCTGAATAAAAGTAAGCGAGTTCGAATTCCTCTCTCTCTATTTCGTTCTCATGTGGAATGATAACCTTGGGAAAGGAATGGAATTCCTCTGCAATCAAAATTTTTTGTTTCCACCTTTGTTTCTATTAGCATTCGTATATCCACTAATAAATAAAACCTTGTGTTTTGTAATGTGTCGGACAAATGAAGCTTATTGTAATTGGTGATGATATATGTTTCCTTACTACTATTTGTAGGACTGTAGCAAAAGATGAGGTTTGTGCTAGGGTTATCATGAAATGAAGCTAACATCAATTTTGGTTTGATTCACGCATTTCACTTGAGTTATTTTCAAGCACAAGGACTGAAAAGCATTCCTACAACTCCTATGGTGGCATAGATCGAATTTTTCTATGCAAATTCCGAGAAAATACCCTTCCATTATTGGTATCATGGTATTTTAGAACTAAATTTTAATAATTGGTACAAAATTCTTACTGATATTCTATTATTTCTGCCCATCCCTGTATCGTAGAGACCACGTGGCGTTGAAACTAACGTGATGGACTTCAACTTCACAATAATGAACACCAACTTCGCAATAAGCGCGTTTGAACTCCAGTCACACAATTACATATACTTTTCGACCTATAAGTTTTGGAAAGGTATGACCCCCACCATCATTCCCAGCAGCAAAATATTATCGCTACCATTCTTCTAGGAGCATTGTTTGGGCATTAGATAACCCACGAAGGTTTATATGTCATTAAACAAAGAAGCCAAACCAAACATTCCGGTATCTAGACCGGCTTGAGTGCGTGTTTTCTCATGTGGCGCATGCGTATTCAATATTTTTTCGAGGCTTCTGTTTGTGCATGCCCTTTTTATTGTATTATTTCTCACCCCTTCCCACACGTTGAATCAAAATACAAATACACGTTAACAGGAGTGCAGAGGAGCGTAAGACAAAGCATAAAATAAAGTAAATCCAAACGGATGAAATAGCAAAACACGCTGACATTCACGCCATTGCAATTAAACCAAACCTTTTGAAATTTTTAGGGCGGCCATTGTTTGCTGGTGAAACTGTGCGGTACAGTGCAATAGAAAAAGGGCGGGAGTTTAGTAACAGATAAAAATGAATAAAATAAAATAAAAAGCTAGGAAGAAAAAAAGAAAGGAAAGGAAAGGAAAGGGAAGGGAAATAACTGGTACCGGCATAGCGAGCTTTTGTATTCAATGAAGAAATTAACACTGTGATGTCGTATTAAACAACATGTGTCAGGAAGAGCTGAACGCTATTTAATGAGTCGACAACAACATAATTATCGAATGAATATGGATGCGCGCACAAATCGGGATGAATAAAAATAAATAAATAAATTTAGTGAAAATGAAAGAAATTCCTGAAAACAAGACAAAACAAAAATTTCATGCCAGTAAAATTCTTTTATACTTCGATAAATTATAATTTTGGTCAGGATTTTGCTCACTTTATCTTCATTTTTTTGTCCCATTTTAAAATAAATGATATGATGTTAATCTTCAGTCTAAGCTTTCGTGATGTTAATACTGAGTTTAATATTAATTTTAAACCAGAATTTAATAATGATAATAATAATAAATGATCAAACCTGGTATTAATTAATAAAAGAAAAAAATATTTGCCATCTTCTGGATTTAGCAGTTCCATCGGACAACAGAATAAAAAAAGATAAAAATAAAAAAAGCAAAAGATAAACTAATACTTGGACCTAGCTAGAGAACTAAAATAAAACCTGTAGTTTGTGTACTTAGAACGTTCCAGAAAGATTTGGAAAATGGAAATCAGAGGAAGAATCTATACCATCCAGACCACAATGCAGCTACTAGACTCAAATAAGTCATGGAATGCTGTTGTGAAAAACTCAAGAAATAATTAAAATAAACTACCCGAGATACAGCTTTCTTGCAGAAACCAAATCAAAGGAATAAATTCTTAGGCTCTAACCGTCGTTAGATACTCGGGACCCTTTCTCAAGTGGGCCAGAGATGAACTTAGACAAATGGACCAAAGAACAAGAATACTATTGACCATGCATAAGGCATTACATCCCAAGAGACGACGTTGACAGATTATATGTACCAAGAAAAGACGGACGAAGACAGCATCGAAGACAACGTTCACGCATCGATACAACGACTCGAAGACTACATAGAAAAACACGAACGAGGACTGATTACGGCCATCAGAAACAATACTGACAACACGATAGATAAAAGAATGACAATAACTAGGAAACGAAAATGGGAAGGAAAACAACTCTATGGACGTTTTATACGACTAATAAATAACATCTCACACGATAAAATCTGGACATGGCTAAGAAAAGGAAATTTTAAGATAGAAACAGTCTCTCCTAATGGCAGCACAAAACAGCGCCATTAGAACCAATCATATCAATACGAGGATTGATAAGACGCAACAAAACGGCAAATGTAGGCTATGCGGTGACAGAGATGAAACCATCAACCACATAAGGGAATGCAGCAAATTGGCTAAGAAGTAGTACTAGGCCAGACACGACGAGGTGGGCAAGGTGATCCACTGGGAAATGTGCAAGAAATTTAAATTTGACCAAGCCAACAAATTGTACGAGGATCATTAAATAATTTCTAAGACTTTTTTCGTATGGGCACTTTTATTGATAGTACACACATGAAACTCTAGTCCCCTTCGAAGTAATCTCCTCTGGTTGCAATGTACTTGTTGTACCGTTTCAACAACTTCTCAAAGGCCCCATGGAAGTCCTCTTGTGTGAGCGTGTCAATGACCTTCATCACACCCTCTTTCATCTCCTCAATCGTCTAATAAAGACAGCCTTTTAGCTTAGGGAATAAGCAAAAGTCACAGGGACCAAGGACTGAACTATAGGGAGGCTGAGGAACTGTCTTGATGCCCATCTTGGTCAAATAGTCTGTGACAAGGATGGAGTTGGGGACTGGTGCATTGTCCAGGTGGAAATGCCACTGACCCGATTTGAAGAGTGCTGGCCTCTTCCGACGGAATCACTTCCTGGACTCCCGTAAAACCTCAACGTAGTAACCCTAACTCTAACCCTAATCGTATCCCTTTGGCCAATCAACTCTGGTGTATTGAGTTGCTTACTCCTCCCACACCTCGCATCATCCCTCGCAGACTCTCTACCTTTCTTAAATGTCTTATGCCACTCAAAAACTGATGCTCGATTCATGCAAGATGCCCAAAAGCAGTCTGAAACATCCCATACGTTTCTGTGGCATTTTTACCAAGTTTAAAATATGATTGTATTGCATATCATTCTTTTAAAGTGTCCGCACGTCCAGGTTGCATTTTTGAAACTCACCAGCTGTGACAATCAGGCTTTAGTAGGGTGTATTCCAATTCGTGCTCTAGCTGTTCATTTGAAGCTGAAATCATAAAAATCGGTCAGTCATCTCATAAGATGTATAGTAATAACATAGTAAATTTTCAAGAGTCTACGACAATTTTAAATGCCTGTATAAAAATGTCTGGAAACTTGAAAGCACAAAGTATATGCACAACCAAGTACCAGTCCAAAAAAATGACCAACAAAAACTCCTATAGGACTTTGACATACTAACGGATCTTCTAATCTCGGCCAGAAGACCAGACCTTATAATAATCAACAAAAAAAGAAAAAAAATCTGCAAAAATGTTGACATTGCTGTTCTGGCTGACCACAGAATAAACTGAAAGAATGTGAAAAGAAGGATAAGTACTTCGACCATACTAGAGAATTGAAAAAAACTATGGAACATGAAGGTGATAATTATACCAATTGTGATTAGTGCTTTTGGCACTGAAACTAAAGGATTATTAAAGGGCCTGGAGGATTTGGGAGTTGGTGGCCGAGTGGGGACCATCCAAACAACAGCATCATTGAAAACAGCCAGAATACTGAGAAGAGTCCTGGAGACTTGAGGAGACTTGCTGTCACTCAATCTCCAGTTAAAGTACATCAGCTAACGCTGATCTGAAATATTCTAATGAGAAAATAATAATAATACTTGGAAATAATAGAGGATGTGGTGACCATCCAGACTACCATATTTACCAACCCCTCCGCTCGGGCAGGATATGACACAAGGTTATTTTTTAAGCGGAGTTTAACAGGTTTGAATTCAGAGTTTTCCTACTCCTATGCTAGTTGCCTCACCAAGGCTGAAGAACCCAGTCTGTCCTACTATTTACCCAAAGCTGGAGGGAGAATAATTGGGTTCATACCTTTCCCAAGTGTTTTAGTGCTATGGGAAATGATATCAGTCTCGTCCAGGATTTGAACTCGTGTCGCCGTGTCCATTCCCTAACCATTACACCACGGGCACCTCCTGACCATACATACTACAGCATAATTAGGATCGATCAGAATGTTGAGAAGTGTCTTGCCGATTTAAGGAATCTTGCTGTCAAAAAACTCTAGATAAAACCATCAGCTTACGCTGGAGTGAAAAAACTCTCAAAAGAGGAAAAACAACTCGCAAAATTGTCGACTTTGCTCTCCCGCCTGACCACAAAATAAAATTGAAAGAAATTTAAAAAAAGGATAAGTACCTCGACCTTGCTAGAGAATTGAAAAAACTGTTGAATATGAAAGTGACATTCATACCAATGGTAATAGGTGCTCTTGGTACTGTCACCGAAGGATTATTAAAAGAACTGGAAGATTAGAAATAAGAGGATAAGCAGAGACTATCCAAACAACTACATTATTGAGATCGGCCAGACTTCCGAAAAGAGACCTGGAGACTTGAGGAAACTTGCTCTCATTCAAACATCGGTGAAAGACCATCAGCTAACGCTGATCTGAAAAACTCTCAAGGTATAAATAATGATAAAAATACAGAATATGTCCTTGAAAAAGAAATGAATAAATTTCTCTAGAACTTAAGGACAAAAATGATTCACCGAATACTGGAAAAAAATTCCCAGACCGAGAGTTAATTAACAAGAAAAAAAGAATCATGTGTTGGATTTTGATGTTAAAGCACACTACTAAATGAAAATGAAAGAATCTGAAAAGAAAGGCAGCTATTTGGATCTTGCCAAAGAAGTGAAAAGGTTATGTTACACGACGGTGACTGTGATACTACTAATGATTAGTGCTCCTTTAAGTGTTACCAAACGCTTTGAATAAAGACTGGAGATATTTAAATAATTCGAATCGAGATCATACAGTCCACAGCAGTGTTTAGATCAGCGAGAATATTCAGAACAATCCAAAAGAGACTAGCATATTCTGGTGAAAGAGTATCAACTAAAGCTGATGTGAGAAACTTGCAAAGACTTGAATAATAATAATAATAATAATAATAATAATAATAATAATAATAATAATAATAATAATAGCAAGTGCAGAATATTCGGTGACAGATATGAAACCATCAATCGCATAATAGGCGAATGCAGCAAATAGGCACAGAAGGAGTACAAGGCTAGACATGACTGGGTGGGCAAGGTGATCCACTGGGAAATGTGCAAGAAATTTAAATTTGACCATGCCAACCAATGGTATACGCACAACCCAGCACCTGTCCTAGAAAATTACAGCCACAAACTCCTGAGGGAATTTGATATATAAACGGATCACCTAATCTCGGCCCGAAGACCAGATCTTATAATAATCAACAACAAAAAAAGAAAATCTGCAAAATTATCGACATGGCTGTCACTGCAGACCACAGAATAAAACTGAAAAAATGTGAAGAGAGAGACAAGTACCTTGACCCTGCTAGAGAATTGAAAAAACTATGGAACATGGAGGTTACAATTATATCAATTTTGATAGGTGCTTTTGGTAACTAAAAGGATTATTAAAGGGCCAGGAAGATAGGGAAATTGGTGGTCGAGTGGAGAAAATCCAACCAACAGCATTATTGAAAACAGACACAATACTGAGAAGAGTCCTGGAGACTTGAGGAGACTTGCTGTCAGTCAAACTCCAGCGAAAGATCATCAGCCTACGTGATGTGAAAAACTCTGATGAGAAATAATAATAATAATAATAATAATAATAATAATAATAATAAGAAGAAGAAGAAGAAGAAGAAGAATCACCTAATATCGGCTAGACGACCAGACCTTGTGATAATCAACAAAAAAGGAGAACCTGCCGAATAGTTGGCTTTGCCGTTTCGGCTGACCACTGGGTAAAACTGAAAGAGAGCGAAAAGAGAGATAAATACAGAGACCTTGCTAGAGAACTAAAAAAATCTATTGAGCATGAAAGTAATTGGCGCACTTGGAACAGTCTCCAAAGGATTATTACAGGGACTGGAGGACTTAGAAATAAGAGGACGAGCCGAGACTATGCAAACTACTGCATTAAAATTGGCTAGAATACTAAAAAGAGTCCTGGAGACTTGAAGAGACTTGCTATCACTTATACCCTAGTGAGAAACCAACAGGTAACACCGGTGTGAAAAACTCTCAAAAAGAGTTAAAGAAGATGATGAAGAATAAGATACGTGTTTAACTGTACAACATATCAAAACTTACTCCGTCCAAACATCTGTCGAACATTCAGAAACTGTTACTGATGCATACTTCGAAGATGACCTTGTTATTCTGGCACATAAACTTGCTGAAATAAACCTGCATATGAAAGGACAAAATACATTCTTTCTCTACATGGACACAGATGAAACACAGTTCATGTGTTTTAATCTAAGTGGCGTCATGTCCTCAAATATGACAAACATTTGAGATTAGTACACCATGTCATATACACCGGTAGCAATATCTCATCTAATAAAATCGATGTCAACATATGCATAGGTAAAGAGGAACTTTCACACTAGTGTAAGCTGATAGGTTCTTTGTGGAGGTTGAACGACAGAGTCTCTTTAAATCTCCAAGACTCTTCTCAGTATTCTGGCTGATCTTAATAATGTTGTTTGGACGGTATCGACTTGTCATCTAATTTCCAACTCCTGCAGTTGCTGTACCAATATTTGGTAACTGAACCAAGCACACAAATTAAAATTGGTATTACCGTTAATTTCAGGCTCCATATTTTATTCAGTTCTCTTGTAAGGTCTAGGTACTTATCTCTCTTTTTGCTTTTTACAGTTTTACCCTGTGGTCAGTGGGTACGTCAAAGTCACCTCTTTGGCAGTTTCTCTTTTTTTTCTACTATCACTAGATCTGATCCTCTGGCTGAGATTAAATGATGTGTTTGATTCTGTGCATGTACCAAATGTTCGTATGTTACTACTATGGTACTTGTTTTTCCAATTTATATAGCTAAATTAATAGAAATACGGTTATGTATTTAAATAGACAGGATGGCGAAGGATTAAAAGTAATGATAAAAATGATATTACCGATAAAAAAAAAGATCATGCCATTATTTTCTAAAATTTTTAGCATAAATTGGACGAATGAAAAGTTACCATTATTTCGGCCGTCCACTTCTGGAATTTACCATACACGATATATTAAGCCTTGTGCTTTTAGGTCTTCTTCTTCTTCTACTTCTTTCGTCTTCCACTTTCCGATTCATATTTCCAAATGCTGACTGAAATTCTATATACTAAATAAAAGTTCACCTGACTTTATAGAATATTTTAGCTGTTGATAATTCACCTCTACCCGTTACTCTTAATTTCTTTTATAGGGATATACATTCCTAAATTAACAGATACTACACTTATTTATTCAAACAGATTTGGCCCAGTCGGTTGGCGCTGCTGAATACAGCAACTCCTGTTCAAAGGGGTAAAACTCCCCCAACGTGTGTCCGGGATATAACACGAAACAATCTGATGCTGAAGCTTTAGGTAATACTAAGTACCCCTACATTGCCATCCCTCCCAGATCCACTCTGGCCTAGAGTGGTAGCATCTGAGAGGGTCCAATTTACCTTTAATGGTTGCTATAACATAACCTCCCCGCCAAAAAAAAAAAAAAAATAATAGTAGTAGTAGTAGTAGTAGTTGTTGTTGTTAATAATAATAACAATAATAATAATTTTTTTAATATGAACGTTGATCTTTCATTGTGATCTAAGAGAGGGTAAGTTTGCTCAGGTCTCACAGATTCTTTGGAGAATTCAAGCCGATCTTTGGTCAATGCTTTGGTCAATCTGGTGTAAATCCTTCTTCTGATTGCTAATTCCTATCATTAGATCAGACCCAAGACCCGATTCATTTCTGTGCTCCAATCACTGATGCGACATGGTATTTTATTGAGGAAGAACACCACAAGCGGTTCACAAAATGTAACAAAAATTACGCATTCTGATTAAAATTAAATATGAACTAGGTATAAGTCTATCTATCATTTATTTTTTGTTTGTTTGTTTTAATCAGGTATTGTTGATTGATATATCTTTTAGATTTAATTTCAAAATAGAAACTCAGACTATCGCGGGTTTAATCATTGCATCAATTCTTTAAAATAAATTGATTTATTTCATCTTCGCCGTGTCTTTTTATGACATTTTTTCTTTAGCTTCCTTTCAAACTTTGTTCCATAGATATTTAAACAACCTCCTTTTTTCACGTGACCTTCCCTATTTCCCCTCGTCGTATAGTCACTAGTATAATCATTGTAATAGGAGAGTTTTAAAAAAAAGGGAAATTAAAGGGATTTTAACTTTCTTCATTTCAAACATTTGTTCATGTCAGCAGCAATAATCAATATATTTTGTTGTTGTTAGTTTTTGAGCGGGGAGATTAATTAGCACATTTCACAATTAAAAAAATAAATACAATAAAAGTTGAAGCTTTGAAGCCTTTCTGAGTCCCTGAGCTATGCAAGCATTTTATATTTCTTCGTGTTCGTTTTATAGATAATTAAACAACCTCCTTTTTGTCACCTAACTTTTCTCTTCTTCCCTTTCTTATAGTCGGTTGAATATTCGTTTGTTGTACAAGAATTAAAAGAATGAAATTTACCAGAAAATGTTTAATTTCACCTTTCTTTCAAACTTTTGTACTTATAATCAGCTATTATGAACATTGTTTTCTTTTTGTTTCTTTTCTTTTTTTTGTAACTTTTTTTTGTTACTTTGTAATTTTGTTCTTGTGTCTTGAGTAAAATTTAGTTGCTCTAAAATTTCCGCAGGAATATAGAATGAAGATTAATATTAAGATAGTCATACGAAGATAAAATCAGAAAAAACCCTGACTCAATATTTCCTTCACGTAAAAAAAGAATCCCACAAGTAAGACATTTTTGTTTTCAAGAATTTCTCTTATTTAAGTTTAAACTTACTGTAAATTGCAGCATTCAAGCCAGGCTTTCATGTGTCAAATTTAAGATTTTTAGTTCAAAATTTTGTGTTATGATTATCCCTGCTGAATATATCACCCACCCTCCAAAAAAAAAATTTGTAAGTTAATTTTACGTTGCGGTTAGTGTTTACTCTCAGTGAAGATATTGTATGTAATAACGAGGCTTGTATCATTATTTAACTAGTTAATTTGTATTGCAGGTTTACAATTTTATATTAATTTCTGCGTTAATTTTAAAGATATATTGGAAATGTTTATAACAGTCTGATGGAGCTATCTTAAGACGTATATATCGATTGTTAGGAGTACTCTTCCATGGGCTGACCACTGTCTGGTAAAGATTGGGAGACTAGCCCTGACGTATCTCGGCTTCTTCGTTAGTGAAGATTTTTTTTATATTCCAGCTATGTGAGAGGCTATTTGACCATCCAGTGGTGGATTTTTGTTGTGAGAAATTTTTTGATTGTAAAGGATTTAAATGCTACACAAAGTTAGAACGATTAATTATCTATTTTCCCAAAAAACGCTAGGCCCAATTTTCTATTCCTTCTTATTTTCTTTTTCTTGGGTTGTTTATTTTAATTCCTTACAAATTTGAGATTCCAATGAAAACTTATCTTTTATCTCTATCTCTCTCATTCTTTTCCCTCCCTTCTTTTTCACTCCCTCTTTCTCTTTTTCCCTCACTCTCTCTCCTTCTCTTTCTCCCCCCTCTCTCTCTCTCACATACATATACATACACATAGCGTGAATTCTTATGGAAAAGGTATGAATCTTACTGTTCTTCTACATATGAATAAATAGAATGGCATACTAGATTCTTTGACCTTGGAATAGTAATCAGTCAAAAGGAGGAAAAAATCTAAATTCAAACTGTTAAACTCCGCTTAAAAATTGACCTTGTGTCGTATCTTGTCAGTATGGAATAATTAGGGCAGAAAATATAATATTTTAACCATTAATAAACTCATCTTAAACCATTTTAAAGACATTCACTCATTTTCAAGCATTTTATTGTTTTAGAGTGTTAATATATATATATATATATATATATATATATATATATATGCCCTCATAAAAATTCATTTCAACTCATATAATAATGGTTAATAAGAGGAAAATTGATAGTGATAACAATAGTAGGTTAAAATTTTTGGTATCCCTATCAGTATTGATATGTAACAACAAAAATAAGTATAATTATCATTATTATTGATACTGTTATATGGATGCATTACTTGGACGCTAACTAAACGGCTGGAGAAGAAGCTAGACGGCAATTACACAAGAATGTTGCGAGCAATATTGAACAAGTCCTGGTGGCAACAGCCCACAAGGCACCAACTCTACGGCCACCTGCCTTCCATCACGAAAACTATCCAAGCTAGACGAACTAGACACGCAGGATACTGCTGGAGAAGCAGGGACGAGCTCATAAGTGATGTACTCTTATGGACCCCCGCATATGGCCAAGCAAAAGCAGGACGACCAGCTTGAACATACATACAGCAGCCATGTGAGGATACGGGATGTAGCCCAGAAGATCTGCCAGAGGCGATGAACGATAGGGAGAAGTGGCGAGAGTGGGTCAGGGATATCCGTGCTAGCGGCACGACATGATGATGATGATGATGATGATGACCAATAATTGTAATAAGAGTAATTTTTAACATTAATGATATAATGACTTTCGACAACTTATGATATACATATTTTAATGGTAATCAAAATGGCAGTTTTTAGAATAAGAAGACTTTAAATAAAGACTAAATTTCAATCTTAAATAGAAATCAGATTTAACTCTAAAGAAACTTTTAAATAAAGATGAGTTTGATTTCGGTAATTGTATTTATGGCCGCATTTTCCTTAAATAAATTAATATTGTGACGATTACTGTATCTTTGTTCCGAGGTTACATTATCCTGGAATGTCGGGGAGAATGTCCGGCGATAGTACCGTACCACCCAAGCTCTAAATATTCCCCGTAACTAGTTATATTTTATTGATAGCTTTGAAAGCCCATATAACTAGCTAAGTACAAAGTTTGCTTATAGGTTTAATTTTTCGAGGTACGGACGAATGAGGATGTGTGAAGGGTAAAGAGCTCGACGTGATATAAATGAACACGTGAGGAATTCCGAACCGGACAAACAATATGACACGTGGTTGTTGTTTTTTCTTTTCTTTATATATGTATCTTTCTTACATATTTTATTTTAAAGAAAGCCCAATTTTAACAACAGAAAAACAAAAAGCAAAACAAATACAACAAAAAAAAATACAGATATGTGGAGGGCAAGCCGCTTCCAATTGTGTTTGACTACGCCCTTCCAGTAAGACAAAGTTCTCCTTTTTCTTTTTTTTTCTTTTCAACTTGCCTTAAACTCACTCCGGTATCGTCTGGTCCCCTTTATAATTAAAGGGAGGGAACCTCCCCGTTCTTCTCCATATTTGTTTACTTATTATTATATATATATTTTTTTCTTTTCTGTTAGCGAAGAACAAAAGTCTCTCCTCTTCGTCTTTTAAGTGAATACATAAGTTTAAACAAATATGTTTTCCGCCGAAACTAACTGCTAATGAACAACTGCAAAAATGTTTCTTTGGATAGTCTTGATACGGACCTTTATTTAGGTTTCGTGTATTATTTGTAATAAAATTTTTTACTAACCTTTTTTTCTTTCCTTTCTTTTGTTATTTTTTTCTTATCTTCGTTAATTTCTTATTAACGAGTCGCAAGGCACCATTTTTTTTTTCTTTTATCTTGAGCCTCAGTTTCTTACCCGACAGAGTTGACGGCTTCTATTAGGCAATTCTGTGACTAGAATTTCACCTTTCACCGGACCCCGTGAAAAGGCGACCTTTCTCTTCCTTGGCGAAGCTTGGAACTGACTTTTTGGCTTTCGTTCTTTTTGGCGGTAAAACGCCCTCCCTGCCTCGACCAATGGCATGTCTTTTCCCTATCTGGGTCAAGACATTTGCCCCTCTCGATTGGTCCTTCACTGTTGCTAGGGCTCGAAAACCCGCCAATCGCCTGCCTTACTTCCGGTCCACATAGTAGTCCTTGCTTTCCTGCATTTTAACCTTACCGTGGCCGATGGCCGTAACAATATATTGATGGATTATTTTCTTAAAATGAGACTGGTTAACTTATTTTAAAGATTTAAGCTGTTTTATCTTCTGTGAGTCTTATTTAAACTTTTCTTTAGTTACTTAAGGATGCATGACACAATGCATTGACATTACATCTGGTTTTGACACAGACTTTTTTGGCCTTATCTTTTGGGTCCTCACACCTCTTTATCCACACATTTTTTAAACGAATAAGAATCATTCGAGAGAATACATTTTTATGTAATTTTTTTCTCTCCATTATGTGATGGTTATCTGAAGAGTTTGGTTGCTTTTATTGAGTGGCCCGCTGATATTAAGGCAAGTGACGGTTTGTTGACTTTTCCATCCAATGATATATATATATATATATATATAATTTTCTCTCCAAAAACCTAACAATCAGTCACATGAAGATAATAAATTTATTTCCATCCTGTTAAAAAGCGTTGATATAAATCAATGTTCTAAAAGAATAACAAGACTTCTTTAGATTAAACAAGAAATGGATTAGAATGTTTTTTGCACATTCACCACCAGACTAAAAAAACAACATATTTCTCCTATATAATAAAGCAAGCCTAAATAAATAATCAGAAAACTAACTATGAGTTATTAAATTGGCAAATGAATTAGTATTTTGATTTATATTAGTGATTTTTACTCTATTATTGTAATATTGGGGTGGGGGTTTACCATAATTAACATTATTTGTAGATCTTTTTGTTTATTTTAATGATAAATAGGGATATAATAAAATTGAAAATTGCTGTACTCAAATTAGATACGTCAGAATATCTTTTATAAATGTTTGAATTTTTGACACGTTTCATTGTAATAGTAAATTTTGCCTCAGTTAAATTTGAAGTATGATGAAGCTATATGTTATTTTTCATACCGTAATAAGTTAATACTTATCGTTACTTGAATGTTTAGGCATGCTTTATTATATAGAACTACTTTTTTTTCTTTAGGTTGGTTGTGAATGTGAAAAAAAGTTATTTTAATCAATTTCTTCTTTGATCTGGAGAGGTCAGTCAATTTTTTAGAGCATTGATTTATATCAATGTTTTTTTAACAGGATGGAAATAAATTCATCTTAATGTTACCCATTGTTGTTTTTTTAAGAGAAAATTATTTGCAATGTGGATTTTTTCAAATTGATCTCTTTACAAAGATTATTTAAATTTAATATTCTATTTTTGAATATTTTATAGGTCCTAATTGGAATTATTCCTGACTCTGGATTGAACAATATATATACATATATTAGTTGTATATGTATCCTGTATTGTTACTCGCCTACAGTCGGGATTGAACCTGCAACCTCCTGATCATTGTATCCTTAGAAGCTTTGGGAACCAACGCCTATAACCGTTAAGTTATGTGTTCAGATGTACAGGAATACTTAACACTTGTCCCCGATTATGGCTAACAGAATCAAAGCAGGTGACCCCCGTGGATTCAATAAAGGACGTAGTTCGAAGTCCTGTGTAGGTTTCCGAGTTCTACAAACACCTGAAGGCCAGTGTGCATATCGGTCCAAACGTTATGAAAATAACAATAAAGATGAAGAAATTAGTCCGAAAACCCTTAGTGATTATATATATATATATATATATATATATATATATACACACACACAAATAAAGACTGCTAAATATCTACGATAAAACGTATATATCTAATTTAGCTTAGTAAAATTATTGAATCAACAGCGTATGTAAACGTCAGTTTTTTTTGCCAATGCAATCGACGGAAAACATAAGCGAGAAACTGATATTTGATTTTGTCTTCATTCCCCTATGTAAAATAATTAGGATGGTAATTAATTATTTCAATTATTTCATTGATAATTGTTTATATCAATTGTTTTATTATTTAATTAGGTGAGGTTGTGGACTGGTTACAAATCTTTGAGTGTGAGAGTAGTTCTTCTCAAAGGTCAAACCCTGCATAGTCATGACCAAGTTTAAACACCCCAAGTAAAGACAACGCTGAGGAAGATAGGATTTAGATAATGAATAAATTAAGGCTTGTCCACTGGCGTTAAAGTTAATAACTTGCATTCTAATATGACTTGCTAATGCAATTATTAGGACGATATTTATTTTGGGTTATAGGGAGGGTTGAGTTTTAAAACCCAAAGAGACAAGCTGGGTTAGACGTTGGTGCGAATCAGTCGAGGTGTGTGTGGTTGCTTCTTTGTAGCTAGAAGCGAGATTCGCTAATATACCCTTAGAAGATCTTCTTACTTTGTGTTTGCATCGGACTGCTAGAATTGGAGACAGTCCGAATAAAGAATTTTTCGGGCTCTGACAAACAGAATCACATTATAATTTCCTAAATTAATCTAGTAACATGATCCATCATGTAATACCAAATTATATGTAAGCTACTAAAATATTTCTTCGACATTCAATGACATGAAAGGAAAACAATCAAAAACTTATTCAAACTTTCAAAATTCACGATGAAAAACTGAAATCAATGCAATAATATAAAAACAATACTTGAACCTACCGACTTGAGATAATATAAGTGTTGGTAGTTTTTTTTTTTTTTTTTTTTTTTTACTATTCATAATGTTTGCACATATTATATGCTTAGATGTTATAACTAAAAAGCAGGAGAAAACTTATCTTAATATTCTTTGTTTAGCTATAGGTTATGCTGGGGTGATATGGATTGAAGTTACGGCAAGCTTAGGCTTAGATACTAAATAAACTTTGACGTTTCACAATCATATCTCGTATAATGAACCAGCCCTTGTTTTTGGAGGTAGAAAATTGGTCCAAATAAATCGTTCTTTACACGTGTATAAACGGTGTAACATTGTTGAGTGCTTTTTAAAATCTTTCTATGATGGTGAACTTTACATTTCTGTTGAAATCGTGATGGTTTAAACGAAAATTTTGTTCTACGACTATTAATTCAGTAAATTCCATAAATTTAATTATGTTTCATTAATTATTTTGTCCAGAGGTGCGCAAATATTTGGGTGGGGAGGGCCGCATCACTGGGTTATGAATTAACAAAGGGTCACATCTTTTAAAATCAAAATAAATTAGTCTCGATTCAAGTGGAATTGTTTATTCTTCATTTTTTTCGACGCTTCCACGGGCTGCACAGACAATGCAGCGGGCGGCATGCGACACGCAGGCCACCGGTTGCCTAACCCTGATTTAGTCTACAGTAAAATGGTTATACTGAGGAGCCAATGCACTGTATTTGGTAGCGTGTACAGTAAATGTATACAGTTCAACAATCAAAGAAGAAACGTATCCGGTGAAACTTTGAAAAATGAAATGTTCTTGTAAGGCATGTTTTACATTCATTGATCTTACGAATCGAACGATGATTTATTGCAATAAAATATTTTATACAAGTTTTTAGAATTTGTTCAATTGTCGCTAATCCTTGCTTTTTCGATTATTTAAAATACATTGGTTATTCTCAGGGAAGATCCCGGAAAAGCCGTTTCAAGCTGTCTTTCTAGGAGATAAGTTCTCATTTAGATAGAAAGATAAATAAATCGATACACCCTGCCCGTGTGGCAAGGGGTTTAAGCATCTGTTCTGTTATACTAAAAATCCTGCTAAGGTTTGCCATTTTATCTTTCAGAAAAAGGATCTTGGGGTTAGACAGACAGATAGAACACAATGAAATCGAACATTACTTCGATTATATTACAATTAAGTACAATCATGATTTCTAGCAAATTATTATTAGTAGTAAAACAACTAAAGGTTCGAGAAATATTTCCTAATCCAAATAATTTGCAGTTGTATGCTGTTAAGTATTTTCTTCTATTGCAATTTGTAATATTCGAAAAGATGAGAAGCAAAATTTCTTATCAGACCACCAAACCGTCACTCGGACTCGCCTAAGGTGGGTGGTATTGAACTGTTTTTCTTATCCCTGGAGGGGGTATCTTCTGGCAATACCTGGTTTGCTGGGCGAGTTAACAGTTTGACGCTTAAGGTACCCCAATGAGGGAATGTCGAAATGTCGAAATGAGGGAATGTTTTTTTTCTGATAGCCACGTAGAAATCTCGATTCGTGCATGACTTGCCACTATAAAATCACACTGTGTCACAAACTGGCTCAGTGGGAGGGCAGTTAAAAAAAAAAACACACACATCTTTTTTTATCAGAGGACACAAACACTCAGACTAATATACACGCACAATTTCTTTACCAACGTCCTTCTCTCTCTCTCTCCCTATATATATATATATATATATATATATATATATATATATATATATATATATATATATATATATCGGAAAAGCAAGTAAATCATTGAATAAAACAACGATATAAAATTGGATAAATGTTATTTCTTTAAGTTGAGTGAAAAGTTTGTTAAAAAGCAAAAGTTAAAAGTATTTTCGCGGAAGAAAAATACACTAGTTGTTAGACGGTAAAAATTCTAAAGAGTTTACATTACAAGAAAGAAAAGTGAATGCATTAAATGCGGTAGATTCCATTGTCTAAATCTACTTAATAAAACTGTGTGTGTGTTTAAAAGTGCGAATATGTCACTTTGTTGTGCGAATGTATATTTATGAAGATAAGACACTAGTTCAAGAAAATCCCAACATAAGTAGGCGAGAATGTATTAGTAGCAAAAGCACAGCGAGATAAACAAATGATTTGTTCTCTTGCTAAAATTTTGGCGATTTTGAAATTAAATTAAGTCGAAATTTTTTAGATTTTCTGAATGAGTTTATAAATCTAGTAAAAGGTTTACCTACTCCATCCATGTACAAGAATATGTTACGCTCGAAAAATTAGCTAAAGAATGTATTAATTTGTCTATGATACTAATTAATTTCTACTATCGTAAGTTAATTAGGTGCACCCATGAAAGCAATGAACCAATATCAACTGAGGCCCAGCTAATTCTATGGAGCAGTCAAAATCTACTTTGCGAGATATTTACATCATAATAATGGCGTCGCCGAGAAAATATTTAACCACGATGGACGAGCGGGAGCTTATAAGAACATGGATTAGATGATTCACAGCGGTGGCAAGGATTTACAAATTGATAGACAAAAAACGTATTGTGAAGAAGAGACTTTCTGGATAGGGTTGGCTGTGAATCTGTCAGAAAATATCACCAATATCTCACCTAAGAGAATGCGAAGAATTAATTTATGAAGAGACGGATTGAATGATTAAGAAAACTTTACAACTAAAGAAAAAAATCGTCGCTTTGAGAAGAAAATTATTGGAATGTAGACAGGATCCAAACGAGGCTATAACAGTATACGAATACAAATTAAGAGGCATCTAAATATTACGAATTTGAAAAGCTAGTCACAGATGTCATGACTACAAAAGATGAAGTAATCATTTCTTAGACTAACAGGAAGCATGCAGGACACATTGTACAAAAACAAAATACTTAAAAAGTCCAGAGAAGTAACATGAATTTAGGAAAGAACATAGCATTTCTACTGACTCTAAAATTAATTAAACAGTTCAACTAACCTTAAAGAATTGGTATATTGCTATAAAACTACCAAGTACGAGATCAAATACAAATTTTGGAACAAGAAAAATAAGAAAATTAAAAATAAATGCTTATTCCCCCCCCACAAAAAAAAATCATTTTAGGTGGTACGAAATTACAAAATAATAATGATAATAATAATAATAATAATAATAATAATAATAGAAAGGGTAGAAGGCACAGACCCTCCAACTAAAAATGCCGAAATATATGCAATAAATGCACCAACCTAAACCAAAGAAAAATAAAACTGAATAGCATTTTTTTTCCACATGCAAGTTGATTAAGGAAGTGATATTACTTTTATATCGAGAAACCTCTCGGAGGAAATGGGCAAACAGAAATTGAGAAAGAGCATTTTCAAGTTGTAGCAATTTGACGGAAGTGTAATGAAAGTAATGGGTACCTTTTGAAGGAACATTCAAAGCTAAAAAGCACATCGAAATTATTGCAATCACGGTAGTAATATGCAATAATAATCAAGGATTACAATGAACTGACGAGGAGAAAGTGGAGACAACAAAAGACTTTCATTCTATAAAAGTTGGAGAAAATAACATGGAAATGTTAAGAGGTTACAGGGCAAGAAATCGTTTAAACGAAAACGATTACCCAAGTTTTAAGGAATCTACAAAGTTAGAAATTCATATTCTATCTACAATAGTGGCCAAATTGAAAAATTATACTGCAAGGAATACAAGAAAACGCTCCACAGAGTGTTAGCAAATTGGCTTCATTGATCGTAAGCACTTGAAAGCCTGAAGGGGGTTTGAGAATATGTAGAGATTACAAGTTAGGGATGAATCATTACAAGGTAGGGGTGAATATGAGAATAATTACAAAGTGAGAGGAATAAAAAAGATATATGGTCATGGAATTTTGAATGTCAAGTATTGATAGTATTCCGAAAACTGATTTGTTTATCAGTTCAACGTCTCATTCATGATACGCATCTTAGACTGACACCTTTTTAATTCTTGTGTCCTTAACCCTGTCGCCTCTGCCACTGATCACTTCTCTTGTCTGCAGGATCTCTTCTAAAACCTTCCTTTCCTATTTTCTGTTTCTTTTCCTCCTCTAATTCGCTTTCGTTCCTTCCTGTATCTCAAATTGTTCGTTACTCTAAAGGTTTTAGAATTGGGATTTGGCGTCTTTCAGTCTGATTTGGTCTATTTTTAGAATACGATTCTTTTCCTTGTTTCCTAATCCGTCCTTGGTAAAAATATACAACCTATGAACCATTACACTATAAAGTATTGGACAAAATACTCAATTGATTTGTTTAAAGTGGAGAAGATTCGTGTTGAAACGGACGCATTTCATAGAAAAGCTGATAATAGAAGAATGGGCTCTAATGAGCCACATTGAACAACGCTTGCCTGGTTTGAATTCTAGGTATTTTCCATCTCGTAGTCCGGACCTCTTATCAAAGCCATAGAGTCTCTATTTTATTATATATAGCTGGGGATTGAATGCCAAGCTATTCGCACGTAATGACAGTGATAAATAAGAATAAGCTTTTTTAGCTTAAGTTTTTTAGACAACTCTTCATTTTGGGAAATATATATATATATATTTTTGTATGTCTGTATACTATATATATATATTAAATGTATATACCTATATATATGTATGTTAGGATAGCATTGACTTTGTGCATTATGATGGTAGCAAATAGATTTTGTAATGTTACTGCAACAAAAAGGACATTTTACCTTTACACACCAAAAGTTAGTTTGTACCAACCCGTATTCGAAAGGGTTAATGCTTGTATAGCTACGTCTTAAGTAGTTTTCAGACCCTGTTGTAACATTGCAGTGGGAAAAGTTGACGAACATAAAAAAAAAATATTTTTTAAGTTCACTAGCATAAAAATTTATTTGCTTCTATAGTTTTTAGATAGTCGTAGGGAGAAAGGAAGAGAGTATAAAAGCTTAGTCGACCACCTCAGCTAGGCAAAGAAAAAAAAACAACATATTATGAAGAATGAAAGAAAGCAGACACTGACCTTAAATTTTCTCCCACGTTTAATCTCTTAGTTCTCATTTGTGCTTCCTCGCAGAATCTTTCCCCACCGCTGTATCGAACTGCTTGTATTTACCTTATTGCATCTCATAGCCTACTAACTTTCTATACCCAGTCGTCACCAACATTCATCTGATGGCGGTGAGAGGAACAGTCGTTTCCAGTGGTTCCACATCTGCGCAGAAGATTTGTGACCTCAGTTTTTTCCGGTCATTTTCATTACCCTAGTCATTAACCAGTGATTGGCTGACCTACAACAAGTTCTTAACTCTGAGTCTTTTGTTCCTTTTAAAACTTGGAACAATCATATCCCATTACATCTGTTTCCAGTTATTTAACCTTGATATATATATATATATATATATATATCGGATCTCCAAAATTGAATACATTTTATATATAGATATATCTAAGCACCGGCTCATTGGCCTAGTGGGTAGAGTGTTCGCCAATGATTCGGGAGACGGCGTTCAATCCCACGTCGAGTCATACCAAAAACTTAAAAAGTGGTACTTGATACCACCTTGCTTAACACTCGGCATTATAAGGTGCGTATCAAGGGTAAAGTGGAGAAATCCAGTGAAAGGAGTAGCGCCCACCCCTACGCCTAGGTGTAGTAGCTACTGAAAAGGGAGCCGTTGGGTTGCCTTCGACTACAGTCGCCAACAACTTTATATATATATATATATATATATATATATATATATATGAGAAAGAACGATAGAATTAGAGAGAAAGAGGGGAATACATAAATCTATATAGAAATGGGGAAATATGCTTGTGTGTGTGAGAGAGAAAGAGGGAGAGAGAGAGAGATGTTAAGGAATTATCATTTAAAGATGATGTTAAATCTAAAAATTATATTTAAGGTTACAAAGAAGAAAGCAAAACTTTAGCAGACATGGTGTAATATTTTAAGAGAGTGGCAAGGGTACGTGGAAATTCCTCTGGGTTAGTTAGAGGTTGGATGGTTACAGCATTAGAGAAGAGAAACTAAAATTGAGCAGGAAAAGAAGAAATATTTTTCTTTACCAAATCAAGAAGAATGTTAAATGTAAAAAAAAAAAGCAGATAAAACAAAACAAATCATCTGGTCGGAGCGTCCGGTACAACTGCTGAATTGGGATTGAAGGATCTCTTGTCTGCCGTGTTGTGGAGAAAAAAAAATCAAACCTGCCATATTGATCGGCAGATATAGTAGTTAAAAAAGAAAAAAAAAGACATTGTGGATAGGTGGTAGTACGTGGTATTGTTGGATCGAATTTGTCTGCGATTGTTTCGCCCTGGGGAGAATATCTTTTGGAGATGTTTTCATCAACTTCGATTACTTGTCGTTCATGTCTTTAGTCGTCATAGAGACTTCCAATCAAACACTAAAATAAAAGAATGAAAATCTAAAACTCAAAAAAGAAGAAAAAAGATAAACGGAAAATACCAATGAGTTACTGGTGAATTAGAGTGGAGGGAAAATTGAAGAAATACAGAAGAGAAGATAAAAAAAGAAGAAAAAAAATAAGTGGTGTAAACACGTGCAGTAAAGTATTTTGTTTGCCTCGTCTATCAAACGGAATCAATAATCGATAACGTTATGCAAAATTTACCTTAGAGACAATAAGACACTTAAGATCAAATCTATATTATTGTGATCAGATTTTTGTATGTCTGTATACTAGTGTTTAAAGGCCAAAAAAAGAGAAAAAGCAATTAATCAACTATATATATATATATATATATATATATATATATATACAAAGCTATCTGAGTTTATGTTTATATAATTAACTCTGAAGAGTTTGTTCGTCTGTCATCTGCAAACCTTCTAACGCTTTGATGTACAGGCATGAAATCTGTTTTTTATGCTTCTCGAACATCGGGGAGGTGTTGATGTGAAAAACACATTTTCATTCCTTTCTAGGAGATAAAAAGCTATTATCGAATATATGTCAATAACAATAATTTTTATTATTTCAGCAATAATAATAACCTAATTTTGGTCGGGATGACTTGACTGAGTGATACTCAACAATAACGAGAATAGCTAATGTTGCCGTCCCATCAGACAACTGAGTAAAAACAAAAGAAACCGAAAAGAAAGATAGATATTTAAACCTTGTTAGAAAACTAAAAAAAAAAAAAAAAATATATTATGAATCATGAAGGTTACAGTGATACCAATATAAATAGGTGCACCCGAAACAATCACGAAAGGATTAATAAAGTGACTTGACAGCATAGAAATCAGAGGACAAGAAGGTACTATCAACCATAGCATTTCTATGTTCAGCTATAATACTGAAAATAGTCCTAGAGACTTAATGAGACTTGCTGTCACTCAAACTTCAGAGAAAAGCTATCTGTTAACGCTAGCGTGAAAAACACTCAAAGGAGTAAAATAGTAAAATGTAGACTATGTGGAAATATAGATGAAACGGTTTATCACAAATTAAGCGAATACAGAAAACTAGCTCAAATGAATACATGACTAGACATGACGAGGTTGGAAAGGTAATCTACTGTGAACTGTGCCAGAGATACAAATTTGACAATGCTAACTAATGGCCAGGCACTGCTGGAGAGGTAGGGACGAGCTCATAAGTGATGTAATCCTGTAGACCCCCTCACATGGACGAGCAAAGGCAAGATGACCAGCTAGAACCTCTGTGCCGATACGGAATGTAGCCCTGAAGATCTGACAAAAGCAAAGGACGATAGGGAGGGGTGGCGAGAGGGGGTCAGGGATATCCGTGATTATGATAATGATGATGATATGTATAAACCATAATCAATCCTTGAAAAATGAGTCAAATACAATTATCTGCGACTTTGAGAAAAAAGCGGATCGCTCAGTCCCGTACAGAAGGTTAAACCTGAAACTAGAGAAAAAAATAGAACTTTTCATCCGGTAGAAATTACTGTTCAAGCGAACCATTGAATGAAAATAGAAGAGAGGGAAAATAGTAGAAGAATACGTGGATTTTGCTTGATAGCTGACAAAGCTGTGGAACATGTGAGGGACAGTGATACCAATTTTAATTGGTACGCTAGGAACAACATACCGGGGTTTTGATAAAGGGAATTGAGGGATTTGATTTTAGAAGGAAGAATCGAGACTGTCTAAACCATCAAATTAATCACATTGGCTTGACCATTTAAAAGAGTCTTTAAAACCTAAGAAGACTAATTGCAACTGATACTCTATGAAAAATCATTTCCTATCGCAGGTTTCAAAAAAACGCACAAAGATTTATTCAGTAGGTATTTACCATCCACTCCGCAGGCAGGATGCGACGCAACGTCAATTTCTAAGCGGGATTTAACATGTTTGAATTCAGATTTTTCCTTCTTTAAGACTGGTTTCCAATCCAAGGCTGAAGAACCCAGTGCGTCCTACTATTTATCCATAGCGTGCGGGACGAAAATTTAATTCATACCTTTCCCAAGAGTATTACTGCAATGCGAAAAGCAATCAGCGTCATTCTGGAATTGAACTCTTGTCAACGTGTTCGTGTCCTCTGATAATAATCTTTACACCACAGGCACGTCCATTTAATAAGTAAGTTAGAAGAGAGACGGTCGAAGAAGAAAAATATAAAAAGCTAGCCTCTTGTTTTTTTTTTATCTATCTTCGTTGACATGCTGAAAACTGTCTTCTCTCGGCCAAACCATCAAGGAAATATTTAATGCTTTCATCATTTATTTCAGGATTAACTCTTATATATATTTACGCATGTACGCACGTATGTATGCATTTATGTATAGGAAGAGGAAAGAAAAGTGAAAAAAAAGTTTTTAAAACGTGGGAAAAAGTACGTAAATCTAGTTGCATTGTCCTTTTTCTATTCCTAAGTCACATAACTAGAACTCTTTTTGACGAAAAGCCGTTGAAAATGTGTAAGATTGGTATTATTAAACGGATTTAGAATACTTGAAATGCCGTGGAAAGTTCGGGCATTTAGGAATTCCACATTTTTTTCAGGGTTAAACAACAGTAGAATCAGTTATAAGATAATCTGTGTAGGTAGTAGCAGCTTAATTACCAAATAAAGATAAGAGATGAAGAGCGTTGTTTTCTTAATAAAAAAAGAAAAGGTGACCGTTGGACTTTTACTAATTGAATCTAAGTGAATTTAAATCCGGACTATTTTCTGTGATCCGCTAAAATGTCTTCTTAGCACCTGGTCACATCTGAAACAGGATCACAGATAATAATCAACTCCTTCAATTGGTATAGGCACTATATACTACCAATGAAAAATGACAAATCCAAACCTTATTCAGTTTGGGACACACACAAGAGGTCTTAGTGTCATGATCGGCAGATTCTTCCTTGATAGCCAAAATGGAAGAGCGAGGAGCAGTCTGCGAATGTTAGCTGTTAAAATTTCAGGTACGCAAGCACCGACTAAAGCAAATACTCAACTAAGAAACTCCAACGGAAATTAATGGACAAGGGAAGACTGCAGCACTGTAATTTTTAGATAAATTATACGTAAAAAGCGTTTGGAAAAAGAAGCATCGATATTGGGACAGAATCCGCAATATTTTATACAAGCTGAAGACTTGCTGAACAAGTTGACATAGTTTTAAAAGAGGTTGGTTTTCACTGACTGAGATAGTAGAAATATACAAGCAAACAAAGAGGGAAGAATATCAACAAGATCCAGCAACCCAAATCGAAACATTAAATACTGAAAAAAGAGCACCTAAACTGAATCGAAACGCAAAATACAGAAAACCAATACACTATTGACCACAACACCGTTCAACAAATCATTAAAAAAGATGGAAATTAGACCAGAAGAGCAGGTTAAGAAACTTCTAAAGAAGAAAAAACACGCAGGGATATGTTGAGATGAAAAGACCAAAACAAAACAGCAGACAAGTCTGACTTGAAGAGATTAATTCTAATATGAATAGTAAATTGAAGAGAATAATTAATATATATTGGCAAAAAAGGGGGACATTAAAGAATGCCGAGATAGGGTGAACCAATAAAAGCAATAGCAGATATTTCAAAATAACGAAAGGAAATTCAACCGGGAATGTACGTGAACATAAGAACAACCGGCAGCAAAGGAAGTAAAACAATTTTAAAATATGAGGACGGAAAGAACATTAGAGTAAGTTTGTATGGATAAATTACAAGAAAAAAATTCAAGGATTTAAAGAAGTCCCTGAGGCGGAAATACCGTTGAATCGCTCAGAGCAGCATCGAAAAAAGTACCTATTCGGAAAACACCTGGCCCTGATGGTATACATGGATTCTGGTTTTAAAAATTTACATTAATCCACGAAAGACTACCTCTGAAATTGAGTAGTAATTTACGAATCTCTTTACTTCGATGTGACCTAAGGCTGAATGAATAGGGCACCCAATGAGACTTGCTCTGAAATTGAGTAGATGCCAAGAAGAAGCAATATAATATAGTCTGATTTGGTCTATTTTTAGAATACGATTCTTTTCCTTGTTTCCTAATCCGTCATTGGTAAAAATATACAACCTATGAACCATTACACTATAAAGTATTGGACAAAATACTCAATTGATTTGTTTAAAGTGGAGAAGAGTCGTGATGAAACGGACGCATTTCATAGAAAAGTTGATAATAGAAGAATGGGCTCTAATGAGCCACATTGAACAACGCTTGCCTGGTTTGAATTCTAGGTATTTTCCATCTCGTAGTCCGGACCTCTTATCAAAGCCATAGAGTCTCTATTTTATTATATATAGCTGGGGATTGGACGCCAAGCTATTCGCACGTAATGACAGTGATAAATAAGAATAAGCTTTTTTAGCTTAAGTTTTTAGACAACTCTTCATGTTGGGAAATATATATATATATAAATATATTAAATGTATATACCTATATATATGTATGTTAGGATAGCATTGTCTTTGTGCATTATAACGGTAGCAAATAGATTTTGTAATGTTACTGCAACAAAAAGGACATTTTACCTTTACACACCAAAAGTACGTTTGTACCAACCCGTGTTCGAAAGGGTTAATGCTTGTATAGCTACGTCTTAAGTAGTTGTCAGACCCTGTTGTAACATTGCGGTGGGAAAAGTTGACGAACATAAAAAAAAATATTTTTTAAGTTCACTAGCATAAAAATTTATTTGCTTCTATAGTTTTTAGATAGTCGTAGGGAGAAAGGAAGAGAGTATAAAAGCTTAGTCGACCACCTCAGCTGGACAAAGTAAAAAAAAAAACATATGATGAAGAATGAAAGAAAGCAGACATAGACCTTAAATTTTCTCCCACGTTTAATCTCCTAGTTCTCTTTACTTCGATGTGACCCAAGGCTGTATGAATAGGGCACCCAATGAGACTTGCCCTGAAATTGAGTAGATGCCAAGAAGAAGCAATATACCTGAATGGATAACTTAGGAAAGACAACCTGATCTAGAAATATTCCCAAAAAAGAACCAGCATATAGAACGCCTACCAATGATGTGGAAAATCCTAGTTGCACACATTCGGGATGATGTTAATTACTTGCTCGTATGCCGCGGACAGTTTCTCGAAAAACAGAATAAATGCCATAAGGAAAAAGTAAAACGTGTAATTTACTGTATTTAATCAGCACATTATCAAGGAATGCTAAGCGAGACGGAAAAAATGTAGCCATAACATGGACTGAAAACAAAAATATCTATAATATGATTCAGCAACCCTTGATTGTAGATTGTCTAAATATTTACACGATATACGACGGTCATAAAGTTTATCACGGTGTCAAATAAAATAGGAAAGCGTAATAGACAGCAAGAGGAAAAATTTCTACAGAGGTTAAAATTCTGAGAGGCATCGTGTAGGGAGATGCGCTGTTACCATAATTATTGGTAATAACAATGATTCCTTTCAATTTCTTACTTACGAAATGTACTAGAGATTATAAATCTACTAAAGGCAAGGGAAGTGTGATAACGTAGTGGAAATGGACGATATCAAACTTTTTGAAAAAGTGAAAAAGAATTGGGGACTCTCTTAAATATGAAAATATACAGCAAAGATAGAGGAATGGAACATGGAAAAGAAGAATCTACCATGCTCTTAATTAAAAGTAGAAAAGAGACAAATAATGGAAGAAATAGAACTGCTAAATCAAGAAAGAATCAAAAGGCTTCGAGAAAAGGAAAATTAAAAGTACTAGGGAATACTGGAAGAGGACACAATCAACCAAATGAAGATGAAAGAAGATCCTATTTACCAACCCCTCCGCTCGGACAGGATATGACACAAGGTCAATTTTTAAGCGGAGTTTAACAGGTTTTAATTCAGAGTTTTCCTTCTCCCAGACTAGTTGCCAAACCAAGGCTGGAGAACCTAGTCTGCCCTACTATTTACCCATAGCTGGAGGGAGATAAGGGGTTTCATACCTTTCCCAAGATGAAAGAAGATAATAAGATAAGAGTACCTCAGATGAACAAGAATGCTTATCGAAAACGAACTCAGGAGTTAAAATCTCATCAAAAGGATAAATACTTGGGGAGTTCTCCATATAAAATACCCGAAACTATTCCTGAAATGGACAAGAACACAGACAAACTGACAAGAGGACAATAAGGTTAATGACGATGCACAAGGCCATGCCACCGGGAGCCGATTTTAGTAGAGTAGAGGAGTCAAGAAAAGAAGGACAAGGTGGCTCACCAGCATTGACGATAGTGTGCATGCAACAATTTGAGGTGCAAAGAAGACGACATTTACGGCGCTGAAAATGTAGAAACAGGATAACAAAAAACTAAGAAAGTGAAAAAGGAAGAAAAACGTTTGTTTGAGTATTTCCAGCAAAAGATCTCTCAAAACCTCACGCGAGAAGACCTGGGCATGGGTACAGAAGGGAAGCCTGATGACAGAAAGATAATTTCTTCTAATAACGACGCAAATAAGCACCATTAAAACCTATTATGCTAAAGCAAAAATAGATAAGACGCAATAGCATGGCAAATGAAAAGATTAATCAAATCATGAGCCAAAGTAGCAAACAAGCGCAAAATAAGTATAAAACTAGACACAAAGGATGTGGAAGGTAATCCATTGGTGATTGTGTAAGAAATTGAAATTTGACTAAAAGGTACATGCACAAACCAAAATCTATCCTGGAGAATGAGGCGCTGAAAATTCTCTGGGATTTTAAGATATAAAGTGATTACATGATCCTGGCCAGAAGTCATACCCAAGTGATAGCAAAAATAAAGAACCTGCAGTGCAGAGGACTTTGCCGTCCTGGCGGAACACAAAGTGAAAAAATAAATAAAAAGAGAGACAAGTGCACGAACCTATCCTGAGAACAATAATGCTATCGACCATTAGTTTGAGGATTATGCCAATTGTAACTGATGTGCTTAGAACATCAATCAAAGGAGGCTCGTAGAGTTGGAAATCGGAGAATGAATCGAGACTGTCAACACACCAGCATTGTTGAGATCGGGTTAAATACTGAGAAGAGACCTGGAGAACTGACGAGACGTGCTGTCAGTTAGACGCTTTTGAAAGACCATAAGCAAACGCATGAATGGAAATCTTGCGAGAATTATAATGATAATAATATCAATGAAAATATTTGATAAAGCAAAAATAAATGAACCTTTCCAGAAAACCAAAAAATTATGGAACATGATATTGAGAGCGATACCTCTGATAACTATTGCATTCGAAACAGTCCCCAAACGGTTGGTAAGGAGACTAGAAGAATAAGAAATTGGAGGATAGGCCGATTCCATCCAAACTACAGCATTACAAACATCGGCCGTAATACTGAGAAGAGTTCTGGATATTTGAGGAGATATGATGTCACTCGGACTCTAGTGAAAGACAATCAGCGTTATCTGATGTGGAAAAATTCTCAACGAGTTTTTAAATGAGAATAATCTTCTGAAAACAGATAAATTATATGTTCTAACGTATGATGTTAAATCATTTTAAAAGAAATCATGGAGCAAGTCTTCATTTTTTCCAATTATGTTTTTGGCGATTTTTAGTTTGCCGAAACCTATCAGATAAAAGATTTTAGACATGAGAAAACATTGAACGAAACTGAAACCTTTCCTTTGTACAATCGCTACCATATGCACATGGTCTGCTTCCGTACTGTGCCATTAGTAGTAATTTACTAAGTGTTTTGCTCAGGTATGGCACAAGGCCGTATGAATGAGACACCAAATGAGAGTCAAACTCACTCGTGAAGGTTTGTTAGTCAAGCTAGCTTACCATTATACCACCCGAGGTGCCCTACATCATTATTAGTACATACGAATATATATATTATGTTCCAATTAAACAGTAGATTTATTTTTTTAAAAAACCAAGAAAACAATATATTCAAAATAATTTGTTTGAGGCAGAAGAAGCGAGGTGATAGCCTGATCATCGGAAATATTTATATATACCTTTAGTTATCGAAGTTAGTGGTGCAATACGTGCTGCAAAAAAAAATAAAAAAATATTAGTGGACGATGTAATGGTCAAGGTGGAGTACAGTTGGGAAGGGTACGGAAACGGTTGTGATTCTTTTGGTTTGGCTTACTTTCTTTAATTGCATTTCAAACTTCGTGGGTTATTTAATGCCAAATACATCTGTGTAAAAAGAAAGTAGTGAGACTGTTTAACTCATGCTGGGGCAACAAGGGCATCATTCTCAAGATTGAGTTGGTGACCTTAGTCGTGAGTGACACGAAGGTTTCCTTTCAAAAGCTACTACACCGAGGTATTTGGGAGGTCGCTACTCCATTCCCTGGATTACTCCACTTTATCCTTGTTCTTTACTTTATAATGCTGAGTATTAAGCAAGGTAGCATCAAGTACCATTTTTGAGTTTTTGCTATGAATCGATCTGGGATTGAACTCCGGTCTCTTGGACCATTGGCGAAAACTCTACTCATGAGCCGGTCAAATCCTCAGATTAGTAGTCAAAAAATGAGCTTAATTTTTCGATCGAGTTTGAGCTTGATTACAACGATGTCAAAGTCCGGTTCGTTAGCCACTACACCATGTGGGCTCCTCCGTGAGCTTTTGATATAAAGCCATTGAAAAGGGCGAGACAGAAAGACCGACAAACAAACAAACAGAGAGATTAACACCGAGAGCATATGTCCAATGTGCAGACAAAGCTACATAAACGAGGATTATTTAATGATAAAAGTATCAAGAAAATTGTATCAACTAAAAAAACACAACAAGGTAAATTGTGGGAACGTTAAAAGATGGCAAATCAAAAATTAACAATTTGTATTCACTAATAGGAAATATTTCATACCTCATGTACTCACTTGATAGTGTATATGAGAGAGAATGAGCGATTGGAACTGGTTTACTATCAATAGTTTAAAGCATGATTTTCTTTTCTTAATTGATGCACTCATTGTTAGAAAATTTGTATTTACTCACAAATAATTGAATACTAAATTACTGCTGTGTTCTAGTTTTTTGTGTGCTTTTATTTTTAGTCAGTTAAAGAAGAACAAATAGCTTCAGGTGTTTGGCGTCGGACGTTTTGGTCCTTCGTCAGTTATGAATGAGGTGTAATCCGGGAGTAGGATGAGTCGACGAGGCGTAGTGGCTAACTTTCTGTACTGTAAAATAGCCATAAAAGAGTCTGATCTTCAGTTGCGCTGTGGTACTATAGCTTCACGACACCTAGTTTGCCGCTGGTTTCGTGATTACCACATGTGTCGACTGGTCTTTCTCTGTTTCTTTCCACGCCCACGTTGCTTTCAGATCCGAGGAAAGAGAAGATGGTTGAGGTCCAGTCGATGAAGGTTGGAATTCGTTTGCATGTACTTTCAGGCTAATACCATCGGGAAAATTATGAAACCACTTATTTCTCAAGTTTTTGATTAAATAGTACCACTACTGTTCTTCTACAAGGATGCATTTTGCAAGTACTAACCGACAAAGTTTTTTTTTTTTATGCTATCGATTGAAGAGACCGAATAAAACAAAACAAAACCAGTATTGTTTCTTCTAGAAAGATGATTTCTTTTTACATAATCCACGAAGATGGATATGCAATTAAAAACAAAACGAAACAAATAAAAACCATCGTTTAATCCTGTTGGCCTTTAGCAAGTCTGCCTTTCTTCTTTCTGTTCATTCATCCTATAGACAAGTCATGGCTTGCGCAGGTGAGGGTGCCAAAACAAAGAAGACAAGGAAAGATGTTCTCTGTTCGGTTATAATTATTGAAAATAGAAAGAATGATGCAATTTACTCTTAGCCTTTCATATTTTTTGTTTTTACATACAATCTGAATATTTCTTTTCACAACATTAACGCTCATTTTGGAGAAGAAAATCTTCAAAAGCTATTCGTTTCTTTCATTACTTTTGTAGAAATATGTTTTATATTTTAATATTATAGTACTACACTAATTATGTAATTCACCTATACACGAACCTTAAAAATGAAATGCGCTATATATATATATATATATATATATATATATATATATATATATATATATATATATATACATGTGTGTGTGTGTGTGTGTGTGTGTTGAATATTGAAATTAAATAGAATATGAAGATATGTGAAACACGGGTTTGTGTGTATTAGACTGCCTTTTTGTCATCTGTTTTACGCCTCTGATTGCCAGTGAGTCGGTAATTTACACATCCTTTATAATCTAAGTTTTGTGCCTTTAGGTTATATTAATTTAAATGCTTTATACTTTATTTAAATGAAGAATTTCACACACACATACGCACACACACACACACACACACATATATATATATATAAGCTTTTATAAACAACGTCGAAAGTAAATTGCATTAACCTTTCTTTTGTCATTTTGGAGGGACCCTAGCCTAGCAAAAATAGCTGTCCTAAGTATAACACCGAACAATATCTGGTAGTGACTCTACAATACAGGAGGTCTCAAAAGTGTTACCTTAGGAACAAAGAAATGTCTCCACTCTCTTCAACATACATGGTTTGCAGTCTCACTTCCAGAGGAAATTTGATATTATAGCTGTATGAATACAATTTTTATCGATGTAATTTCTTACCACTTCACTGAAAATTGAGTGGGCATATTATAATCCCCACTGACAGGGCATGTGGTCATTGGCAAGTGAAAAAAATGGAGGTTCTTAACTAACATCTATACCCACAAAGATTCCTTATGGAACTTCTGCTAGTTTTAATGTCTTTGAACGATGGTCTAACACAAAGAACATTCACTGAAATAGCTGATAAAATTATGGGCATTTCTCCAAACGCTAACAATACCGCAAACGTCACCATACCAGAAAATATTACATTAACTGCTTTGTTAGAAACAAATACCAGACTGACCCAAGAGGTCAAAGTGATCGTTGATGTTTTGTTTTGAACTGTTGTTTTTGCAGTCGTAAGTGGCAAATTATTTTAGGCTTCGTGGCTTAACGGCACATCGACAGATGAGTTCAAAACATTTCATAACCCTTGTATATATACAAAGTAATGAAGATCAAACCTGCAGCATTTCTTGAAAAATAAGTAAATAACACATTAATTATCCTGAAGATGTAATAAGATATAATTAACACCAGTTAAAGATTAAATCAACAGCATTGCATGACCTCTTGAAAATCAGCTGTATCTTTTCTTTTGCTAACAATAAATAACACCCGAGTGTCACTTTCAAAGGAAAATTTAACGAATTCAAATGAATATACCATTGAGTTATTATAATTTTTACTTGGATTATAACTTTATTAATGTTAATATCATCTCCCATCAATTATGGGAATATGGGTATTCTAGTTCTTGTGAAACATGCAAAAACCAACCAAATATTTTTGGATGCAAATATCAATATTGAATCACTTCTTTTTCACCAGCCTATTAGAAGCTCAATGCTATGAATACTTGCTTCTATAGTCTTACACCTAATTTCTTCATGTGCTTTCTGGTTTTACTATTTCATTTTATTGCAGAAATTTATTTCTGTAAATTTGATTTTACATATCAGATTGGTTTGTTTTCTATGTTCTAAATGGTACATCAACCTTCGTGATTCATTTAAAGCCATAGCTATTCTTGTAGAAGATTAATGGCGAAATTCAACTCAGTGCTGCGTGAAATAAGGGACTTCATATCTTTTCAAAGGATAGTAGTCCAAAAGTGAAAGTAGTTGTTCAAATGGATTTCGAACCCTCTTAATAAAATGTCGCACTTCAGAAGGTTATCCACTACACCATAGAGACCCTTTTCGTCCCTATCGTAGGTCCAGATTTTCGAAAGTGAATATCTCGTAACAATACTGATATGTTCTTTACGTGTATTACACAATAGATTAGCAAATTTAATTACTGACAAGAAATGGAGAATTTAAATGAATATTTTTATTCAAAAAACTGTTTGAATGTCACTTGGTTCCAGTGGTGTATGAACATTTTACGTGGAATTTTAATGTATGGCTGCGATTTGATTAAAAAGTTCATGTGATCAGATGGCACTGGAAAAATAGTATCAACAGTTAGCCAGTTGGTTTCTAGGCATCTCGATGGAAATATGTACGAATATTTTCCAACTTCGTAAAAACCTCTCCCCGATGATTACCAGTAAGATGTACGAAGGATGTCGTATGAGAAATGAAGTAAGATGTGCGTACAAAAAGTATTTTAGTTTGTTATTTCTTCTTCCTATATAGCGATGTCTCCGAGTAAAATCAGCTGCGGCCATCAAAAAGAAAATAGACCACCAAACTTAATCAAAACAAACCTCACGAAACAACTACAAAAAATATAAATTTAAAACTACAGTGAAGCTCTACGATTAATTTTGTTCAAGACTGGTTGAAATACCATTAAATTGAATTTACGAAAATAACACATCCGTCTTGATTTTGAACTCGGGTCGCCAAATCCATTTTCAACGATTATCATCGTTTCAAAAATCGAGCCTCCAACAAAATCCGCCAAAATCCTTAACGATTGTCCTAAGAAGAAAAGCAAACATTTTATATGATAACTGAAAGGGTTTATATTTTTCTTGGTAATACTTAATTCTCGGTGTAAACTTAAAACACTTTGGCTTATTAATATATCTTCACAGGAGATGGAGAACTCTAATTCAGAAGGAAAACAAGCATTTTGTTTAATAATTTAAGGAATTTATATATTTCTTGGTAATGCTTTATTCAAAATGTGATTTTCTTGCATTACTTTGGCCTATTAATAACTCTTCAAAGAAGATGGTAAATGGAAAACTGTAATTTAGAAGAAAAGGAATCACTTTATTTAATGATTTCAGGGATTTATATATTTCTTAGTTATACTTTATTCAAGGCGTGAATTACTTGCAGTGCTTGTACCTGTTAATAGATCTTCGCTGAAGATGGTTAATGGACATCTCTTATTTCTAAAGTATTTGTTCAATGTGCAATGAAATTGAGCCCTAAGAAAGTCAAACCTGAAATAGATTTACATGTTCTAGTCTAAACTAAGCATTTCCAGAAATAACTGAAGCATACTTTAATTCCCCTGTGTTAGTGTACGACACAACTCCCTCATAACGTCAATAATGAACACTCGGTAATATCGTTCATAATAATCGTTATTTCTCAATATTATATTGCAGTATTCGTAATTACCACCCCCTCCGCTCGGGCAGGATATGACACAAGGGCAATTTTTAAGCGGAGTTTAACTGGTTTGAATTCAGAGTTTCCTTCTCCTAGACTCGTTGCCTCCCCAAGGCTGAAGAACCTAGTCTGCCTTACTATTTACCCATAGCTGGAGGGAGAATAATTGGATTCATACCTTTCCCAAGGGTATTAGTGCTATGTGAAATGCAATCAGTCTCGTCTAGGATTTGAACTTGGGTCACCATGCCCATTTCCTACGACGATAACCTAATGGGCACCTCCTGATATTATATTGAAGTATTGTTGATAAAGTGGGAAATGTTTAGCTTCTTATTAAACGGGATAGATTCAATGAAATGTTTGCTTGTAAAACAACGTGTGATAGTTGATTTTACTGTGTTGATAAGAAACTTCTATTGTTAATACAGACAATTTAATTCTTAACATCCATGAATATCCAAAACACTTTTTGACCAGTCCCTAGGGTATAGTGGCAAATGTGCTGGACTGCTACATCGTCGTAACCGGGATTACACTCTAGTCACATAAGTGCCTTCATTTTCGAACCAATAACCTTTGAAAAGGTTGCTAACTTCTTATCGGTTCCAACTATTAATTAAATAGTAAAATTACTATTCTCCCTGGCTTTGGCATAAAATAACCCGCTAAGGTTGATATACAAATAAACAAGAAACCAAACCAAACCAGATTGAAACACTGCTGAAGGAACTATGGACGACGCATTCGCATCAGGTAGTCTGCAAGGTGTTTGATATCGAACAAAAAGTATATACGATTCAAGAATTTTTGATATCCTGTTATAAAGAGATGTATTAATGAAAACTAGTATTCATAAAGCTAGGGTTGTAGAATATACCGACTGAACCTCTACAGAGAGGTAAAAACCTCCCAAAACGAGTGTTCTTGGTATGATAATAAAGTGAATCTAATGTTTACTATCTCGTCATGGTGCTTTGAGGGATGTGGACTGCCCATTCAGTTCAATTACTCTCAGCTTAATTCTGATCCATAGTGGTAATACTTGTTCAATCAGTTACCAACTATTATTATTTGTTATTCGAAACCATACATTTGTGCGCAAATTATTTATTTGCATTGCATTACATGATAGCCAAAGAGTGGGGTCCACGAGGTGAATTTTTTCAAGCGTTAGATTGCGGAATCGTAGTGAGAGATTTCGAACTCCATTTACGCTATATGCGTTCACATTCGGAAAGGTATGAACCCTCTTATCCTCCCAACTATTGGATATATATTACCACTACTGTTCGGCTACAAGTATGGCATTGGAATAATAAATGCTTACCTGACCAGTATCACTCCACTACAATACATACTTCGATTAAACAGGTAAGTGAAGAGGCCCGATCCAAGCACCAGGCCGGCGCTTATAAAACTAAGTTCCGTCCGTATACTACGAATTACTGTTATGGGAAATAAATGGCGAATGCATATCTATATTCTAGGAGTTATATTAAGCGAGGGATGCGGCTCATCGTCAATGATATTAAGAGTTAATGAATTTTTTCTACCAATAAACTAATTCACATGGAATAAATGAAAAATATTTCTACCTTTAATGTACTGGAAATCTTATTTGCAAGAAACATGGTTTGGCGTAAAAAAAATCCAGACGAGTTGATCTGTCATTAAACAAAACCACCAACCAACCAACCAACCAACCAACCAACCAATTAGAATGTGGCAGTACACACACCTCACCAATATTCGTTTATTTCGTTGCCAATTCTCTTATTAAACCTTTGTTAAAAAAAAATTTCTGCGAGAAAAATTCCTCTGGCACGTTTTAAAACTATATATATATATATATATATATATGTATGTAATATAAAGGCCGATGGATTTCGGTTTATGCCTTTGGGTTTAGTTAGGCTGAGAACCTTTCGGCTCAGCACATGGGTTAGTTAAGTTCAACATTAAGACAGGTCTTCACGCACGCGCGCGGGCGGAGCGGTCATGTCACTCAGAGATGGGAAACGGGGATAGCTAGTGCGTATGACGTCATGCACCGGTAGCGCGCGGAGAATTTTTGGAATTTGAAGAAAGTTAGTAGAGTTGAGATTAGACACCGGACGAGAAGAGTCAACTTTCGCCTACTCGCGGAGGCCTTGGGAACGAGATGAGGTGGGGGGTAGAAGCCTGGGGGGAAGGCCCCCTGAGGCCGAGGGAATCCAGGTAAGAGGACACACTCGGCCAGATCACGGCCGACCGAAGTGCTACCCGGCAACTGGAGAGGTGCAGACCGATATTGATCTGCGGTATTTGATGCTCTCCCCACCTAACGGGCATATGTGGCACAGGGCCTTTATTAGGTGGGTCCGGCGCAGAGCTATAGCCCACACGCGCCTGGCATTTCCCAAAAATGCCTACGGCCCCGTCGGCATTCCCCTTATCGGGGGCACCTCATGCGCCGGGCGATGAACCTAACCCCCCGAAGGAGGTAAAAGCCTGGGGACAAGGCCCCCTGAAGCAGAAAGAAATCTCTAGGTACCGAGACACACTCGGCTAGATCCGTGCCGCAGATAATGCGGCCGGCAGAAGTGCTACCCTGCACCTAGAGAGGGGCAGAGCGATATTGTTCAGCCCCTCTAGCAGCGAAATCTCTCAGTACTAATAACGGTGAGAAGAATCCATTATGGTGAGATGGGTAAGGCTCCCACTACAGTTATTTAATGCCAATTCTTCTTTATATATATTAGATTTATATGATTTGTGAATACATTTTGATAACATTTTCAAACGAGCCTGCGCTCGATTTCTTTTGACACTCAGGTAAATTGTTTCAGGTATCGCTATGTTTTACAATGAATTAATTTAAGCATATCATTACACATAGTTAAATGATCACGCAGTTCTATTTCTAACAATTCAATTCAGCATACGTCATTTTTTTACTCATAGTTTTAATGTAAAACAGAGTTCTTATACTGGAACCTTACCATCAAATAGTTTTATATCATATGCAGAATACACGTTGGGTTGGTTGGATCTTACCCCTCTGGGGAAATGCAGTTGGTGTATTCTACAGTCCGAAACAAATAGATTTACGCCAGTGTTTTTTTTTTGTTTTTTTTTCAAACTGCTGTTTATTATAAACCTTCTGTTTCACATTTAATGTTTCTCGACATTACTCAGCAGCAAATTCCAACAACTTACACCTCCCCATTGAGAACGGTTTAGAATTATATGAACTGTGATTTCGAAGATTTTAACTGCTAGCAAATGTAATAATGACATTACTTCTAAAATCCACGATACCTTATTACGTAATACATCGCACCACGCTTTTGGCCTCTTCTGCTGAACTGTAGGGTTAACTATAGCCCGGATAGGAACATCTATTCGAATTATTCGTGGAATAAATTCCCTGACATATCTCGAGACATAGGAAGAAATGTTGAGATAAATCCAGCAATAATGGAAATACCAGTCCAAAGACTCCCTTGGAATATCATTCACCGTTTCTGAAACTCAAATTCAAATAGTGTGTTATTTACGTCAGTAAATATAACTGTGTAAGCACAGTTCTCCAATCTCATGTGGAAACAATTTTCTCGTTCAAACAAAGCAAAGAATCACAGGTTGAAAATATCTACCTGACAATACTCATCACGATATCTGCAGTTCGTACGGTGTAATTCACCGCGTTGACCCGGAACAGTGTAAATAGGAAAATGTCCGAAAAGCAGATAGAAAAAAAAAAACAAGAGAAGAAAATAATGATAGTGGAGACGAAATGTGTTAGCATTGTTTACAAATAAACGAAAAAAAATGTTTCAAAATCAACATTAGTAAATCGAAAAGAAAGAAAAAAAATACACACATAATATTTTTTTAAATGTTATTAAATGTATGAAAATATTAACAACAAAACTGAATCATAGTTTTATTATTAGAGATTTATCAACGCATGTATATATATATATATATATGTATGTATATATGCAAAATATGATACATATACGTATATATCATCATCATCATCATCATCATGTCATGCCGCTAGTACGGATATCCCTGAACCTCTCTCGCCACTTTTCCCAATCGTTCATCGCATCTGACAGGTCTTCAGGGCTACATCCCGTATCCTCACATAGCTGTTGTATGTATGTTCTAGCTGGTCGTCCTGCTTTTGCTCGGCTATATGTGGGGGTCCATAGAAGTACATCACTTATGCGCTCGTCTCTGCTTCTCCAGCAGTGTCCTGCGTGTCTGGTTCGTCTAACTTGGATAGTTTTTGTGATGGGAGGCAGGTGACCGTATGGTTCGTGCTATGTTGGGTGTTGCCGCCAGGACTTATTCAATATTGCTCTCAACATTCTTGGGTAATTGCTGTCTAGCTTCTTCTCCAGCCGTTTTGTTAGCGTCCAAGTGGTGCATCCATACAGCAGTATTGACACGACCGCTGCCTGGAAGAAACTGCGTTTCATTTTATCGGTCAGGTCTGATTTCAATATGATCGATAGCGTATCGATAGTTGTCCATGCCTTCGTTAGCCGCGTGTCAATGTCTTTTTTGCTTTATGAGACACTGCTTCCTAGGTAGGGGAATTTGTCTACCAGTTTCAGAGAGGTTCCGTCTAGTGTGGAAATGTCGCCTGATTGATTAAAGCACATATATCCAGTTTTGTGTGCATTAGCATGGGGGCCAATGCCTGCGGCTGCTCGTTCAAAACTATGCAGTAGTGTTTCAGCTTGGTTGGGTGTATTGCCTGTATCGCTATGTCATCAGCGTAGTCGGCGTCGGTAATTGTTTTTCCGGAGTGCCTTCTGCTTCTTTTCTTTGTCAGCTCGAAGCCGTTTTCTCTGATTTTATCAATCGATCTTCTAAGCACGTAGTCTAGGCAGATGATAAAGAGTTATGGCACTAGCGTGTCCCCTTGTTGTACTCCTGGACAATGTCGAAGTATTCTGTGTCTCCATCCGGTGAACGTACTTTCACTTTTGTGTTTTTGTAGAGAATCGTTATTGCTGCTCCGGTTTCTTTTGTTAGGCCGTATGCTAGTAGGATTTGTTCCATCTTCCCTCTGTGAATGGAATTGAAAGCCTTGGTAAGGTCGACAAATAGTAATGTCGCCTGTAGGTTTTTTGCCCGTACGCCTTGAAGGATTCTACGGATTGTCAATATTTGTGAGGTCGTGGATCTCTTTCTTCGGAAGACATTTTGGTTTTTCCTAAGGATGTTGTCGATTTTGGGTTCTATGCGGTTTTGTAGTTGGGCGTTGTAAATTTTGGCTGCTATGGATGTAAGAGTTATACCTCGGTAGATCTTGGCAATTCCAAGGTCACCCTTTTTAGGGAAGGGGAGGGTGCATCCCTTCATACATCTGTCAATCGGATTTTGATTATAGACTGCGTTGCAGTGTCGGAGCAGTATGTCGTCGAATTGTCTGGTTTTCCATACTTCTGGGGGAATCTCTTCAAGCCCTGTAGCTTTCCTATTTCTATTTTTTTAAGAACAGAGCTGAGTTCTTCTTGCATGAACGGTCCTAGTTTAATGTCCAATTGTTTACTAATAATTCTGGTGATTGGTTCATGCGTAACTTTCGGTGGGTTTCCTAGTAGATTTTCGAAATGTTTCTTCCACAGTTTTATTCTTTCTTGTTGGTTTGCAGCTTTCAATTTTGCTTTGGTTATGCTCTTCATTTGGCTCACTTCGTTTATTGTTTGCCAGGCTATCCTAGATTGCCTATCTTCTACGGAGTCTCTAATCTTATCTATCTGATTTTGTATGTATTCAGTCTGTTCTTTTAGATATATGCCTGTTAATTAAAATTGTGCCTTTTTTAGTTTTATGGTATTCGTGTTTCCTGGGGTCTTTGGCAGGCATTTTTCACATGTGCACGTTTTTTCTCTAACCGCTAACGTTTCCCATGGTACTCTTTATTTAGTTCCAGGTTTTGTTGGAATACACTTCGTTGCCGCCTCTAAGTGCGCGTTGACAAAATTCTTATATTCGACATTTGGGGTATCTTTTTCCGTCTTCTCTTGTAATGTCTCGAAGCTGTTTCTTAATTCTAATACATATTCATCTCTAATGATGGTCGCTGTTCGTGTGGTGTTTTTTCGTAGGCTTAGTCATATCTTTGCTGTGACTATTTGGTGATCAGAGGACACACCCTCAAAAGAGGAGTATGCCTCGCAATTCATCGTGCTATTTTTCTATTTCTTGTTTATAAAGACGTAGTCTATCTGTGCTTTACTATTGTTCGCGTATGTGTAGGTCCATAATTTTCCCTCCCTTTTTTGACAGTTTATATTGAGGCATGTTAATCTATTTTCCATCATGAATTCTGTTAGATGTTGTCCATTCCTATTTGATGTGTTGTGAATGCTGTATTTGTTGTTTCTGTTTTCCCGATTTGGTCATTCATATCTCCGCCAATGACTAGTACGTTGTGTTTCGGTATGCTACGCACTAGAGATGATAGCTCATCGTAGAAGTTGACAAGTTCAGTTTCTACCCTAATATTGGTAGGGCTGTAGCAGGAGATGATTGTTGCTTTCGGGTTGCCATTAAACGTAGCTGCCATCATCCTAGGTTGTATTACCTCAATACTATTAAGTGTTTTTAACGCTCTTTGTCCTATAAGCATTCCTACCCCTCCTACCGTGGCATTGACAGAGTTTTTCCATGCTGATACACTGGCTAGCGTCCATCCATTGCCAGTATCGTGATATTTGACATCTTCGGTGTGCGTGCATCTGTGTTCTTATATGCATATTATGCCTATCTTATGTTTTACGCCCGATGTAGCTAGCTCTGGTTGTTGACCTATTCTATTCATAGTTCTAACGTTAAATGTCACTATTTGTATTGTTTGTTTGCATTTTAGTAGGTTTTGTTGTTTGAGCTCTGTAGCTGATTTTTGTAACACTGAGGCCAGGTTTATGTATGTGGTTTGAGTGTGGGTCATGGTTATCTTTCGATAGCTGTTTTTTTTTCTCATCTATAGAAACCACTCTTATAGATGAGCAGCAGTAGTTCCCTGATCGAACTGACGATTCTGAGCGTTAAGCCGCATGGCTCATACGTCCAGGGCCAGGTTAGGGATTGCGTGTGGCCGTCAGATGGTTTATTTGCATGCCTTTACGTCCATCATGCTGCTTCCCATGTGTACGTAAAAAAATATTATTTTATAAGACATTCAGAACCTTTCGCCGTGTATACTAACACATTTGGCCGGAAGTCATATATTCAGTTTGGATTTACGGTGATAGTGTCTTCACATTCAAAATAAAAGCAACATTTTACAAAGAATAAAATGGCATACAATTTTGTTAAATTTTGGCATTTTAAATTAGGAGGACTTAAAGACATTATACTAACCAGTATTGGAACTGCTATCCTAGTGACGCAAGCTAAGTTCTTCATCTTCCGTTCTGCTCAACCGTTTTCTCACTAATGGATTTAAATATAATTTGGGAAGGTCTACTACTTGGGGAGGAGGACACTAGTTATTTTGTCAGTTTGGGGGTTTGTTCGGGGTGCTTTTTGTGTGGGGGTGGCATTGTTTTTTTTACTTAGGCTGTTTTGTATTTTTGTTTTCTTCTAAACTACTATGGGACGAGGAAAAAAACAGTGGGCTTTCTAAGCTTTTAGAAGACATTCAGAACCTTTCGTGGTGTATACTAACACATTTGGACAGAAGTCATATATTCAAATTCGATTTACGGTAACAATGTCTTTAAATTTAAAATAAAAGCGACATTTTACAAAGAATAAAACGGCATACAATTTTTTTAAATTACTGAAACAATTCCATAACTTTTTTAGCAGTAAAGAAATATACACATTTTTTTATGAACAAGTAGTTCTGTTTGGTTGGGTTTTGTGGTATGTCAACCATTGTCGGCTATTTAATGCCAAGTCCTTTATAAACATATATATCAAATATATCATTTCTAAACACATTTTATCGTTAACATTTTTAATTAAACACGTGTTTTTTTTTTCACATAGCTAAATGGTTTCAAGGGTGTATTGCTATTTAAGTCTAATTATTCTATTTAAGACGATTTATTCGTTTTTATACAGTTAATGTTTCCAAGTATTTCTATGTATCACTAACTATTCAATTAGACATCAGATCAGTCATTAGTTTACACATAGTTAAATGATTCAACAGTGCTATTTCTAAAAATTCAATTTAGCATTATTCATTTCTTTGCACTCGGTTTAAATGTGAAACGATTCTATTTGACTCATACATTGGACGCTATTAGGTGAAACTTCTCTGGATCAAAGTGGACCTGGAAGTGATGGCAATGAAGGGATAATTCACTTTCTCAAAAGCATCAGCTGTACTGGAGCAACAGCAGCAGATTTTTAGCGTAATAATGTGACGCTACCCACTCGTCCCCTCCGAATACGTCAACTTCTTTAAACCAATTTTATCTTCTTGGCTGGTGATCAACTAGTGGTTCCGATAGGGGTATTGCACATTTCTTCATAGCTACAAGAAATACAATCAAAGGAATGAGAGGAAAGAAGAAAAAACAAACGAACAATATGCTTGGGTTAATTCAACCGCAAGAATGGGAGTTATGTAACACTGCATTCCCGGTGTGCATATGTTGACTAACGCTAGCGTGGATCTCTAGCGAAATTTCTACAAAGCTACTAGGAATGACAACCCATCTTGACTGGTCTTCCCTCACTGCTCTGGACCCTCTCTCATCCGACTGGTCTCCCAGATGTCCGGTGTCGACTGCCCACTCGGGTCACCCTTCGTCAACTGCCTTCCTCTCAGTTCCGTTGTCTCGCGTTTCCTTCCTACTTCCCGTCGCGTCGAGATCTCGAGTCCAAACCCTTTTTTCTAGTTTCGTGCCAAAACAGACAAAGGGATCGTCTGCTTTGCGGACCACCTACATAGTGTTACAATAACTTGGATACTCGTGGGGGGGGGTCTTTCCCTACAGCAGAGACGCAGTCGATATATTCTATAGCCCCAGCCGACTGGACTATGAACAAGTAAAATGTATAAGGTATAAAAAATGGAAGAAAGCTGTCTTGAAATTAAAATAGCCATTGCCATGTGTTTCTATTGTTCTTTAACGGGAAAAAAGATAGCGTACCTACAATTAAAAAGCAGAGGGTCGAAAATGTTTTATCATCAAGGCTCATGTCACATTCTGTGATCTGTTCAACGAATACACCTAATCTCCAAGGGATGATGTTTATTTCCCCACATTTCTGCCATAATTTTAACTAGGAAAAATAAACTAAGAACATAACTAAGATGATGAGTAGATTGTCAAACAAGCTGGTTTCAAAGAAAATACTATTGCAACCGAGAGGAAATAATAAAACATTACATCATTACAATATTCCACAGCCCAGCCAATCAAAATATCCAAAATCAAACACCTGTCAATTCGCTTTTCACGTGCGAAATTTGACATTAGATATATAATGATGGTTGATATGCAATAAAACCAAAACAAACCCAATCAGTGATGAAAATTTTGACTGGTTAAAATAAAGGAAGAAATGCCTTCGGAAGTGCTTAAATTTAAGAGTTATTTAATAACATAATAAATTTCTCGATGTATAAACAAGTGTCGGCCTATACACAGACTTATACATGGGTATATGACGTGATTGAACATTAAATATTTTTTTGACAACAGAAGACATCTCTGTCATATCCATCATACTCTTTACCAATTACAATGCTACAGGTTTCTTCTACTTATTCCTATTCATTCTGACTAATCCACATTAGGCGAGGCTCACGATTGAAAACTTTCGAGGTAATTTTTCCTTGAAAGTACCTCAACGACATTCACTACAGAAGACCAAACGCATAAGAAATTGTAAGTAGTTGACTTTATTCTTTTTGCTAAAAATAACTGAAAGTTAAAAAAATTGAAGACTTTGGCGGGATATTAAAAAAGCGTGACTGCTTTAAACGATATAACTGTGTATAAATTTGTAGTCATGAATACAAATTATTGGTACCATGTATAAGGGTGTATGAATTATATATATATATATATATATATATATATATGTGTGTGTGTGTGTGTGTGTGTGTGTGTGTGTGTGTGTAAATAAAAAAATAATTGATATATCTCCGCTATAAAATATTTTCTCGATTAAGAAATATAATAAAAATATATTATTTTTTTAATCAAAATATTTGTTAATTAAAAAATTAAAAGATCTTTTTAAAATCTTATTCTCGCCGTAAGAATTATTAGAACAACCAAATGATTTTTTTCGTGGAACTTTTAACAATGGGCATCAAGACCAGAAATAAATTTATTATTACACCAAAGAAGGGATTTTTAAAAATTTTATATATATATATATATATATATATATATATATATATATATATATATATATAAATCATAATTTGCACCTATCTAAGTACTGTTCTCACTTGATTACAACATTCGTGGCGTCTCGGAAGCGCTCTCACCATAAAGACATTGTCAGTAGTGTTTGAGTTTCACTTTATGCTAATGTCTTTGGGACCGATTTGAATCTCTCTGTTCTCCATTTACATATGGGTAGACTATAATCCTTGACTTAGCAAAGATAACCAGTGTAGGAGAAATCACTTGCTGAATCATTACAAGCAGTACCATTCTTAAAAAATATTACCTTGTAAAATAACATGCTCATGACAGCTGGGATAAACACAAACTTTAAACAATACGACTATGTATACATTATTTGTATGAAATAGAAATACTTGATACCGCATATAGTTGTGTATATTAAGTAAAGTTGGCGACCGTAGTCGGGGGCAACTCAAATGCTCCCTTTTCGATTGCTACTACACCAAGGTGTAAGAGAGGGCGCTCCTCCATTCCATTAATTGCTCCACTTTCCCCAATATCCTTACCTTATAATATCAGGATTATGCAAGGAAGCATTAAGTACCATTTTTAAAGTCTTTGGTATGACTCGACATGGGAATTAAGGCAGGTCTCCCGGGAAATAGGGAACACATGAAACCATACATAGCACAGTCACCTGGGCCTGTAGAATAAACTGACGGCATCTCTGTAGAGGGGTAATTTACTAAGCTTTTTTGCTTAGATGTAGCACAAGGCCACATAAAATGGGCCTTGTGCACCCAATGAGAATCGAACTCACTCGTGTAGGTTTGCTAGTCTACCTTGCTAACTATTACACCACCCGAGGTGCCCTCTGTAGAGGGGTAAGCACCCCACCACTAACGATTTTGCTAGACGGTGAACCTCTGGTCAAGACACGCAGCTCTTAATAGGCTATTATGTATTGGTCAAATAGAACCGTTTTACATTTAAAATGAACACAATCAAATGACATATGCTAAATCTAATAGTTAGAAATATAACCGTACACCATTTAAATGCGTGTAAACAAATGACTGATGTTTAATGAATTGTTTTTGAGACATAGAAATATTTTAAACCATTTAAATATGTACAAAAGAATGATCTAAGGCTCATTAAAAAAAAAAAATCTTTATCAACAAAGTGTGTTTACAAATCATACATATTTAATGTGTATAAGATTTGGCATTAAATAACGTAAAATGGTTGATATACTATAAAACCAAACAAGTGAAACCATACAGAAATGTACAAAGTATTTATTATCGATTGGAATATTTGATATCGTATAAATGTGTCCAAACAAATGATTATGCATAAAAGAAAGAAGACAATTTAAAAACGCAGTGAAACACAGAAAATATTAATGTGATTTTACTGGAACATTTAAAAGGAATCAGATTGTGACATAAAAAAAAACATCAGAAGTTTATATGCCTTTTAATATATAAAGTGTAAACTATCTTCTTAGTGATTTCATTCTCAGCATCTAGAAGGTACAACGCAAGTACAATTGAAAATTAATAATTAGAATAAAGTGTGATCAATTGAAAATGAATGCTATGGAGCATGAAAAATATAAACAACGATGATTTTAATTCAGCATTTGTAAGTGAATCATGTTTCACCATTGGCTAATTCAAAAAGCCCTGTCAGCTGGGGATGTAGAATACATCGACTGTTTCCCTGTAGAGGGGTAAGACTCCCCAAACGAGCGTCCTGTTATGTCACTAAACAATCTGATGGTGAGGGTTCAGTAATGCTGAAGATTTAGGGAATGCGGATAACCCCTTCATTGTCATTGCTCCCAGGTCCACAGTGGCCCGAACAGGTAGAACCTTGATAGGGTCCTATCTATGCGTCAGATAGAACTGATTGACATGTAAACTATGCAATTTTACTAAACTGAGTTGTTTTATTTTACATTTAACTGTGTAAACAAAAAACTGTGTACGAATGCGAAACTGAATTCTTTGAAATAGCACTGTTTGATCATTTATTTGTGTGTAAATGGCTGATATTCAATTAACTGAAATCTTAGTGACTTTTAGCGATACTTGTAAACATTTAACACTGTGCAAACAAATGATTAAGTGTTAATAAAATAATTCGTATGACAAATATTTTACTGTTTGAATAAGAGTGAGCTCGGGCTCCTTTAAAAATTTTATCGACCAAATGTGTTTAGAAATAATGTATTTAATATATATGTATATAAAGGACTTAGAATTAAATAGCCTACAATCGTTGATATGCCATAAAACCAAACCCAATCAAATGACACCAAAATGAGATAATATACCGCTAAATATATAAAGAAGGCTAAGCAAAACCTTTTAGTCGTGAACACAAAGAAATCTCAACAACTTGTGTCAATATACTTTTGTTTGATTTTGAATAAAGGCAGCATATAAAAAGCAGCATAATTTGAAATAAAGTCTTTCTTTGTATATATATATATATATATATATATATATATATATATATATTCTCATGCTTATTGTATTCTGCACTAGGTGTTAGCAATGCAACATATAACGTTTGGCTTTAATATGAAAGGTTAAGTTCTTAAAACACACCCACCGTACATATCGACATTCAATTCTGCTGACATGTTCAAATATGAACCAGTGCATTTGTTCTTTCTTTTTACTTTACCTTGTTTTTTTTTTTGTTTTTGTTTTTTTCAACTAAAGACATTTTAATATATAAAATATTGTTTCTTTTTGTTTGTTTGTTTTATTTTTGGTTGGATTTTTTTTATTTAGAAATATGGAACCGTATCTAGAGAATTGTATTAATGAGGATTATCGATTTAGGTGAAGAATGTTGTCAAATAAATTTGTCCCCCAATGGCGTCACCACCGGTAAAGACCGAACAATATATGATCTATCTATCTAACTCAGTGTGCTCAAACCTATTTTATCGATCAACCCCTTCAAGTTTGATTTTTCAATAATCACAGTATGTATATACGTACGTATGTATGTATGTATGAATGTATGTATGTATGTGTGTGTGTTTTTTCATATCGGTTTATGTCTCAGTATTCTATCTATCTATCTACATATCTATCTCAGTGTACTAAACAACTTTATTTATCTCAGAATACAAATAGTTTTCTATCATCTCAATCTCTTTATATCTAATATATATATATATATATATATATATATATATATATATATATATATATATATATAAGTTGTTATTATGGTGGCCGACTGTACTTGAGAGAATCCCGACGGCTCTTTTTTAATTGCACTAAACTGAAGCGTAGGGAAAAGCTCTACTCCTTTTCCTGGATAGCCCACTTACCTTTGATCCGTACCTTAAAATGCTGAGTGTTAAACAAGGGGATATCAAGTACCATTTTTCGGGTCATTGGTATGAATCGACCTGGGATTGAACCCCAATCTCCTGAGCTTTTGTTGAACACTCTCACTATTATTTTACCAAATAGCCTAAAAGGCGTGATATGCAATGTAACATAACCAACTAAGTTAACTGAAGTCAGATTAACAATTCTGTGCATCATTTGTATATCATGCAAAATCTATGGTAGCATTGCCAGCAAATGGTACTGGGGCACGAATATATATGTTACCAAAAAACACAGCGGCCGAAAGAAAGATGAGTTCCGGTGGGTTAGGTGTAACAAGATATGCTTGATCCGGACGATGTCATGCACCAGAGGCCGACGTAGTGTGTGTGTGCGTGCGTGCGTTTTCTGTGAGCCCAAACATATGCCTGTCACGAATTTCATGATTGGGTTTGAGATGACAGGCTTCCGTATTAAGAGAACGAGAAATGGATCAAAGAGACTAGAATTATCATGTTCCTCGGAAGGAAAAAAAAACAGCAAAGAAACCCTTTCTCTCATGGTATCCTTGGTCCATATCATCATGCTTCCTCTTCTCTTCAGAGCTGAGAGAATAAATCCCCTAGGTCCGAACAGTGAAGATTAAATTCATTTTCTCCTACCCATATCAAAAATAGTAATTACTGTAGAATCATTGGTCTAATAAGTAGAGTATTCACTAATGGTCCGGGAGATTGGGGTTATATCCCAGTTCGAGTCTCATACCAAAGACTTAAAGAATGGTACTTGATGCCACCTTACTTAGCTCTCAGCACTGTAAGGATCAAGAGTAAAGTGAAGTATTCTATGGAATGGAGTAAAACCCTCCCCTACACATCGGTGTCGTAGATATCGAAAAGAGAGCCTTCGAGTCACCCTCGATTAAGTTTGCCAACATTTATTGCACCCTATCTTCCAAAACATTTTAAAATAGTCTCTTACTTGCTATGTCAATATTTTGAGAATAAATAAATTATTAAAGTATATTATTAATTGAAACTTCGAAACACTGCAAACTTAGTTGAATTAGCAATGTTCTAAGAACGAATAAAATTCAAAATCATTTTTAACATATCTATCAGACCTGTGAAACAAATAGAGTAATAGTTCCAAAGAAGTACCAAGCATATTTACCCACCCCTCTGCTCGGGCAGGATATGACACAAGGTCAATTTTTGAGCAGAGTTCAACAGGTTTGAATTCAGAGTTTTCCTTCTCCTAGACTAGTTGCCTCACCAAGGCTGAAGAACCTAGTCTGCCCTACTATTTACCCATAGCTGGAGGGAGAATAATTGGATTCATACCCTTCCCAAGGGTATTAGTGCTACGTGAAATACAATCGGTCTCGTCCAGGATTTGAACTCGTGTCGCCGTGTCCATTTCCAACGACGATAACCATTACACCACGGGCACCTCCAAAGAAGTACCAAGCAGGTGATATTACTCTGTAGTTAGATAAATGACAATAGACCGTTAAGTACACATTTCCCAGAACTCCGGAACTTAAGTCTCACCAGTGAATGTAGTTTACAGTCATCATACTATTTTATAAAGTTCGATCGACAACTAAGTCTCTTCAGATCTCTTTTTATTTTATATCTGCGAATTTGACTGACTAAATCATTTCTCTCCCTGCCAGTTTACCAAGTATTTAATGTCCCAAATTTCTTAAACGAATAATTAGAACTGATTAAGTAATGCTATTTCAAAGAGACAGACAGACTTAGGGTATCTCTTAGTCAGTTGGGATGATGGGAGGCAGTTATGTTCTTCTACGTATAATCGCCATGCCAATAAAGTTAGAAGGCAGAGTTTTTAAGATTAATTTCTGTTATATACAATTCTTTATGAATGGGCAAAAGGTACAGAGTAAAGCCTACTTGATACTAGTATAAAATGGATTAAAATTTCGATCTTAGCCGAGATAAAAAAAAAAAAAAGTAAGCGAGGAGATAGATAGATAGATAGATAGATAGGAATGGGATGAGATCGACGGAGAGAAGAAGAAGAAGAAGAAGAAGAAGAAGAAGAAGAAGAAGAAGAAGAAGAATCTAATATACCTAGCTTGCTAGATAAAAAGAAAAGCATATATAGAGTGTCACTGCTAATAAATCTACAAATAATTAAGTAGTATTTTTTGTGTCAGAATTGAAAATAGTATATTGTAACAATTATAAATCCTCGATCACAATGCCTTAGACACAAGAGGAAAAACGTTTTGTGTCACTACTTATTTGAAGACAAAATCACAAAAAATACCCTAAAATAGATGCAAATCATTGATAAGATAATGGTTTATTACTGAGATAGGAAACTCAAAAAGTATTTGCATGTCCTGAATGCTGATATAATATCAATTAAAAAAAAACATTGATTTGATGTCTCTTGCTCAAAAGTTGTATTTTTTACAACACATGCTCCAAATGACTGCCATTGTGCTTGTATCAGAAATGAATAATCATTATACTAATGGGTTGCATCTATTTTGAAACACCCTGTATACTGTGGTGTGAAGGTGTGTAAAAGAAGCGGAATAGATAATGGTTGTAAAACGGCGTGGACAAAATGAACATTTAAAAACAAGGCGAACGAACAAAAACAAATTTATATTCTATAATAAACAAAACTTACCTTAATACATGAAAACATAACTAACTCTACTAACATACTGATAGTGTGTATATATGTGTGAGCTAGCGTGTGTATGTGTGTGTGTGTGTGTGTGTGTAACACAACTAAACTACAAAAAGAATTATAACATTAAAATGTCCTTTTTCTATGATTAGAAACCGGTAGTTTTTTAGAGACGGGAAAGCGTCTCATAGTTCTTGTATATGAATGTCTGCGAGGCATGGTGTTGCTGATACGGGTGAATTTGGTCAAAGAAAAGGTGTTGCCGCTACGAAGGAATTTCGTCAAAAGGAGAGTGTTGCCGCTACGAAGAAAAATCGTAAAAGAGAGAGAATGTGTTTTAAGACAGCGTATTTATAGAAAAAAATCGTCTTATCAGTGGCTCAAGACGCAGGACTTGAATTTTCGCGCGCCGACGTAGTTGTAAGCATATCACGTGGTCCTCCTGACCAATGGTTTCCGAGACTGAACATTGAGCGTCTGCCATCTTTGTGGGAACAAGTGGCATACCGCCCAAATTAAATTATAGGAGTGTAAAGTCCTATAATACACACATGATGTCAGGAATTTATTGATTATGATAGATAGATAGATAGATAGATAAGAGTATACGAAGATAGACAGTCGCTATTCGAGTACAAGACATTCTTCTTCTTCTTCTTCTTCTTCTTCTTCTTCTTCTGCTGCTGCTGCTGCTGCTGCTGCTGCTGCTTCTTTTTTTAAAGCATCTTACTCTTTATTACATTTTTTGTAATCAAAATGTCTATCTTTTATGGTTTTCTTATTTTATAATCATATTAATATTATGATTTTTTTCATTCTTTTATTATCAACAAATTCTTGACTTTTTTTGGATCATCAAATTCACTTACAAATGTTTTTTTTTTTCATTGTGATTCTTGCTTTCCATCTTTCTCATCATAAATTTACCCATCGTCTGCTTTTGTTCCACCTTCATTATCTTCATCATTATATTCGTCACGTTGAATTTTTTTATCATTACATTCAGATTCTTCTAATTTGTCCATTCTTTTTTTTTTTAGTGTTATTTGTTGCAATTGTTTTATTTTTACTTGCTCGACTTGTTTCTGTTGCTGTTGTTGTTGTTGTTGTTGTTGTTGTTGCTGCTCTAATTTTTTCTTCTTCTTTTTCAACAATGTTCTGATTTTTCATTTCTTATTTATTGTAATTGTTGTTGTTGCCGTTGCTGTTGTTGTCGTTATTGTTGTATTTGCCCACGTTGTTGTTTTGTTGTAGTTGTTGTTCCTCTTCAACAATGTTCCGATTTTTCAATTCTTATTTCTTGTTGTTGTTGTTTTTTTTTTGTCTTCGTTGTTGTTCTTCTTTTTCCCTTATTCTTTAGCAAAATTTTGATCATCGCACTAAGGTTCTGATTTTTCAATTTTTATTAATTGTAGTTGTTTCCATTGTTGTTGTTGTTGTTGTTGTTGTTGTTATAGTATTAGTTGGTTGGTTGGTTGGTTTGGTGGTTTTATGGCATATCAACCTTTATAGGTTATTTAACACCAAATACATTTTCATGTAAATAATCTATTCTATTTAAAACAATTCAGTTTAGCATAAGTACACAGTTTAATTGTCAAAAACATTTCTACTTCAAATTATTCAAGCTGTTATATGTAAAATTCAGTTAAGTGTAAATACAGTTTTAATGTCGAAAAACAGTTCTATTTGAAAAATTCAGTTAAGCATAAGCACGCAGTTTAAATGTAAGTACGGTTTAATTGTCAAAGACATTTTTATTTCAAGCTATTCAGTTTACTCAATTCAGTTCAGCATAAGTATGCTCTTAGTTTTATTTAACACATAGATAGGACCCTTATCAGGTGCTACTACTCCGGGCCAGAGTGGACCTGGGAGCGATGGCAATGAAGGGGTACCCGCATTACCCAAAGCTCCTGCACTGCTGGAACCTCACCATCAGATTGTTTAGTGTCATATCCAGGACACTCGTTAGGTGGGTCTTACCCCTCTGCACAGGTGGAGTCAGTGTATTTTACAGCCCCAGTCGACTGGGCAATTATAGTATCAGTTTTCTCGTATTGTTGTCTTTCTGTAGTTTTTGCTAGAATTGAATAGATGAAATAATTTTGATATATCGTCCTGTCGTCTAGTTATCGAAAATGCTCTCTTCATATCCTGCAGATGTGTAATCTCCACAGAATTCAAAAGAGTTGTCTTGTTTAGGACATAAAACTAAAATTGATTGTGAGTTTTCAATTCTGTACAACACTATATTGTTGAGTGTCACTTCATTACCTTTAATTCAATGCCCCCTTCCCTCTGAACCAGAGTGGTAGTACGGTTAACGACTCATCAATGGGTGAAATAGAACTGGTTGTAAAGTATTCGTATTGATAGGAATAATGTTGACGACCGTAGTTAAAGGCGACCAGAAGGCTTCCTTTTCAATAGCTACTACACCAAGATGTAGGAGAGGGCACTACTCCTTTCCCTGGATTGCACTACTCCTTTCCCTTTTATTGTGGAGTGTTAAGCAAGGTGGTATTAAGTATCATTTTTAAAGTCCTTGGTATGATGCGAACTGGGATTGAACCCAGGTCTCCCAGACCATTAGTAAAACACTCTACCAACTGGGGCAATGAGCCTAAGATAGGAATATTTGAAACTATATATGGTCCAGTCAGCTGGCGCTACAGAATATACCTACTGCATTTCTGGAGAAGGGTAAGACTCACCCAACAAGTGTCATGGATATGACATTAACAATCTGTTGATGAGGATCCATTATTACGGTATCTTTGAGGAATGCGGTGTACCTCTTCATTGACATCGCTCCCAGTTCCACTCTTGCTCGGCTCGGTAGCACCTTATAGTGTCTGATCTATGGGTCACGTACTTATGCTAAACTGAATCGTTCAAAGTAGAAAGGATTTGACGTTTAAATGTGTGTAAACAAGAAAACTGTAGTTATGCTAAACTGAATTGTTTAAAATAGAACTGTTTATATGTGTAAAAAGGATTTGGCAGCAAATAACTTACCATGGTTGGTATGTTATAAGACCAAGCCAAACCAATTGAAACCTTATCACCATGTGTGAATAAAAGATTATTATCTTTAAATATAAATTGTTACTTCAAAAAACACAATTGCTTTAAATATTAGCGTTAGATTGAAATAATTTTGAAATAGTACCTTGAATTCTTAGAATGGTCCATAAATTTTATGTCTTAGATAGGGTTTTTGACTCTATATTACTGTGCATATATATATATATATATATATATATATATATATATATATATATGTATATATATATATATATATATATATATATATATATGAAAAAGTTTGTGATTTAATATAGGAACAATGATTGCAAGGTAGTGTTTACAATATAAATAATTTTGATTATAATGCAAAATTTACAAATGAATCAATGTTTAGCCTATGCCGTTCAAAAAATATAAACGTTAACATTTTCTCTGGAAATAAATGGGGGGCATTGCATACGGTAAGACTGTCGTAAAAGACAACAATTACTCAAGTAGACGTAGATATAAGCAAAACAGGGCGAAATTACTTTGAGCAAAAAGAGAAATATAGGTATAGAATATTCTTAAAAAGCATTGCCTCCAGGAGTTCTCCAATATTGAAACAACCTTTGACTTATTTGCAGGTGCCGTAAGAGATTCGTGATGTTATTGACGTATATCTGCACGTTCCGAGACGTTCAGGTTTTGGCTTACTATGCCTCAAGGGCCATTTCACTGTTAGGTACATGACAAAGAGCTCACTTGTATACATTTTCGCGAAAATATTTTAACACCCCAACCTAATATCTCTCTAAAAAACGTAAACACAGAATTGAAATTAAATGCAAAACATAATTCCATAATATATTTAAGAATTATGGAGCTGATTTGATACGAGCGTTACTTTCGTATTATTCAATCGCTTTAGACCCCTGTGTTCAAGCTAGGAAATAAGTGTAATTAGAAATGTTGCTTTTAACTGTTAATCAGGCATTCCGAATAAGATTAAAAGTATATCACAATATTCCGAGACTATTTTCGCTTTGGTTTGGTTTCTTTCAGTAATGGCTTTTCAATCTTCATGGGGAATTTAATTCCAGATTATTCCTTAAAAGATAACAGTTGTGGCACTAATTAAGCCATAGCTTGGGCAGTAAATTTATGTTTAGCTCTAAATTTTATTGACTTCAGTGTAGTCAATATCGTAGTGTTGGTTATTGGTTCTAACAGAATACGTAAGAAATGCTTCGGCCATTTTTGTTTAGCCGGAAGTATTGCTTAGGTCATTATTCTAAGGACCGGAAGTATCGTTTCATCCGTATCTGACTTGTTCTAATAAAAGGCGGAAGTGGTTACTCTGTCATCTGAGATAGAACTGGAAACTGGTATTGACGTTTGCTAATGAGTATTCGCAGGAATGTGTCAAACGTTGGCAACGAAAATTTTACAGAAGTATGCCAACAGTAAAACCTTTAAATGAATTGTGTTTAGAATCTGGAGACATTTTATCTTAGTTGGACCGGGTAAAAAAGATTCCCTTTGAAATCCATATCGCATTTGGCTCTCAAACAAAGGAGAATTACAAAGTAATTCTATTCAGCGGTATGGAAGGAAGACATACAGAGTCTTTTAAGATTTATCAGCCTTCCAAAAGCCGAGTAAGAAATCCTTAGAGGAAATCAAATATTTGTTGCTTCAGCATTTCAAGCCAAATCACCTCGAAGTTACGGAAGTTCACTGGTTTTATGATGTTTAACAAGAGTTTTGTGAAACTGCTTCGATTTTTTTTTAAATTATTGCCTTAAACATTTATGGTCAACATACGAATTTAGGACATTTTAAAGAGAACTTTACAAGAGAAAGTTGTGTCAGGGTTAACAGGAACATTAAAAAATGGTTAAGAATTAATCTTTTATTTATTGCGGACTTTTTGTCCTCATCTTGGTAGTTTTTGTGTTGTTTCTTCTTCACTATGTTTCGGCCAAATTGTCAGAAGATAGCGGCTTCAATTCCTACCAAAGCCGGCCAGAGGTTTACTTGGTCAAAAACGTGGTGCGATAGTCAACAATGTAAGGCAGTAATTACTGGGGATACGGTTACAAGACTCAGCATTTCCATCCGGGGTCACGGTTAGATAACCTGAAGAAGGCCAGAGGTGAAATTTGGCCGAAACGTAGTGAAGAAGAAACAACACAAAAACTACCAAGATGAGGACAAAAAGTCCGCAATAAATAAAAAAAAATATTTTCAGATTTACAAGCCTCATCTCAAAATGATTCCAATTAAAGATAATTAAAAAAAGGTTGTTGTGCCAGGACATATTACTCAAAGATGATTTTAAAATTATACATGCCATGGAATTGTTTGCTGCGTATGTTTTTCACAAAAAGAACAAAGGTTCAAGTGATGTGCATGAAATGTTTACGGTAAACCAAATTCAGCTTATCAGCAAAAGGATAAAAGAGTGTATATTTGGTGCTGTGGAGAATAGCACAAGCATGGGGTAAGATTTGTTTCAAGAATTATTTTTCGAGACTGTGCAAAAACAAAACAAAGGAAAGACGGCCACTTTAAATGCAAGACACATGTGATATACAGCCTATTCCGTTATGCTGAAGACTTGTGCGAAAATACTGGAGTTAAATTAAATCATTTTTATTATTAAGGGTTTTCGGACTATTGTCTTCATCTTTATTTATTGTTATTTCTACAACGTTTTGGCCGATATGTCCGCCGACCTTCTTCAGTTCTTTGTCGAACTCGGGAACCTACACGGAACTTCGAACTACGTTTTTAAATGGATCCTGGGGGTCACCTATTCTGATCCCGTTAGCCATAACAAGGTACAAGTGTTAAGTATTCCTGTATTGTTACTCGCCTGCAGTCAGGATTGAACTTGAAACCTCCAGATTATTGTCTCTTTAGAAGCTGAGGGAAGTAACGCCTCAAACCGATACGCTATGTGTCCTGCTGAAACCAGAACAGGCGACCCCTGTGGATACAATAAATAACGTAGTTCGAAGTTCCGTGTAGGTTTCCTGAGTTCGACAAACACCTGATGAAGGCCGGAGGACATATCGGCCGAAATGTGGAAATAACAATGAGGGCGAAGACAATAGTCTGAAAACCCTTACTGATAAAAATCATCTCAGAAATTTAGATAACTAGATTAAATCAGTCGTGAAATGGAAATCGAAACCAGGTGTTCATCATCTGTGAATAGCGAGAAACAATTCAAAGAACTACCAAATGCTGCGTTTTCTTGAAAGGGAAAAAAGTTAATGTCAAATACAAGGGGAAAATCTATAATTTCAGTGTGGTGTTTTTACCCGGACCGAGACCAACTCTTGGACGAATGAAATAACTGGAAATTGTGCCAGTGAATCTTTGGGCTACATGTAAGCAAATTAAGTGGACCGACTTGAAGTATAACTTTTGTTAATTTATCAAACCAGATTTTGGTTTATAGGAAAATGCGATTGCGAAATTGTAAATTAAGGTAAATAGTACCACTCATTATAAGAAAATCTTCATCAGTTGCATCAACGATCCGTGAGAAGATTGAGGTTGCACTACATTACCTGGTTGTTACTCCTGTTATTAAACTATTTCCCTTTCAGAATGGATTTCTCCTCTCGTCCCAGTTTCAATGAAGAATGTTAAAATCTAGTTTTGTAGTGACTTTAAACAGACCATCAATCCTGCTTTACAGCTAAACAAGTATCCGATTCCAAATGGAAACGACTATTATACCAACGTTCCAGGTGGGTATTATTTTACAAGACAAGATTTCTTTATGATCATTAAATCGTACTGCAAGCAGAGACCTCCCTGACTCTCTCTCTCTCTCTCTCTCTCTCTCTCTCTCTCTCTCTCTCTCTCTCTCTCGCCATTTGTCTCTGTCCTCCATCGCTCCAGGCATTTTTTTCTACACTGAATCCTGTATACGTAAATATCTGCTTTAGATAAGGTTTTCTTGGTCGTCCAACGTTTGCATGTCTGTGTGAAGCGATCCATCGGAAAATAAGCTTATGAGTACATCCTTACTCCTCCAGCGGTGTCCTGCGTGTCTTTTCCGTTTTATTTGGATGGTTTTAGTGATGGAAGATAGGTAGCAGTACAGCTGCTTTTTTGTGGGATGTTGCTTCCAGGATTTATTCAATATAGCTCGTAACATTCTTGTGTGACTGCCATCAATTTTTTTTCCGTACACTGAGTTCATGTAGGGCATTTCTATTGTAAATTTGACACGACCACACTTGGAAAAATTGCTTTTAATTTTATCGGGTAGGTCTGATTACCATATGATCAATAACCTATTGATAGTAGTCCATGCCTTTGCTAATCGCATAGTGATGTCATTTTCAGTAGACGAGAAACGGCTTCCGATGTAGGAGAACATAGTTTCAAATAGCCTCTTTTTAATGTGAAGATGTCTCCTTTTTGATTTAAACATATGTACTCTGTTTTTTCTGCATTCATCTGGACGCAAATACCACCTGCGGTTTGCTCCAGACTATGCTGCCGGAATTCGGCTTGGGTAAGTGTATGAGGCGCCTTCAATAAGTTTCCAGACTTTTTTGTACAGGCATTTAAAGTTATTGTAGACTTTTGAAAATTCAGTATCTTGTTGCTATACATCTTATGAGATGACTAACTAATTTCAGGTTCAAAGAAACAGCTACAGCAGGAATTGGAATACACCCTACTAAAGGCTGATTGTCACAGCTGGTGAATTTCAAAAATGGATTCTGGACGTGAGGACAGTTTAGAAGAACGATATGCATTAAAATTATGTTTTAAACTTGAAATAAATGTTACAGAAACGTATGGAATGCTTCAGAGTGCTTTTGGAGCATCTTGCATAAATCGAGCATCAGTTTTTGAGTGGCATAAGAGATTAAAGGAAGGCAGGGAGTCTGTGAGGGATGATGAGAGGTGTGGGATGATTAAGGAAGTCAGAACATCGGAGTGGATTGGCCAAATAAAGAATTTCCTGGATAAGGAGCGTCGTGTGTCTATAGAGACAAGTGCACATTTTGATGTCAGTGTGGGAACTATACACACTATTATTCGCGAGGAACTGAAGATGCGGAAGATTTGCGCGAAGTTTGACCCAAGGGTGCTCTGAGAAGATCAGAAAGAAAGACGTTGTCATGACAGCAGGGAGATGATCGAGCTGACCAATTCTGATCCCTTAGTTCTTGATGTTATTTTGACCTGCGATGAAAGCTGGATCTACTACTATGACCCAGAGACCAAGAGACAGAGTTCCTAGTGGAAGCATGCTGTCTCTCCTAAGTCCAAGAAGACCAGACAGAGCAAATCCTCCCATAAGCTTTTGATGATCCCTTATTTTTGACAGTACTAGCATGATCTACATGCACTGGGTTCCCACTGGACAGACAGTCAGGAAGAGATTCCGTCGGAAGCGGCAAGCACTCTTCGAATCGGGTCACCAGGACACTGCACCAGTCCACAACTCCATCCTTATCACAGACTATTTGATCAAGATGGGCATCAAGACAGTTATTCACCCTCTCTATCGTCCATACCTTGCTCCCTGTGACTTTATGTTGTTCCCTAAGTTCAAGGAAAAACTTAGAGGCTGTCGTTATGAGACAATTGAGACGAATGAAGCTGTGACGAAGGTCATTGACACGCTCACACCAGAGGGCTTCCATTGGGCCTTCCAGAAGTTGTTGGAACAGTACAACAAGTGCATTGTAGCCGGAGGAGATTACTTCGAAGGGGACTAGAGTTTCATGTGTGTACTATCACTAAAAGTGCCCATACGAAAAATGTCTGTAAACTTATTTAATGATCCTAGTATTAACCAGTAGCGCTATGTCATCAGTGTAGTCTGCGTCCGTCATAGTTTGAGTGGGGTATTGTCCGTTTCTTGCCTTTTTTTTCATTAGATCTATTGATGTTTGAAGAGCGTAGTCCAGGCAGATTATGAACAAATATGGGTCAAATGTATCCCCTTGCAGAACCATAGCAACAATGACAAAGAAGTCTGTGTCTCCATTGTCTACATCTGGTGAGTGAAGTTTAGTTTTCGCGTTTTACATCGAGTGTCATTATGGCTGTGACAGGTTATTTGGAGAGACCATTACCTAGAAGTATGTGCTCCATCTTCCCTTTTGTATATGGAATAAGATGCCTAGGAGGTTTTTTTTAAATAAGTGTGTCACCACAAGGTTTTTTGGATGAATTTGTGATGTTATGGATTGGTTTAACCGAAAATCATTTTGATAAAACGATAAATATTTATAAATTTCCCTTGATTAAGAGTTACGAAGACTAATAACATTAGTCTACATAAGTGTATTTGTTATAAATACCTGGTTTTGTTTTGTGAATACTTCTTAACAACGAGAATTATGAAGATTTGCTGATTAACAGAGCCAAGGAGTAACAAGGATCGCTGCCTATATCGATGAAATCCTAGTCCCGGTTGTAACTATGAATGAACATGCCTGTAACCTGTGTCTAATATGAAATCAATTACAGAATCTAAGTCTTTGCTTGAAAAGTTATTAATTCCCGTTCTGAAAATCATTTATCTAGTGCCTTGACCTTATCTTTTATCAAGAAAGAATTCGTCCAACTCAAGACAATGTAAAGGCAATTTGCAAAGCAACAACCCCAAAAATATGTCAGAATCTAGAATTTGTTGATTAATATCACTGATATTTAACCAATATCAGCACTGTTTTGCTCCATTACACACACACACACACACACACACACATATATATATATATATATATATATATATATATATATATATATATATATAATATACAAAAATGTGTTCTCTGGATATAGGGATAAACTTAAGCGTTTGCTGTTTGATCATTCAAAATGTTCATTAAAGTCGATCTTTTCAATTTTAAGCGTGAACATATCATGACAGTAGATGCATCCCTAGTTGGTGGGGCGCACTCTTATCGTATATAATCATCGATCAAAATTTTTAAAAGATCGACTTTGCCTCCAGAACATTATCAAGGACAGAATGGAATTACGTGCAGATAGAACGGAAAGGTTTAACAGTATTTCTGGAGTTTCAAAGTTCCCTAGATATAATAATAATCGGGAGTTACCATCATTATGGAACAGAAGACACACGGTCTGCGTAATGACATCAACCTTAAGTGGTACAAACTGCTGTGTACGAACGGAGTTAGAAATTTCCGACCCGGATGGACTGAGACAGAATCTGTTCAGAACTAGTTTACGTCATTACTCCATTTGGAGTAAGGTGTACTTTCAAGGAAATCCTTAGACTCAACTCCAGTCACGACACAGACAGTTGCTTTCATCAAACTAAAATGTCTTGTGATATCACAGGAATCCACAGTGATGGTCTGACAAGGGATCTCATGATTTTTAGCCATAAACGAACAGAAACAATGAGTAAAATTTAGGCGTTTTTTATGGGGACTACAAGCGGTAATTTACTAAGCTTCATGGTTAGATGTGGCACAAGGCCATATGAATGGGGCACCCAATGAGACTCGAACTCACTCGTGTAGGTTTGCTAGTCTAGCTTGCTAACCATTGCGCTACCCTAGGCGCTCTTATGGGGACTATAAGTGGTTATCCAAGAAAAGTGTCGAGATACTTTTCTTGAGAGGATTATATGAGGGTGATCCAGGAATGTCATGGATCAAGTTCCACGCTCATTGTTACATCTTGTGGCCTAATCTTGATTCAGAAAATATATTTCTCGAGACATCAACGTTCAGTTGGCAATAATCAACAGCTACCTGCATCCTACAGATATATCAACTATTCAACAACCGGTGTAAACTTGGAAGATAAACCAGGAAAAGAAAATAATCATTCCAGAATCCGCATTAGAACGCATTTTCAGAAACCCAAGGAAGATGAATGATGGGGAAAATGTGATAGTAAGGTCAACAAGCAGTGATTAGGCATAAAACCAGACACCACAAGGAATCGTCAATGCCAGAGATTTAACTAAAAAACGTCTACAAAGGAATCCTCAGAGGATACTGATCCTAATGATTCAGTTGTTGTTGCTGATCAAGACGTAACTATGATTGAATATGGGTCAACCCTTCCCCTTTAATAATCATTTCTTCTACAAGTTTTTTAAAACTCACCATTTACAGCTATTGTCATTAAAGCTATTGAGAAAACTAAGTATAATAAGTTTTAGACAAAGTTTAAAGAAATGTTGTATATCGATTGTAAAAGAAAACAGATGTATCGATTCGACTATCCTTAGTAAACTGGAAGAAGTGTTTCGGTCAATTTTTCGGGACGAAAATATTGTCTCATGTATGCTTGCTGTGTTCTATTAAAATAAAGGAAAGTTTTATTATACCATCGATATTTTAACTAGAAACTGGAGTTGTGTATTCATGGGTTTTCACCAAAAGCATCCAGCAAATCGTTGACATTGGAATTGTTGAGAGTTGATGCACCCTAAATAAAGCGACGTATTAGAGGCTAACCTGCATATATCAATGTAAAATACCGTTGCGATATTTGAAAACTGCGTGCCTATACTACTCACGAAAATGCAAACACAGACACACACGCACACACACACACACACACACATATATATATATATATATATATATATATATATATATATATAAACGTGTGTGTGTGTGCGCGTTTGTGTGTTTAGGCAAGTGTATTTGTGTGTGTGTGTATATATATATACACAAACATGAACTCACTCTAAGACATATAATTCATTCAACAGACGCATAAATCTACATATTTAATGAACATATGAGGATCAACACGCATAGGCAATCACGCAAACACACTCTCTCACACACACACCCTCTCTCTCTCTCACACACACACATTCACTATCTCACTCTCTCTCACACACACACACAAACACATACACACACACACACATATATATACATATATATATATATATATATATATATATATATATATATATATATATATATATATATATATGCATTTATGTGTACGTGTATATTGTCACAAAAGTTGCTTCATATACATTGTAAGTTCTAGCAGCATACAATGCATAGCCACGTTCGCTGTCCCTTGTGAATATATACACACAAGGGTCATAAATAAGTTCAACTGATATTGTTTTAGTTTGTGGACAACCTGTGGTTTTTAAACATTATTTTCTCCTAAACTATTGAAATCAGCATTTTTATTCGCGAAAACATTATAATGAAAAAATGAATAATTAGTTACTGTATATTACTAAACTCTAAAGCATTAAATTTTGTTCACCCCAAATCAAATTGTTATTTATAGATGCAACTGCACTACACGAGCTGGATATAATCGCATGTCAAAAAGAAATTAAATAGAAATTATAATTACTGCACTGATATTATATATATATATATATATATATATATATATATATATGTGTGTGTGTGTGTGTGTGTGTGTGTGTGTGTGTGATTGTATCTGCTTGTTACTAATTTTAGTAGTAATCTGATATAAAAGTGTATGTATTTGTATATGCTGGTGTTTAATTATGGTAGCACAGTGATATATATATATATATATATATATATATATATATATATATATATATATGGGCGTGTGTGTGTGTGTTTGTGGGTGTGTGTATGTGGGAGGGTGTATGTGCACAAACACGTATATATATATATATATATATATATATATATATATATATGTGTGTGTGTGTGTATGTGTGTGTGTGTACGCAAATATCAATTCACTGAAACACACGCACATGCTATATATATATATATATATATATATATATATATATATATATATATATATGCATACTATATATATTTCTATCTCTCCCACACAACAGCCCAATCGCTCGGGGCTGTAGATTACACTGACTGCATCTCTACTGAGGGGTAAGACACCCACCTCCGATGAGTGTCGTAAATAAGCCCCTAAACAATATGATGTGGTCGTTCCAGTAATGCTGGAACTTTGAGGAATGCAGGGTACCCCTTCATAGTCTATTCTGGCCCTGGAGGGGTAGAACCTGACTGAGTCCTATGTAAGGGTCAAATAGAACTACTTGAAATTTAAACTGATTGCAAACAAAAGACTTATGTTAAATTGAATTGTTCGAAATACATCTCTTTTATTATTTAACCATGTGTAAACAAAGAATGATGTTTAATTGAATTGTTAGTGATACATAGCTATACTCGGAATTATCAACGTTTGTTAACTTATGTTTACAAATCATATATATCCAAAATATATTAATAAACCACATTTAGCATTAAATAACCAAGAAATGTTGATATGCAATCAAACCAAACTAAACAAAACCCATTCACACATAGATAGATAGAGAGATAAACAGAACTACATTAAGACTAATTTCTATCTTTTAGATAGATAGATAGATAGATAGATAAACAGAAATATATTAAAACTTATTTCTTTCTTTACGATAGATAGATAGATACAGAGAAAGAGAAAAAAAGAGAGATCGATAGACATAAAGACAGACATAGATACAAATAGGAAGACATAGAAACTAAGGGAAAGAGAAAGAGTATGTGTTAGCCGTGTGAAACTTGGTATTTCTAAATTAGTATTATCGTCATTGTTAGACCTTACAATACTCTTGTAAAGAATGTATATATTGCCCTCTGCTTGCCTTCAGGGCAGAGGATTTGAATGAGGCAATATTGTATATTTTATATATGTCCTTTCTTTAGTGTTACAGAATTTACAGAAAGAATAGCATTTCACCAAGCATAACTTCGTTGATAACAAAGCCAGAAATATCGAACACCCGGCATTACAGGACGTGAAGTGGCCATAAATACCATTCTTTGATTGTCTGACACACATGAATAAGCCGGCTTGCTGTATCTGCATTACCTAAATGGTTACCTATCTTAAAACTGGACAGGCCAATTAAAGCTTAACTTTGATGTCCTAACGTGAAGTCACACCAATTACTGAAAAATATAAAATCCACACACACATACACACACACAAACACACACATACACATACACACACACTCATATATATATATATATATATATATATATATATATATATATATATATATATATATATAAGAAAAAGTCTAGAAATGAAAACACACACATACACACACACATACACGAACACGCGCACAAACACACACATACACGCACGTATATACGAACGCGCGCGCGCACACATACACACACATACACGAACGCACACACACACATACACACACATAGACGAACGCACACACACACGTACACACACACAGGTACACGAACACACACACGTAACCTCACACACACGTATACACGCTGATGAACGCACGCTCACAAAACCACAGACGCTCGCACATATATGCGCACACACATGCTCAGAGGCTCACACGCAACCACATATACGGACATGCACACACGCTTGCTCTCACGTGTACTCACGCACGCACGCACGCTCACACGCACATGCACTCACGCACGGTTATAGACACACACACACATACACGCTTACATGCATGCATACATACACATACGTGCGTAAACATACACACACTCACGTACGCTCACATTCACAGGCACTCACGCACGCACGTATGCACAGAGACACAAACACACACACTACGCGCAAACACATAATATATGAGTGTGTACCTGTAGGTATGTGTGTGTGTGAATGTGTGTACGTGGTCACATAACACACCAAAAATGCCAACATTTTTTTTGTTTTTACAAGTCTTCATCATCATGATCATATCGGGCTGGTAGCACGGATATCCCTGACCCTCTCTCGCCACTCCTCCCTATCGTTCATCGCCCTAGGCAGGTCTTCAGGACAACATCCCATATCCTCACATAGTGGCTGAATGTATGTTCGTGCTGGTCGTCCTGCTTTTGCATGGCTATGTGTGGGGGTCCATAAGAGTACATCTCTTAGGAGTTCGTCCCTTCTTCTCCAGCAGAGTCCTGCGTGTCTGGTTCGTCTAACTTGAATAGTTTTCGTGATAGGAGGCAGGTGGTCGTACAGTTGGTGTCTTGTGGGGTGTTGCCGCCAGGACTTGTTCAAGATCGCTCGCAGCATTCATGTGTAATTGCCGTCTAGCTTCTTCTCCAGCCGTTTTGTTAGCGTCCATGTAGTGCATCCATATAGCAGTATCGATGTGACCGCTGCCTGGAAGAAACTGCGTTTCATTTTATCGGTCAGATCTGATTTCCATATAATCGATGGCCTATTGATAGCTGTCCATGCTTTCGTTAACCTCGTGTCGATGTCCTTTTCGGTTGATTCGATGCTGCTTCCTTGGTAAGTGAATTTGTCTAACACACCAAAAATGCGAACATTTTTTGTTTTTACAAGTCTTAAACTGCTTTAACATGAAAAATAATGCATATATATATATATATATATATATATATAGCAAGTTAATACTTTTCATTTCAATCGATTTTAAAAGCTACGAGAAAATTATAAGACATAAGTTTAGTTTTTTTTTCTATATTTTTTTCATTTTCACTTTTTTTTAACAAATATTTTTTTCGGTTTCTTTGTGTCATTGCATATCGACAGTAGTAGTACTATTTAAACCATAGCCAGGGAAAAGTGGTTTGTGCCTTTTCCAGGGGAATTAATCCAAAAGTGAACGTTATAACATAACTACAGTCAGCATTCACTAAAACAAAGTCGTTATCAATCACGTTAGCTGCAACTCTACTGGGTCACCCCATTATTATTATTATTATTATTATTATTATTATTATTATTATTATCATTTACTCATTAGAGTGTTTCACATTTGCGTAAACAGATGGTCTTTCAGTAGAGATTGAGTGACGGCAAGTCTCCTCAAGTCTCCGGGACTAGTCTCAATAATCTGGTCGTTCTCAATAATGTAGTAGTTTGGATGTTCTCCACTCGTCTTCCAACATCCAATTCCTCAAGTCCCTTTAGTAATCCTTTAGTTACTGTTCCAAACGCACCAATTACAAATGGTAAAATTATCACCTCCATGTTCCATAGTTTTTTCAATTCCCTTGCAAGGTCCAGGTACTTATCCTTCGTTTTACATTCTTTCAGTTTTATTCTGTGGTCAGCCGAGACAGCAAAGTCGACAATTTTGCAAGTTCTCTTTTTTTTGTTGATTATTATTAGGTCTGGTCGTCTGGCCGAGATTAGATGATCCATTTGTATGTCAAAGTCCCATAGGAGTCTATGTGTGTTATTTTCTAAGATAGGTGCTGGGTTGTACATATACCATTTGTTTGTATGGTCAAATTTCAATTTCTTGCACAGTGGATCACTTTGCTAACCTAGTCGTGTCTTGTCTTATACTTCTTCTGCGCTAATTTGCTGCATTCGCTTATAATGAGATTGATAGTTTCATCTCTGTCACCGCATAGCCTACATTTGCTATTTTACTGAGTCTTATCTATTCTCGCTTTAATTTGATTTGTTCTAATGGCGTTGTTTTGTGCTGCTATTAGGAGAGATTATATTGTTATTATTTTACTCCTTGAGAGTTTTTCACACCAGCGTTAGCTGATGATCTTGACTTGAATTTGTATGAGAGCAAGTCTTCTCAAGTTTCCAAAACTCTTCACAGTATTCGGTCAGATCTCAATAATTCTGAAGTTTGGATGGTCTCAACTCGTCCTCTTATTTCCAAGTCCCCCAGTTCTTGTACCAATCATTCTTTGATTGTACCAAAAGCACCAATTATAATTTGTATAACCGTCGCTTTCAGGCTCCACAGCATTTTCAATTCCTTAACAAGGTGTAGGTATTTCTCCTAATAGCTTTCTTCCATTTTTTCTCTGTCGTCTGGTGGTACAGCAAAGTAAACAATTCTGCAAGCTCTCTTTTCGATTGTTGATTATTAAATGCTCTGGTCGTCTGGCCAAGATAGGTGATCGGTTATGAATCTCAAAGTCCCAGAGGAGTTTGTGCATCTCATTATCCAATACAGATTCTGGGTTTTACATATTCCATTTTTTCGTTCGACGTTCATGTATTACTTTTCGTCATCATCATCATCATCATCATCATCATCTTTACATTCCTTTTTCTCCCTTCCTATTCTGCATTCTGATTTCTTTCTTTCTTTCTTCCTTTCTTTCTTTCTTTCTTCTTCTTTAGCTCTGTTCGATGGAAGATGCTGATCAACTGCATTGGAAGTGACAGCAAGTCAAAGCTATACTCCACCAATGCTTTCGTTGGCATTCTTTTATTATCATTGTGATTGGAAAGTATATGACGAAAACCTGATGGAAAGGCATTTAATCAACAAAAAGGGGAAGAATGGAAACGGTATCTGAGTACAATGAAATATTCAACACTGAGGATTGCTGACATAGTCTGGTAAAAGAGTTCAAATGTTTTGGCTCCATCAGGTGAAAAGGTGGCTGAAAAGTGCGCGTGGAAAGGGAAACGTTTGCGTGCAACTGTCAATCATAAAGAAACGATGATGTGCTACGAGTAAAAGAATGCAGCTTGGATATCAGAGAAATTGATAGGTTTTGGATCTATCTATCTATCTATCTATCTATCTTTGAGTGGTATTGTCCATCTATCTATCAATCTATCTATCTATCTATCTATCTATCTATTAGATACTTCTTTATCTCTTTTACCGTGGTATCTTTCTATCTATCTATCTATCTATCTATCTATCAGATAGTTCTTTATCTCTTTTAGTATGGTACTATCTATCTATCTATCTATCTATCTTTTAGATAGTTCTTTATCTCTTTTAGTGTGGTATCTATCTATCTATCTATTAGATACTTCTTTATATATTCTAGTGTGGTATTTTCTATCTATCTATCTATCAGATACTTCTTTATCTCTTTTAGTGTTGTATCTATCTATCTATCTATCTATCTATATATATATATATATATATATATATATATATATATATATATATTAGATACTTTTTTATCTCTTTTAGTGTGGTATTTTCTATAAATCAATCAATCAATCTATCTATCTGAATTGGACCAGTCTACCCACTGTGGTTCAAATAAAGAGTTCAGTTCTAGATTATTTGTGGACCACCCAGTTTGAGATGAAACACCTAAAGAAGGCCGAAGGATATAACAGCCGAAACGTTGTGATAATAACAAAAAAGATGAGTTTAATTGTCCGATTATTCTAAGTAATAATAATTATAAAGCTTTATCTCAGAAATTTAGACAAACCATAAATGAATGTAAATTATTTTTATTAGAAAAATCTGATATCATATAACTGTACAAAAAGATGATTATTTAAGACAAAAAGAACGATTGCGAAAATTATCTAAAATGAATGTTGAAAATACGTGGGTGTGTCAAAAAGAAATGTCTTTGTTTTTAGTACTGGAATAATTACGGACATAGGAATATGTATAGCACATTAAAATGAAACGGTCCTCGGTAGATCCCATCCCTACTTCTTAACATAATCATCGTTTCTCTCAATAGCTATGTGTCCCTTTCGATTGAGAGTATATACCGCTACCATGTAAAATTGTGTCGACATTTTTTAAGCCGTTGATTACTACAGGTTTCTCGTCGTAGGCATAGTGCTTGCTTCAAAAACGTTCGGTCGTGGGACCGAAGGGATGATTGACGAAAGATACTGAATCTTTCCAATCGATAATATTCTCCATCTGCATGACAATGCTCGACCGCACACAAGCATCATGACAAGGGAAACTTCTTTGTATTAATAGCTATTATTATAATGAAGCGTTTACAAATCAATTAAATTTCTGCATGAAATACCCCGAAAATATGTCGCTGATATGCCGTTAAATGAAACTAAACGAAAATCAATCTGCTAGCTCAATTCTACATATTTTTTTGCAATTGAATGAACTTAACATTTTTCAGCAATTTAAGTATGCTATGAAATATTTTAAAGATATTCAGAATTTAAAATCAAAAAGTAAGGCGGAATTCGTGTCTTCTTATGATAGCGTTTTCGAAGAAAAAGTTTGAATAGAGGAAAAATTGATACTTGATGACCGAAAAAAGTTTATATAGAAGAAAAATTGACACTTGATGACCAAAGAAATGACAAATCCCAATCCTACACACACACAGTATATATATATATATATATATATATATATATATATATATATATACTCAGGTTTATTTCCAATGGGACTTCTTCAAACCCAGTTTGGACATTAGAATACGTGGTGTAGAGCTCTTGTTTTGTGAAAGAATGAATTGAACTCTTTTATAAAACGGAATGTTTTATAAAAGAGTTAAATTCCTTCTTTCATTCTACCCTTCAATGGAGAAAGATGTTTTTCTTTAGCATTACATCTGTCGATATATCTATATGCAGTTCCGGAACTAACTAACACTTTTCAAAAACCGTCCTAATTATTATATGTCTTCCTCAATATTCAGAAAAAAAATCACGCTACTAGTATTTTGACTAATATATATATATATATATATATATATATATATATATATATATATATATATATATATATATCCTCTTTTTAGAATACCTTTCAGTTGAGCATATATTGAAAGTAACTAGACCTGACCGATTAGAGATCCTTTTTAGAAATAATAATGTATGTTCTACTTGAATCCATTCTAATATGAATATATGATATTTTTCCAATTATTGAAAGAATGATCCGTCACAAAGCAAGAATAAGTAACGAAAGTTATTATTTACTGGACCGTAAAAAAGAAACAATTTGTAACGATTTAATCTCAAACAGGAAGCAAAATGTCAAGTGTATCTCTTGAATACATACTCCAGAAGTCCACTGTTCAATTCCAAGCACTGTTGAATGTGGTTGGTAAAATTTTTGATTACACCTGTAAATTCATTCCGGTTCAGATGGTAAAAAAACTTGTTGCCCTATGATCTTTACAAGTGTGCTGAACTTCTAAGTTCTTGATCAACTTGAAAATCTGATATCTGTTTGGAAATATATAAAAGTTCCATCCGTATCTTGCTTGAACAATCTTGAAAGACTTACTTACGTAATATGTCTTCACACCAAAGATTTTCTACTTCATCGTACAATTCATGTATTCACCATATTTAGTTAAATATATAAAATGTTACTTAGTCCTCAGAAATAATCTGAAAAGAAGAAGAGAATAAAGTCAAGTAAGAACCGAGAGGTTCTTGTTTTGTTTCAACATTCGTTAAATATATATATATATATATATATATATATATATATATATATATATATATATATATAAAATGGACTCTTCCATTAATCTCCACTTATGAGGGCCAAATATTTAAGATAGAAAGGTTAACCGTTGGACTACCAACGCAAGTGATTTTTTTATAGAATTGAAGGTCTGTAAAAAAAAAACAGCCATTTTTATGGATAAGCTGATAACAGAATAATCTTTAAAAAATGTTTTAAAGATTCTCCCAAATAGCTTACCTAAATTAGATTTTCTTTCTTCTAAACAGTTTTCTTTACCGAGGATAGAGTTCCTGCTCTGCCACATAATCTTACCCCTAGCTGATAGAGGAAGGAATATTTTGCTACTTCTCCCAAGGCCATTAGCACGAAGTCAGACGCACAAAGGCTCGTTCAAGATCTGGACTTGACTTGTTAAGCGTGTACGTGATAGCGTGACTGGTGTTTGAACTTGCTTTTTACGATATTGCAGTCCAGCTTTTTAGTCCCTATGATAGGGGGATTCACCTACTAGAGCATACTTATGCGTGGGACAAGTTACTATGTTTCGTGTCTGTTGTTATAAGCACAACCCTCCTTTATGAATTAACATACATGATGAGAACGGAACAAAGCGTAATAGAGTTGGTAACATGCGTGAGGTTTTCTTTTGGTATACTTAAAATGTTTGCTTTGTTAAAGGTTGTACATTACCATTCAGAAATTTATCTGATGGACTAGATTGTCCTTATGACGTTACTTTTAAGAATATTTAACTTGGCTCAGTTTGAAATGTTCCGACAGTGGAATCCTGCTCGTTTTTCACCCTAAATACGTAAAATTTGACCACTTTCAATAAGCTGGCTATCTCCGAGTCGCTATGTTGAGTGGCTATTGTCGTCTTTTCATTTTTTTACTCAAATTGAATTTGCATATTAATGCTCTCGATACGAAAGACGGATGCTAACATTTGGTGCATGCTATAAAACATAACGTGAGTAGAAAGCCAAATTCTCAAATAACTGCCCACCCTGTAAAACAAAGTAAACAAAATTGAAAGAATAAAAGGAAAAAAATCAAAATGAAAAAGAACTATATGAATGGAAAAGAAAGAAAAAGAAAAAAATAGAAACGAAAAGTTTTCTTAGAAACAAACGAAAGATTGAGAACGGAGTAAAATTGAAAGAAAAAAAAAGCGAAAAGGAATAAGAAGCAAAAAGAAGAAAAGGTGTAGGAGAATGAACAGTTAAAAAAACAAAGAAATATAAGGTATTTTGTAAAAGAAATGTAAGAAAAAAAGCAGATGTAAAAAATGAATGAATATGAAAGAGAATTTAACAACAAGAAGGGAATAAAAAGAAGGTTCTAGTAGATTTCGTAGAGAACCAGACACTGTTCAGCAGACAATAAAAAAGAGGACACAATAAGAAAGAAAGACACAATAAAATGAAAAAGAACAATATGAACGAAAATAAACGAAACCAAAAACAAGAAGAGATATTTTTTAAGTTTTAAAAATAAATGTGTACAAAAAAAAAGAGGAAGTAAGAAATACATTGAAAGGAAAAAATGAAGGTAAAAATAAGGGAAGAAAGTACGATGTAAAGTACGGAAAAATATGTCAAAAAGGAAAGGTTACAATTTACAGACTAAGAATCGAAATATCGTCAAAGAAATAAATGGAAAAAAAAAATTAACTATAAGAGATTGAAAATAAAAGAAAGAAGAAAGGAACAGTAGAAAATATAATCAAAGCAGGAAAAAATATAGAAAAAAAAGTGGAAAGAAAAGAGTAAATAAAAATACAGAAATAAATAAAAGAAGAACAAAAAAAGAAATAAAACAAAAAATGAGATAACACAAAGAAATATAGAAAGCAGAAAAAGTGAAAATAGGCTATTGAATTTCTTCTCAGAAGCGAAACAAATTAATGTAAGAAATAAATTTTAAAAAAAGCAACAAACTTATAAATGAACCAAAAGAAAATGAACAAAAAATAAAAAAGAGAAAGAAACAAGGAATACAAAAATAAATAAAAAAAACGAATAAAACGGTGAAGATTAATAAATGTATTGAAAAAAAAGACAAATAAAAATTTAACAAGAGAAGAGAAGTTAATTAAATCAAAAGAAGAAAAAAACAAAACAAAAGCACCAAATAAAAAGGGTCAAATGAAAAGTCAAAGCTGACACAATTATCGTGACCGATTCTCATAGTGAATCTTATTCTTGCAAAGTGTTCGCTCAGTAATTGTAACTGACAGATGGATTAGAAAATTGGATGACATGTCGGGAAATCGGAGTAAAGTGGTCTGCTCTCATTCCCTCGTCGTGGCTATATTAAAAGATTGAAGACATCTCAACGAAACACACCTACCTTCACACACATACACACACTACATATATACAAATAAGTAAATTGGCCGACCTAAGTCAAGGGAGGCCCGAAGGTTCCATTTTCACTAGTTAACACACAAAGGTGTACAGAAGGGTACTATTTATTTCCCTAGATTACTCCACTTACCTTTAATCCGTACCTTATATTGCTGAGGTTGAAGCAAGGAGTTATGAAGTACCCGACTATGCCGATGAGTGGTGATTCTGGCAAATACACCCGTCCAAGCAGAAATACTACTGCATACTTTGGGACGAGCCGCCGCAGCCATTGGCCTTCATGTCAATGCACACAAAACGGAATACATGTGCTTTAATCAAACAGGTGACCTTTCCACAGTTGGCGGTAGCTCTCTGAAACTGGTAGACAAGTTCACCTACCTTGGAAGCAGTGTCTCATCAACAGACATGCAGGACACTGCTGGAGAAGCAGGGACGAGCTCATAAGTAATGTACTCCTATGGACCCCCTCATATGACCAAGCAAAAGCAGGACGACCAGCTCGAACCTACATACTGAAGCTGTGTGAGGATACGGGAAGTAGCCCTTAGGACCTGCCAAAAGCGATGAACAATAGGGAGGAGTGGCAAGAGAGGGTCAGGGATATCCGTGCTGGTGGCACGACATGATGATGATGATGGTATGACTCAACCTGGGATTGAACATGGTCTTCCGGGTCATTGGCGAACACTTTAACTATTATGTAAATGGTTCGATATATATATATATATATATATATATATATATATATATATATATATCTTGAAAATGTGATTAATGCGGAACTATCGAAAGCATGGACAACAATTGATCGGTTATCAGTCATATTAAAGAAAGTTGGTGTTATCTGATAAAATAAATCGCGATTTTTTCCTAGTAGTGTGCTTATCAATTCTGCTCAATCGTTGAAACACGTGGGCCCTGACTAAACGTATTGAGAAAATACAGAGAGGAATCACACAATAATGCTACGAGCTATATTGGACAAATCTTGGAAGCAATTTCCCACTAAACATCCGTACGGCCATGTACCTCACATCTGTAAAACCATTAAAATAAGACAAACAACACTTGCAGCTCACTGTTGGAGAAGTAACGACGAATTCATAAGTGACGTTCTCCCATGGACCCTTTCACACGGACTTGCAAATGTGGGACGACCAAAGAACACTTAACTAAAACAGCTCCGCACTGACACAGGATGTAGTCTAGAAGACCCGCTTGGAAGCAGTATACATATTTACCAACTCCTCCGCTCTGGCAGGATATGACACAAAGTCAATTTTTAAGCGTTTAACAGGTTTAAATTCAGAGTTTTCCTTCTCCTAGACTAGTTGCCTCACCAAGGCTGAAGAGCTTAGTCTACCCTACTGGAAGCAGTATATGACAGGGGTTGATGGCGAAGAGAAAGAGTCAGTGCAATCCTGCTAGCAGCACGTCAGCTGATATATATATATATATATATATAACTTCTCCATGTTCAAGCATAAACTATGAAGATTTTAGTTAAACAGGTGAACTACTGGATTAACCTCTCTGATGATTTGTTTATAGAGATAAAAGATTTTGTCGAACCACTCCACTTATATAATAAATTCATCAAAGAAAAAAGGAAAGATAGTTTGCCAGATATTATCCCAAATAACACACTTTAGATTTTGGATTAGAATTCTTTCCTTCAAGACCGTTTACCTTGCCACGGCTATTTTACCTTAAGAGAAAGGAGATGGTTTCTAACCTTTTCTTAGAGCACGAGAAATTGCAAACAACGTCGCCCATGGTTTGAACTCGGTTACTCGGGTTTGTAGCCTTTAGCCTGGTTAACTTCAACATGTTTACACACTTTGATTCATCATGAAAATTTTTTTCATCTGAAATATTTAAGTGTTTTATCATATTTACCCAAACCCTCCGCTGGGGCAGGATATGACACAAAGTCAATTTTTATGCGAAGTTTAACAGGTTTGAATTCAGAGTTGTACTTCTCCTAGACTAGTTGCCTCGCCACGGCTGAAGAACCTAGTCTGCTCTACTATTTAACCCATAGCTGGAGGGAGAATAATTGGATCCATACCTTTACTAAGGGTATTAGTGCTATGTGAAATGCCATCAGTTTCGTCCAGGGTTTGAAGTCGTGTCGCCGTGTTTATTTCCTACGACGATAACCATTACCCCACGGGCACTTCCCAAATATTTAAGTGTTTTATTCCAAGTCAAAGAAGACAAGTGTATAATACTTTTACGTATCATAGTTAATAAAATGAGTTGATAGAACTGCAGACATTTCGAAACATTTAAATTATTTTTTAGGTGCATTCGCTTACAATTGTTGCTCTCACTGCATTGATTGTTGCTGGTTTTGTGCCATAAACTGTATGTGTCAGCTATTCTCTTGAAATAATACCAGAAGTATGAGGGTTGAGAAACGTGGGAGGAAGCCAGTGCTACCGCTTCACTGTGTACATTTTGCCGTCAGACTTTCGTCAAGATAAATTCTCAGATTGCGATGGTAAAAAGAATGAGTTATATTATTTCAGCGTTTACATATGTTTTCAGACACTATATATATATATATATATATATATATATATGAAATAAAAAGCTTACATCGACGTTCACTTTGTTTGGCTTTGTTTTATACTCAGCACTAAATAAACGCATATGACATGATTTTATTAGTTGGATAGTCTGACTTTATAAAATATACATTATACAATCTAGACTAAATTATTTGAATTGATGATATAATTCTTCCCAACAACGTTGAAGATAATATTTTAGAATTACTCAATATCGGGGGAAAAGTATGGTATCACGTTGTAATTTGATAAAGTTAAATAAATACCAATGTTCCATAGCCACAATTAATGCCATGTGCGAAATGGACATATAATGTTCATAACGATAGAACATATAAACAACATAGGAATCAGGAAATTCAAAAACACGTAACGACTTCTTGTTCAGGTACGAAACCTTTTTATTAACTTTGAGTTAAATGTTTCAACATAAGGAGGAGAGACACAATCTTGCTATGCTGTTTTATTCATCTGGCCCCCATCTCGTGCGGCACCCATAAGGCGCAAATTCGTCTCGCCTAAGCGAGCCCCAAAAGTCGACCTCTTTGTTTGGTGCCTAGTTTCCAACTCCCTAACTTTCTTCAAATCTCCCACAAACCTCCGCTCGCTTCCGGTGCGAGACGTCACCCACACCCTGTCACCCCGTTCCGTCATCTCGGGCTATTGTGACAATCTCTGAGTGGCACGTCTGCCCCGCATGCATGTTACCACCTACATCAAGGTTTGCACCTAACTAACCCATGTGCTGAGCCGAAAGGTTCTCAGCCTAACTAAACTCAAAGGCATAAACCAAAATACCTTGGCCATTACGTTACACCAGTCGAAACCAATTATGCAGATCGGCAACAATAAAAAAAATTCTACATCTTTTCTTGATATAATCTGCGTAATCTGTCTACGTAATCTGTTTGGTGCAAGACGATCTACTGGGTCATCAATTTCCTTATATGTTCCACCTGCCTGAGTTATCCAGTCGGCTGGGGTTATCGGATACACTGACTGCTTCTCTGTAGAGGGATAAGACTCACTACTAGGAGTGTCACGGATATGGCACTCGATAATCTGCTGGTGGCGTTCCAGAAATGCTGGAGTTTTGAGAAATTTTACAGTAACATTTATAACCATCACCCCCATTTCTGCTTTGGCCCGGAGCGGTAGCATCAGATAGGATCCTATCTATAGGTCAAATAGAACTGCGGTTAGAGTGTTCGCCAATGGCCCGGGAGACCTGGGTTCAATCCCAGGTCGAGTCATACCAAAGACTTTAAAAATGGAACTTGATACCACCTTGCTTAACACTCAGCATTATAAGGTACGGTTCAAGGGTAAAGTGGAGCAATCCTGGGAATGGAGTAGCGCCCTCCCCTACACCTTGGTGTAGTAGCTATCGAAAAGGGAGCCTTCGGGTCACCCTCGACTATGGTCGCTAACTTTACTTACTTATATACTTATATTAAACTGAATTGATTGAAATAGGACTGCTTTAAGATTTACACTAAATACTTATGCTAAACAGAATTGATTGGAGTAAAACTATATTTTTACATTTACCTTTCTACTTATTTTAAACTGACGTGTTTGAAGTAAAACTCTTCATATGTATAAAAATGGATTTGGTATTAAGTAACCTACAATGGTTCATATGCCATAAAACCAAACCAAATCAAACAATCAATCTGAGTTCATCTCTTGACCATTTTAAAAAGAGTAAAGTGAACAATATATTCAGATTATTCAGGTATTTATGCCTTTGTTTTGATTTCTACTACAAAGTTTGATTTCGAGACATTTTTTTTCTTTTTCAAAGATACTCGTTTGCTTAATAAGTTCCTCTTCACTTATTTACTACTTTTTATAATTTTCTGATTTCCCACAGGGACTTTATGCTTTCCTTATTTGTCGCTTCTTTTCCTTCCGATATTTCTCTTTCATACTTTTTTTTATTATCCTTATAAGCATCGCAAATCTATTAATCACTCATTTTTTTACTATACACTTGGACTGCAGATTTTAATTGTTTGCATAAAGTTTCCTAATCATTATAAATTTTTAGCAAGTATGTTTACATCATCTTTATACGATGATATGATCTCCCAAGCCTGAAATATTTAGCCTATCAGTATATAATAAAGAGCACAGCTAAAAAATAACAGACTTATAGTATACAGTCAATGCAGCACTCTCTGAAATAATGAGCTTATGGTGTATGGTAGAATAGCATTAGGTTTGAAATATTGGGTTTACAGAGGACAGAAGAGCCTTACAACTAATCATGACTAAACAGTTTAAGAACATAAGAAGAATAAAACTGAGTTACTTTTTATTTCAACTGTGAAAATGCATCTGATAAAAGCCAGTACAAACCCTGCTAGACAAAAAAGGTTTGGTTTCTTTGACAGGGTTTCACTTGCTTGACTTTATTATATTTACAATATTGGTATAGACTTGTGATATTTCTTATTGCTTGTGTTTCATCCTTTCTGAATGCTCCATCTCATGGTCTTTTATTAGACTTGGTTTGGTTTGGTTTCTTTGTTTTAATGGCATATCAATCTTTGTAGGTTAGTAAATGCTAAAGCTATTCTCTTAGAAGAACAGTAGTGGTACTTTTTAACCCATATCTTGGAGGATATGGGGGGGGTCATACCTTTCCCAAGGGTATTTGTCCGAAAGTGAACGTAATAGCGCAACTGGAGTACAAACTCGCTTACTATGATTCCACAGTCCATTGCTTTAACCATTACACCACAAGGACACCCTCGCAAAAAAGGCATATTAATTAAATTGTCTTCATGTAAGGCAGCTGGAATATTCTCTATCAGTTTTGGTTTAGAGAATGTATAAGAACAATAAAATCAGTAAATAGACATTTTTCAACTATTTATTATCCTGATACATGAAGTTTTTTCTTTTTTCCTCCGAATAAGTAAATCTCAAGTCACCGGTACATGCTTTTATTATGTTATTTTGTGATATCGTCGTTACTATAAATAGTTGTGGGGGTGTCCTCGTGGTGTAATAGTTGAAGCGATGGACTGCGAAATCGTAGTAAGCGAGTTCGTACTCCAGTCGCGCTATTACGTTCACTTTCGGACAAATACCCTTGGGAAAGGTATGAACCCCCTTATCCTCCCAGCTATGGGTTAAATAGTACCACTACTGTTCTTCTAGGAGAATGGCTTTTTCATTAAATAACCTACAAAGGTTGATATGCCATTAACACAAAGAAACCAAACCCATAGATAGTTATGGAGTTAGAGTCTCCCTGAAAGATATATTTTTCGATTTGTATATCTGGTAGTGTTTGTGTTCCGGCTAGTAGCCCAAAATTTCTGCTCTCTATAGCTCTTATGAGAAATTTAATCAGTTGCTCTGATGTCTTGAGGTTTCACATAAGTTATTATCCATGTTAGTGGGATCATATTTTTTGTAATTTATCCATGCCATTTATTCAGTTTTCTTCCTTGTCTTAACATTCTTCAAAATTCTAGGCTATGTGTTTCTCTAGCTTCTTCAAGACATATTTCTTCCTTTTAAAAATGGTCCACGGCTTCTAAGCAAATTATAGATATCTTATTTGTGCAGCTTAATAGTCTTTCTACAGTAAATCAGGGTGATGTCAACAGAATTACCGATGCCGACGACGACTACGCCGATGACATAGCAATTCTGGCAAATACACCCAACCAAGCTGAAACACTACTGCATAGTTTGGAACGAGCCACCACAGGCATTGGCCTCCGTGTCAATGCACTCAAAACTGATTATATGTGCTTTAATAAAACAGGCGACATACCCACACTTGACGGAACCTCTCTGAAACTGGTAGACAATTTCACCTACTTAGGAAGCAGTGTCTTATCAACTGAAAAAAACATCGACACGCGGCTAACGAAGGCTTGGACAGCTATCGATAAGCTATCGAGCATATGGAAGTCAGACCTAACCGATAAAAGGAAACGTAGTTTCTTACAGGCTGCTGTATGGATGCACTACTTGGACGCTAACAAGATAGCTGAAGGAGAAGCTAGACAGCAATTACACAAGAATGTTGGGGCAATATTGAACAATTCCTGGCGGCAACACCCCACAAGGCACCAACTATACGGCCACGTTACTCCCATCACGAAAACTATCCAAGTTAGACGAATCAGACATGCAGGGACGAGCTCATAAGTGATGTACTTCTATGGACCCCCACATATGGCCGAACAAAAGTAGGACGACCAGCTCAAACATACATACAGCAGCTATGTGATGATACGGGATGTGGCCCTGAAGACCAGCGAGAGGCGATGAACGATAGGGGGAAGTGGAGAGAGAGGGTCAGGGATATCCGTGCTAGCGGCATGACATGATGATGATGATGATCATCCATTCGAGTATTTTAACAATTTTCTTAATTATTTTACCTCTTTTAGAGTGCCTAGTCAGCTGGATCTGCCAAATACACCGACTGTATCTCTGCAAAGGAGTAAAACTCCCTCAATGACTGTTCTGTATATGACGCTAAAAATCTGATGGTGAGGCTCCAGTATAACTGGGGCTTTGGGGAATGCAGAATACCCCTTTATTGCCATCGTCCCTAGGTACACTTAGTGGAAGCACTTGATAGTGTTATATTTATGGGTAAAATAGAAGTGTTTGATATGTAATCTGCACTAATGATGAACTGAATTGTTGGAGATATAAATGTTTTAAATTTAGCTGCGTGTAAACAAAAACTGTTCTTATGCTGAACTGAATTATTCAAAAGAGAACTGTTTTGACATTTAAACTGCTTACTTTTGCCGAATGAATTATTTAAATAGAACTGTTTATATGTATGAAAATGAATCCACACTTCAGCTCTCCAGAACTAGAGCCTCATCATTAGATGCAGTTTAGAGTCATATCCAGGGCATGCTTTTTTAGAGGTGTCCTGGGTCTTACCTCTTGGCAGGGGATACAGAGAATTCTAAGATTAGAGAGTAGTATCAGTTATTATTCCTTGAAAATGTTCTCATCCTTAGGCAGGATACAGTGTTGTATTCTTGCTTTTAGACAAAATGTAGTAAAATATAAAACCAGCTTAGTCGCAGAATTTCTGATCCTGGAGCAGTACCTCTTCATTGCTTTAAAAAGGTGTGGGAAAGTGAGACTTGATGCAAGGACAACTGCTATTATTTCATAAAATGTTTTCCGTGCCTGCATGTACATAAATAACCTAAAATGGTTGATATACCTTAAAAACAAACTAAACCAAACCATTAGAATCTGCTGTTCTATATCTAATGGGTCTCTTTTTATCTTAAGTTATTTTGTTACATTCAATCTGTTCTTCTAGAAACAGAACATGGATTCTTTTATTATTATTATGCAATTCCTGGAGAGTTTTTCATATTAACGTTAGCTGGCAGTCTTTCTTGGGAATTTGAGAGATAGCAAGTCTCCTAAACTCCCCAGAACTCTTCTCAATATTTTGACCGATCTCAATAATGATGTAGTTTGGAGAGTATCCACCCGTCCCGTTATTTCCAAGTCCTCCAGTCTGTGTACCAATCCTTCGGTGACAGTACCGTGAGCACCGAAAACAATTGGTATAAAAGTTACTTTCATGTTCCACGGTACTTTCAATTCCCTAGGAAGGTCCAGGTATTTACCCTTTTTTCCGCTTTCTTTCAATTTCATTCTGTTGTCTGCTGGGACAGCAAAGTCCACAATTCGGCAAGATCTCTCTTTTTTTTTTTTTGCATGGTCTAGTCATCTGGCCGAGATTAGATGATCCTTTTGTATGTCAAAATCCCCGAGGAGTTTATGTGAATCTTTCTCCAGGACAGGTTCTGTGTTATGCATAGACCAGTGGTTTATATGGTTGAACTTTATTTCTTGGACAATTCCCAGTGGATCACCTTGCCCATCCAGTCGTGTCTAGTCTTATATTCTTTTTGTGCTAATTTGCGGCATTGGTTTATTATGTTATTGATAGTTTCTACTTTATCACCACATAAACTACATCTGCCGTTTTGCTGGGTCTTAACTATTCTCGCTTTGATATAGTTGATTCTTATGGCTTTGTTTTGTGTTGCTATTAGAAAGTATTCAGTTTCTCCCTTAAAGTTTCCCTTTCTTAGCCACATTCGACGTTTTCTTGCGAGATGTCGCTTGTTAGTCGCTTAAAACATCCATAGAGTTGTTATTCATCCCATTTTTGTTTTCTGGTTATTTCCATTCTGCCGATTCTCGTCAGTATTGTTTCTGGTGGCTGTGATCAGTCTTCCTTCGTGCTTTTCTATGAATTTTTCGAGTCGTTGTATCGTTGCGACAACACTCTTTCAATGCTGGAAAGTCCTCACCGCCCCTCTTTTCTTGACTCATATAATCTCTGGGATGCAATGTGTTGTGCATGGTCATTAGTATTCTTGTTCTCTAGTCCATTCTTCGCTCGTCCACACCACGAATGGTCCTGAGTATTTTATGATGGGACAGTCCTGGTATTTATACCTTTTACTTAGTTCCTTCTATAGAGTTTTGTCTTGAGTAGTTTTCTTGTTCTTCTGAGATACTCTATTTTATTTTATTTTATTTCAGTTCTATTTGTTTGGTGGTTTCAGCTTCCAATATTCCCAATTATTTGTAGGTTTCCTTTTCTTCGAGTGTTCTGATTTGGGTGTTCGACTCATTCCGTCATATGTTGTTTGCTGCTTTTCATTACTTGGCATATTTTTCAATGCGAAATTCCATTCATCTATCTTGACTGTACAGTCTGTATTAGGGTTTTCAATTCTTTTTCATTTTTGGCAAAATGTTTTATGTCGTCCACGTACATCGTGTGATTGATCTTACGATTTATTGAGTTTGTCTCCAGCTGTGCATTTACTAAGGATGTGATTAAGTGGCCAAATGGCTCTAACAAATTGTAATGGTGATAGTGCCTCTACCTAGAAAATGCCTCTTTGGATCTTTACCTTTGCTAAGCTTTTTCCTCCGGCAGTAACTTCCACTCTCCAGGTTTCCATGGTCTTTTCGATAAATTGTACGACATGTCGGAGTATTTTATACATTGTGAGGCAGTGTAGTATTCACCTTTGGAGGACCATATCGTAAACGTTTTTTCTGGTCATTCCAGACCACAGCTATATTGTTTCGACTGGTTTTATTCTCGTTAATGATGTGTTGATCCATAAAAAGTAGTTCTTCTGTGTCTCGGGCTCTCTTGCAGAATCCTTTCTGTTCGTTGGGGAATAATCCGTGGCTAATCGCGGAGTAGTAGATATTCTCACTAATTTGTACCGTTAGTATTTTCCACATTATGTGTCTATAGAGCTTTAAGGTAGGTCCTTTGAGGGGGTCTTTTTGGATCAAAGTGATCTTCCTTTTGGTCATCGATCCTAGTATTTCAGTTTTCTGTATGCATTTATTCATTTCGGTAGATAGTCTGTCGGGGATAGAGGTGAATTTTTTTAAATTAAAATCCATGTAAGCCATCTAGTCCGATGTTTTCCAGTTTGATATTTTTTTACGTGTTAATTTGAGTACGTTGGCATGTATATTCATCTTAGGGGTTCTAAGAGCGTTCGCAATTCTGTTCCCATGTTGTTTATCCATTCGGCTTTTTTGTTATGATCTTTCCGTTCCCATATCTTGCTTCCAAAATCTTCTTGCCTCTTTTGCATTCAGTTGTTCCTATGTCATTGCCCTTTCTCTCCCTACTTGTTGGTAGAATTTTCTTTTGTTGTTTTGGAAGGGCCTGTCTTCTGCGTATTGTTTGGTCCTGACTCAGTATAATTTTAGTCTTCCTAGTTTCACGAGTATCTTTGGCTTGGTCCCGTGAATTTTTTTTTTTTTGTTCTAGTTGCCTTTCTTTTCAGTTTCGTCCGAATATATTTTATTTTTGCCTGTTGTCATAGTTTTTTTTTTATCTGTGTTTCTAGCTCCAATCCGGGTTTTGAATTTCTATCAATTGTCTTCAGAGAGACACCGATTTTTTCACAGACTAATTTTGCTCCTACATCTATTAAATCGTTTAAATCCGTGATGCTGTTTGTTGGGATATTTGTCAATAAGTCGTTCACGTGATTTTCTACCAGTCTTGGTTCCTAAGAGAAAGCAATGTGGTTTTCTTTTCAGCCATTATTCGTTTGATGATTTCTATATTCATTTTTTTCCTTTTTGGTCAATGCTTGCGTCTGTGGGTTTGCGGTGTGTTGGTCATTGTCATGATGTGTTTTGGTAAGGAATTTCTGTCCTGGCTTTCCTATATCTAGCGTCTCGGTTACTGTATTCGGGGGTTTGTTGATGTGTTTTCCTATATAATTGTTGTTGGATTTCCAGTATTTCAAGGGGAGAATAACCACAATTCTTTGTCATTGTTCTAACCTGGTCAGCGAGCCCTTAGTTTGTTGCCTTAAATCTCGCAAATTCTGTTCAGCTTTCTATTATTCTTTTTGGATACTCTCTTTTTGTAAGGTTGCTCCTAAAATAACAGTATAATGCAAGTTTGTTATCTTCACTATTCCATTTTCTGCGTTGTGGTCTCTTGTTTATCTATTCTGTACCTGAAAGAAGAATCATTTGTGTACCTGGAAGAAGAACAGCCAACATTATCTGGATGCCTAGGGTCCGCCATGTTGACTATCAAGTAAGAACCTGCCGATCATCACACTCAAACCTGTTGTCTGGGCCCAATGATTTGTCATTTTTCATTGATAGTATAATGTGGCTATACCAGACCTAGGGGTTGTTTATTTTCTGCGTGGATCAAGTTTAAAATAGGGAAATCCTGGGAAAGAAGTATCGCCCTCCCCTACACCTTGGTGTAGTAGCTATCGAAAAGGTAGCCTTCGGGTCACCCTCGACTAAGGTCGTCAACTTTACTTTTATTTGTACTTATTATGACAATTAATGACTGTTTCTATTAATCTTTAAACGTTCTTTGTAATGTAGGTGTTCCTTTATTGATGTATCAACACAATCCTCAAATCTGTTAAGTTGAATTCCTCTTTCTTTTCTTGACAAATATAGTATGTCAGTGTCCTCTCTCGGATTTAACGATGTATGCATACTCATCCATTTTCTTGTGCTTTGTTCCACTTGACTGGGTTCCGCATTTGTCCATTTTAAGAATCTTCTCGTATAATCTACAAAGAAAATTGCCCTGGTGTTCATCTTTTAAGTAAGATTTGTGACGCAGAAATGAGATTCGAGAAGATTTCTTATTTTTCTGAGGTATTCTTTTCTCATGTTTTTCTTCGCTTGTTTAATGGTGTCAGTTTCCAGTATTCCTAAGTACTTGTAGATTTCCTTCTCTCCTAGAGTTCTCCTTTGTTCCTGATTTGGTATTTAAATTCCTCCTGCAGTTTCCCTTCTTCCACATTTTATTATTAACATCGTACATTTTTAAATATGAAATTCCATTCCTATATCATAGCATTACATCTTAAAATTTGTATCAGGGTATCCAGTTCTTTGGGCCAAGTCGGCTGTGGCTGTAGAATACACCGACTGCATCTTTGCAGAAAGGTTAAACTCCCCCAAAGAGTGTTATGGACTTGACACTAAAAATTTGATGGTGAGGCTCCAGTACTGCAGGAGCTTTGGGTAATGTGGGGTACCCCTTCATTGCAGTAGCTTCAAGGTCCGATATAGCCCGGAGAGGTAGCATTTAATAGGGTCCTATCTATGGGTCAAATAGGATTTTTGTCACTTCAACTGTTTACTTTGATATTTAAACTGAGAGCCAACAAATGATTAATGCTTAATTGAATTCCGTGAAATAGAACTGTTTAATCATTTAACTAAGTTTAAACAAATGACTAACGTTTAATTGAATTATTGGTGGTACATAGCAATAGTTGGAACTATTTAACTTTTTTTAGATGCTAAACTAAATTGTTTGAAAAAGCACTGTTTAATCATTTAACTTTGTTTAAACAAATGACTGATGTTTAATTGAATTGTTAGTGATATATAGCAATACTATACCTTTGTTGACATGCTAAACTAAGATTTAAAAAATAGAACTGTTTAATTATTTATCTTTTTGTAAACTAGTTACTAATTTTTAATTGAACTGTTAGTGTTAAATAGGAATGCTTTAAAACATCTATTCTCAAGTCTTCAGGACATTTCTCAGAATTCTGGCTAATCTCAATAATGCTGTAGTTTGGATTGTCTCCACATGTCCTCCAACTTCTAATCCCTCCAGTCCCTTTAATAATCCTTTAGTTACTATACCAAGAGCACCAATCACAATTACTATAATTGCTACCTTCATGTTCCATAGTTTTTTCAATTCCCTAGCAAGGTCGATGTACTTATCCGTCTTTTGACATTCTTTCAGCTTTATTGTGTAGTCAGCCGGGACAGCAATGTTCACAATTTTGCAAGTTTTCTTCTTTTTTTTTTTTTTTTTTTTTGTTAATAATCATAAGGTCAGGTCTTCTAGCCAAGATAAGGCTATCCGATCGTATCTTAAAGTCCCATAGGAGTTTATGCGTGTCACATTTTCCAGTGGATCCCCTTGGCCACCCAGTCGTGTCTAGTCTTATACTTCTTCTCTCCTAATTTGATGGTTTCGTCTTTATCACCACATAGACTACATTTGCTATTTTGTTGCGTCTTATCTGTTCTCGTTTTGATAAGATTGGTCCTTATGGCGTAATTATTTTTGTTGTTTTTGTTGTTGATATTGCTGTTTTTGTTGTTGATATTGCTGTTTTTGTTGTTGTTACTGCTATCGTCGTGTTTTTTACGAAAATAGAAAAGCATTTACTTTTTAATATTTTCCATTAAAATCATATAATTAGTCTTCTTCTTGCATTTCTTTTATTTTCTTCAATGTTAATTTAATATTTACAAACAATGGAGAGATGATTACTGTGATGACGGCGATGATGACGGCTGTGTAATTCTGATCACATTGTTCGTGAAACGGTTGGTTTTATATCTTTTGTTTTTAATGTGTTTTTCAAGCCATTATTACTGTCCAAGCTAACTGGCTTTCTTTTATGCTTCTCTTCCTTCGCTGTCTGCGTGTACAATGCACAATAATTTTTCGAAAGGGAGGTTAGTTTTTTGTTTGTTTTGTGTGGGGGATGTTTTACTTCTTTTTTGTGTGTGTCAGTGTGGGTTTCATTTTTTTTTTTTTTCAAATACGAAAACAAAGTATTTTACTCTCTTCATATAGCTGTTCACCTCTGAATAATAATAAAAAAAAGTTTGGAAATATCTCCCTCCAACATTCTAGACGAAATCACGTCTTTTTCTAACTCTTCTTTCCTTTTCCTTTTTTTTTGTGCTTAGTAATTTAAATACTTCAGATGGAGAGAATCAATTTCACAGGCTGACAATCAGACAAAACCTCGATACGTGACCAGAAATTAAGTGCTGTAATTGTAAGCAGATAGCCAATGAGGTCTCCCTGTCTCTATGATTATTTTCTTTTGTTTCCGTGGTATTTCAAAAGGTTAAGCATTTTTTCAATGGTCTTTGTAAATTTTACAATCAAAACTTCTGTTTTTCTTCCAATTGTACATTTCCCTCAATGGGCTCCCACAATTTTAGAATTGTTTCTTTTAATTTCATTCGTTAACCGGATCAGTTAATTATCTTAAATGTTGCTATGAGCAAACTGCGATTGAAAAGTCTCTAAGTTAATATTTCTTGTACAGAAAACAGAAAAAATAACCAAATACGAACTACCTGCAACATATATGTAAACATAACATTTGTGGTCGTGTCAAAAACAAATGTTTGTTATGGAATATGAAATATTTATGCTAAAAACTGGAATTATCACAATATTCAGATTCTCTTCAATGACATTTTTAAAAATTTTATTTATCAAGCTGTTGTCATTCTATCCTATTATTTTATATTTGGCTGGGGCTGTAGATGGGTAAGACCTCCCCAACAAATGTCCTGGATATGAAACTAAGTAATCCGATGATGAGGTTCCAGTGATGCTGGAGCTTTGGGAAATGCAGAGAACCTATTCAATGCCATCGCTCACAGGTCCACTCGGGCCCTGAATGGTAGCGCTTGATACTAGTCCTATCTGTGTGTTAAATAGAACTAAACTGCGTACTTATGCTAAATAAAATTGTTTGAATTAGAACTGTTTGACAGAACTGAATAGATTGAAATATACACGATTTTGACAATTAAACTGTGCATTTACATTTAAATTGCGTATTTATGCTACACTGAATTGTCTGAAATTGAACTGTTTTTGACATAAAAAAAGTACTTACACAAAACTGAGTTGTTTAAAATAGAACTGGTTAAACATTTAACTGAGTACAAACACAATCTAAACTAAACAGAATTGGTTGAATTAGAACTGTTTGATTAAACCGAATAGTTTGAAATATAGAATTTTTTTGACAACTAACCTGGGTACTCATGCTGAATTGAATTGTTTGAAATAGAACTGATTATTTTTATAAAAATGGATTTGGTATCAAATAACCTATAAAGGTTGACATACCCTAAAACCAATACAAACAATGTTAGAGCAATGATGTCACTCAACCACGTATGTCCACTATGTATAGAAGGTTACTGATTGTCATTCGTTTGAACAATAATGTCACTCATCCTTGTACTTCTGTGGTGTACAGAAGGCACCAAATTGTCATTCGTTTGAGCAATGATGTCACTCAACCACGTACTTCCAGAATGAATAGAAGGCTACTGATTATCATTCGTTAGGGAAATGATGTCACTCATCCTTGTACTTCTGCGGGTAACAGAAGGCACCAAATTGTCATTCGTTTGAGCAATGATGTCACTCAACCAAGTACTTCCGAGATGTACAGGAGTCTCGAGATTGTCATTCTTTAGAGCAACTGTGTCACACAACCACGTACCTCCGATATATACCGAAAGCTACAGATTGTCAAAATTACAAGGAAAAGTTAATCACATTATGTATATGGATGACATCAAGGTTTTCCAAAAAATGAAAAAGAACTAGAGAGCCAAGAAAAAATATAAAAATATAGAGCCAGATTATAGGAATAGAATTTGGTTCAGAAAAATATATCATGCTGATAATGAAAAGCAGGAAAAAGTACTTGAAAATTGAATCGAACCACCAAATCAAGAATGCATTAAATGCTTAGAGAGAAGAAACCTTGCAATTACTTGGAAATATTGGCGGAAGAATCATCAAACAAGAGAACATGAAGAAAGAAAAGAAAAGTACCTCAGAATAACCATAAATCTTCTTGAAACCAAACTAACCATGTTACAGACAGGAAAACCTGGACATGGCTACGAAATGGAAAACCCTAGAGAGAAAATGCTCTTCTAATAGCAGCACAAAAATAACGACTAATTAAAGTGACAATCGATAATACGCAACAGAACAGCGAGAGTAGGTTATACAGAGAAAGAGATGAAACAATTACTCACATAATAAAGAATGCAGCAAACTAACACAGAAAAAGTAAAAAAAAAAAAAAAAAAGGCACGACTGGGTGGGAAAAGTGATCTAATAAGAATTGTGAAAGAAACTGAAATTGCCCATATTACCAAAGGGTATGTGGTCAAACGAGAATACATCTTAGAAAATAACACGTATAAAATAATCTGGGGTTTTGAGATACAGAAGAAAGAATTTTTTCGCTGAGGGGAAAATGTACAGAGGTAAATTCCAGGGTGGTGCATTATCATCATTACTCTTGGTAATAACGATGATGCCACTCAGTCACATACCTAGGAATTGTACAGGTGGCTACAAACTTACTAAACCGCAAGAAAAGATAAAACATATGAAGTACAAAAGGGACATCAACGGCCAAAACTGAAGAAGAATTAAAAACCTAGATCCTATTTACCAACCCCTCCGCTCGGGCAGGATATGACACAAGGTCAATTCTTTTAAGCGGAGTTTAACAGGTTTGAATTCAGAGTTGTTCATCTCCTAGACTAGTTGCCTAACCAAGGCTGAAGAACCTAGTCTGCCCTACTATTCACCCATAGCTGGAGGGAGAATAATTGGATTCATACCTTTCCCAAGGGTATTAGTGCAATGTGAAATGCAATCAATCTCGTCCAGGATTTGAACTCGTGTCACTGTGTCCATTTCCTACCATTACACCACGGGCACTTCCTAATTAAAAACCTTGATACAAGCAGCGAGAATATACAGTCAGTATATAGGGATGGGATTTGGCATAGAAAAATGTGTGATGCTAATAACGAGAAGCGGGAAACGGCGCATGACGGAAAGAATTGAACTACTTATTCAAGAAAAAATCAGAACGCTCGGAGAAAAGGAAACCTCCAAGTACATGAGGATATTGAAAGCGGACACTATTAAACAAGTGGAAATAAAAGAAGATCGAGAACGATAAGGCATCTTGAAAATAAACTAAATCGCAAAACTCTCAACAAAATGATTTATACCTGAGTTGTCTCCTTTCTAAGATAATCCGGGCCATTCTTGAAGAGAACGAGGGAACAACTTCAACAAATGAACCAAAGAACAAGAAAACTCATGACGATGAATAATGTTTTACAGCCCCAAAATGGCATACACAGACTATAAGTGTCAAGAAAAGAAAGAGGAAGTGGACACAACACAGATTAATGCCTTGTTATAAGGAAGGATTCCTGATAACAGAAATTTAATATTTAAATTCACGAAGATGGCAAACATCGTGGGCTTAAATGAGACTGCGAAAACCGGATTGTCCAATAGGGGACGAGCAATGGCGGAAGATAAGTCGTGTATCCAAATACAATTTCATATGCCATTATTTTTCAACAACCCAACTGGACCACGAGAAGAAAATATTATTACCTATGCCAACTCCTCTGGCTTACGGACTTTTTATCAGTCGTGTTCCTTCCTCCCTGCATTCTGATTGAAAATACGCCATGTTGGCTTCCTCCGACGTATTCTTTGTTGTCACTGACAAAATTCTCTGAAGAGGAACAACCAAAACAAAGTGTCGCCTTTTTTAGGAGTTTAGAATATTTTAATTGTTTTTAAAATGATTTATTATCCACAAGCTTATACAAAACAATATTTAAATTGTCTACCAATCGCAAAATATTCATATATATATATATATATATATACACGTGTGTGTGTGTGTGTGTGTGTGTGATTGTGTGTGTGTGCGCGCGCGAAGTAATTTGAGAATATTAAAACGTATTTCCATAGAAAAAGTAGCATATTGATCACTGACAAGTCGTTTAGAAAGAATGAATGTCTAAAATGGTAAAAATCTTATACTCAAAAATCCAATGAAAAAAATAATATTTTTTGACTCCCTAAAAAATAAAGAAATTTAAAGGAGAGGTAGGAATTTTCGAAAAAAAATAAAGAGGAGAGATATAGAGGGGTTAACAAAGAAAGAAAGAAAGAAAGAAAGAAAGAAAGAGCCTTACAGATCATATGTTTCTATCTTAAAAATAGGCTCGGCAGATATTTAGAAAGAAAGAAAGAAAGAAAGAAAGAAAGAAAGAAAGAAAGAATCGTACATTTTGAACAAGAATATTATAATCTTCACAAAAACGAAAACATTAACCTAAAAGATAGGATGTTAATATCTTTAAAAAGGCTAGGGAGATATTTGGAAAGAAAGAAAGAAAGAAAGAAAGAAAGAAAGAAAGAATACGGAATGAGGAAGAGATACAATATCTCTAACTTAAATATCTAAATACCAACATAAAAAACATTCTTTTCAAAATTTGTCGGTGAAACTCTACGCCTTTCAGGTTTAACCAAATGTCAGTCAATTATTAAAAAAACTTGACCGATCATTCTCTAAAGATGTAATCCTAAGAAAACGTACAAAGCCTTCAATTTCGGATCAAATCCTCTACTCAATGCTTTTACAATTCGATGCATATCTGGTCCCAGTTGCCAATTAGACAATTTTTTTTTAAATTCATGAGATGAAAAAGTTGTTTTACTAAACAAAAACACTCACTGATATTATTTTCCGTAAAAGTTATTGCTATAAATCTTTATGACGATAAATAATTCTTTAAAGACGCAAAATACCTAAAAATATTTTGGTTGCCTCTAACGTTGCCCTCTAACCTCCAAACAAGAAAAGTTTCACATTAAATGTACAGGAGGGATGAAGTATCATATAATGATAATCATGAAATACTAATGCTATAAACATACAAGGAAAATTCTTATCACCATCGATCATAATTGTCAAACGGAGATAAAATCTTATGAATATTTATTCTTAAGAATCGTACAAGTTATAAATCAAATTCGCCATTATACCTGTTCTATCCCGTATTTATGGTAATTTTCAAAGTCTAATACAAGAGACTGGAAAGATAAGAACTGAAAGTAAGAACTAAGATGAGTCCGAAAACATGAATTCCTAGGATTGGTTTTTCATTTCTAACAGTATAAAGGATTTTGGTTTGAATATGCAAGCATTACAATACAATAAGGACTATGTACTTGCAATTCTTGAGAACTATTCGATTTATTGATTGATTTTCAAAGGCCTATAAAGTTCTTGGGTTATTTTATGCCTAGAGGTTCATGAATTAAATTCATTGTATATTTATATATACATTTTTCTGCTATTTTGTAAAATTCTTCTTTTTTTTTTTTTTGCATAAGCTCCTTTCAAGTAGAAATACTTTTTAAACCGATCTATTTGCCGAACTGATGATTTCATTATAAGTATTTTCACTCCAAGTAAGAGTGAATTTAGGAGTAATGGCAATTTAGTACTCGACATTTCTCCAGATCCCCGGAATTAGAGCTCCTACTGAAGACGTTTAATGTCATAACTACATTCTCCGTTTTTTAGGAGGTCTTATTTCTATGCAGGGGATATAATCCTCTTATTATCCACCGAGAAACGGAGAAGAGCATTTCATTGAGATTTATGTATTATCGGTGTAATTTTAATTAATGATTCCTGAAGAGAAATGCTAACAAACGACGAATACGTAAGCCATAAAAAAGAAAAAAAAAACACTAACCAGAAGAAACTGGTCATATTCTGGAGAGGTTAGATCCTGAGGGTCGTCTCACAAGCAGAGTCTAAAAGATCGTGTAGATTATGTTAGGGTCGGAATTATTTTCTCGTTCAGGATATTCCACCAAGAGCAAAGATGAGAGAGATCAAGTAAATTTTAGCATCAGCTAACGTGAGCTTTGCTTCATGTGGGTCCTTGAGTACAAATTTCAATACTGATTAAAGTGGTATGCAATTCTACACTGGTGCAAAAAACTGGACAAGGTGTCTGGGCAAGGCACTTTTCCACTAGTGAGGAATTGAAATTTATTTTACTTTCTCTTACGATAGGAAATGCCTTTAGTTTAGGGAAAACATTCTAAAAGATTTACTAAAAGTTTACAATGCATATGCTTTTTATCTGAAACCAAGCTTTATATATATATATATATATATATATATATAGTAATCGTGTTGCCATTAGCGACTATTGTAAGCCTCTTCGTTTGAATTGAGGTCATAACCGTTTAAAATTTACTTCGCAGCTAATATCTCCTCGTGGCTGAATGGTTAGAAGCTTGGTTTGACGCTTGAGTCAACCGGGTTTCGGTCCCAGCTACGGGAAGATACTGCCTAGCCACACCGATGAGTTCAGATAGAACGAAATAGATCTGTCTGTGGATGACTATAGAGATATATATATACACTCCCCTACCCCCGTGGGGTTGAGTTCTCTGGCGAAGAAGTAATCGTGTTGCCAGTAGCTTCTATTGCAAGCCTCTTCGTAGTTGAATTGAGGTCTCGGCTACCGTTGAAAGGATGTATGTAAACAATAGTAATTGTGATTCATAACCGTTTAAAATTTACTTCGCAGCTAATATCTCCTCGTGGCTGAATGGTTAGAAGATTGGTTTGACGTTTGAGTCAACCGGGTTTCGGTCCCAGCTACGGGAAGATACTGCCTAGCCACACCGATGAGTTTTAATAGAACGAAACAGATCTGTCTGTGGATGACTATATATATATATTCCCTTTAAGGAAAACTTTGCTACATGTATAGATAAAGCATTGCAAATTATTTATTCAAGCGAACGTATTCCAAATGTAATTACTCTATGGAAATCTCTGCACTTATTTTGATGACAAGGAAAGTGTTGCATATATCTTTACCATAGGTAAATCATTACAACTGATTTTACTGTAGGGAAAGTATTACCAATGATTTACAATAGCCTGAGCAAGGCATAAAGTCTTTATTCTAGTTTGGTTTGGTTTGGTTTTGTAAGTTATTATTGCCAAATGGATTTTTATACATATGTAATATAACGGCCGAGGGGTTTCGTTTTATATGTCTTGCCTTTGGGTTTAGTTAGGCTGAGAACCTTTCGGTTCAGCACATGGGTTAGTTAAGTGCAAACTTGAGCGCTGGTGTTAGTGCACGCGCGGGGAGGATGTGTCATTCACAGATGTAAAAATAAAAATCCAGGATAGAAAATTGTGACTTGGAGATGTGAATGACATCATGCACAGGAAGCGTGCGCGGAGGATTTTGGGGATTTTGAAGAAAGTCGGTTAGTTGAATCTTGCAGTAGTTCAAGTGATTCCTTTTGTGTTTTCAGCCATCATTGTCCTTGTAAATCATTCTGTAAAATATATGTGAGGGTGATGGAGACGAACGTTAAGAAAATTCCACATGTGGAATTTTGAAAAATAATTAACGGATGAATTTTATATTTTGATCCTCGCCCCGGCCCAAAAATGCCATTCCAAGGTGATACACCGGAAGGAAGTGACACATTCCAATGGCCAGTAATCGAAAGAGATCACGTGGGTTGATTAAGGCTTATGATATCGGACAAGGTGAAGGTCTCATTTTGCCACTACAGTGATGCACCGGAAGAGAGTAACCTCTGAACTGCATGACAGTTATTTCCGCTTGATGACGATTAAACTTTCGATTTCAAAGATCCTGTGGGCGATTGTGTGGGCGTTGAATTATTATATAATTGAGTTGAGTTGGGTGCCAAAGCAGTTGCCAGTAGAATTCGAGACAGCTAGAGATCAGATGCGGTAGGAAAGGCCACACCCGACAGAGGGGGACCTCGGAAACCCCCGATGGAGTTGCCAGCAGACTTGAAGAGAGTTAGAGATGAGATGTGGTTAGGAAAGCCACACCAGGCCGATGGGGCTTGAAGCCCTGATGAGCTGGGGTCCATAGAAGATGCTGATAAGATGCAGTAAAGAAAGCCAGCATCCAGCAGTGGACCCCAAGACCTCTGGTTGAGCATCTAAGAGAACAAGAAAGACACAACGTGACTTTCATAACAGTGGGGTCAAAATATGAAGTTTATGTTCGGTCTCCAGCATCCTCTCACATGATAACCTTGAATAACCCTTTCGAACCCTTGCAATAAAGTGAGAGGTAAAAATAGTGTTAAAGAAGTTTTCTTGCGTCCTTCATTCCTGCGTCTTTCTGCGTCCATCTGTCTTTATTGTTGTGTCGTTGTGATGCTGCATGAACATGTAAATGACTATATAACAGTAGTAGCAAATGAAAAGGGCGTCTTTGGATCAGCTTAACTTTTTATTTATGCTAATACTAATCATATTTTATCTATTTAAGCCCGATTCTGCAAAAAAATACCCTATTGAAATTGTATAACAGAAATAGAGCAGACATTAGAAAATAATGAATACAACGATCTGATTCATTTCTGAATAATAATTCAGGTGATTGAACTAAATATAAAACCTTAAATATCTAATTGATCGATATAACGAAGATAATCATGGTATGCTAATTAGAAGCCTTTACCCCTTTCCGAAATAGGTGCATCAGTATGATCATGGACCGATGTTCAAATGAGAACTTAATGGGTCCATTGGTTGTTTAGTATTATTTTAAAATAACATTAGATGGCTTTCAGTTTTTGTTGTTTTCATTTTTTCTTTGTTGACATCTTTATCAACTTTTCAAAAATGGATACGTTTGTGTTAACGGAAACCAACAGATAAAAGTAAGAAAAAAAAGTAAATTAAAGAAATAGAAAATAATAAATAAGGAAGATGGTTGTTCGTCACCGGATTTTAAGAGAAACCTTTTAGTATAGGAAATATCACGTCAACAAACGAGATCAAACGAGATCGCATTAAGCATTGGTAGTTTTTCCTTGCCGTTCTCTTTTCTTGTTCTCTGAAAGATTTTAAAATTTTCCTGTTGAAAGCGTATCAAAATGATGCATTTAGGCTTATTCTAAATCAAATTTTGAAAAACAGACGATATAGAAATACAAGGGGATAAATGCTATGAATAATAAATAGAAAGAAAAAGGAAATATTAAGAAATGAAAAGTAAAAAACGAAAAACAAAAAAACAAAAACAAAACAAAAAACCAAAAAACAAAACACGTTGTGTCTAATGCATTTTCTAACTATGGATTCTACTTTTCAGCTTTTTGAATCACAATACTTATTATCATAAAAGAATAATTATACGTTTCTCTTAAATTCAATTTTGTACTTATGTACGTTTTTATTAAACTTCTCTATTTGTCGATACTTAAATGATTTTTGTGTAGTGAAAATTTATAGCTTTCATTTAATGTTTCTATTTGCTGTTAAGGTAGATACCAAAGTGGGTATGTTGTATGAGCTTAGGTTTGCTCAGTTCTACGAGAGAAAGGAAATTCGGAAATGCACATGCGAGACAGGGTCAAACGTTGACACACATTTATATGCATACACACATGAGATTGTGGAAAACATGTATATACACGTCTGCTTAACATCTCGGAAAATATCCTCTCTCTGAAATAGACTCGCAAAAACACACACCTCTCTCTCTCTCTCTCTCTCTCTCTCTCTCTCTCTCTCTCTCTCTCTATCTTTCTCTTTCTCTCTCTCTCTCTCACACACACACACACGCGCACACACACTCACTCACTCACTCACTCACATACATTCATATATACGCACGTATTTAATGCTACCAACAATCGAATACTACTCCATATCAACTCATTTACTACCTAATTCTTAAATACACACGCAATTATAAATTTCTCTCCCTCTCCACCCCTTTCTCCCTCTCCACTACCCCCCTCTCTCTCTCTCTCTCACACACACACACACAGACACGCTCATACATTCATATATACGCACGCATTTGATGTTACCAACAATCGTATACTTCTTATCAACTCATTTACTCGCTAATTCTGAAATACACATACAATAATAAATCTCTCTCCCTCACCATTCCTCTCTCTCTCGCTCTCTCTCTCTCTCTCTCTCTTTCTGTCTGTCTCTGTCTCTCTCTCTGTCTCTGTTTGTCTGTCTTTCTGTCACTGTATCTCTGTCTCTGTCTATGTCACAGACACGCTCATACATTCATATATACGCACGCATTTGATGTTACCAACAATCGTATACTTCTCCTTATCAACTCATTTACTCCCTAATTCCTAAATACACATACAATAATAAATCTCTTTCCCTCTCCACTCCTCTCTCTCACTCTCTCTCTCTCTCTCTCTCTCTCTCTGTCTCTCTCTCTCTCTCTAACTCACGCACATTTTCTCTCATATTGCACACACTCAAACATACACACACATGCATACTCACCTGGACGATCACATATTTGGTGGTGATAAGCATGTACAAACTACAGCTTAATATTTATGCAGATATCCGATCACTGAAATACACTCACATTGCCATGTACACAGCCATTTTCTCTTCCTATCTTTCTCTTCCTATCTTTCTCAAAAATACACATACGCACACGCACACAAAGACACAAATTTGATGTTGTCAATAGGAAACCCCATTGTGAAATATCTTCAAAGAAAGCTTATTAACAATCAATGTGGGCAAACAGCATAGATTCCATTAACTCTCTCACGTAACCCGTCCCTGTCGGCCATTGCTCTCAAGAAGTACAGGGCATTGCATCGGGATTTTACGCAGAGCTGGATGTAAGTTTTTGCTGGTTAACCAGCACTGGTGCGTCCATCAGCAGGAATCCATAAAATAATTTCGTTTATCAGTCTGTCCTTACATCTTCAGCTGTGCTCGGCATGTTCGCTGGTTTGAAAAATGTAAAGTAAGTGGCCATACAGCGGCTGTATTGTAGGGTGCTGCTTCCAGGATTTATTCAAAACAGCACGCAACATTCTCCTGTAGTTGTTTGATGTTTGATTTTTGACAGCCCACGTAAGTTACGTCGATATCAAAACCGGAAGTAAACCTGTGTCTCAAAGCAAAAAACAAAACAAAAAAAAAACGGCAATATCCTATGTATTGCGTGGGTGCCATGAGGGAAGGAAGAGTGACTACGAAGATTACATGGTCGTGAAGCATATCGACCCTAGAGAGAGAAGAAAGCAGCAGGCAGAAGACTAGCTAGACGTCACGGCCCAGGCTTGAAAAGTAGCGCGACGTATGTAACTTTTCGTTGCTCGCAAAAGTAGAAGATGGATATACACCCAGAAGAAAGAAGAAAGTGATGTCTAGCGAAAGGTTCGGTTTGGTGACTTTGTTTAATGGCATATCAACCTTCGTAAGTTATTTAACGACAAAGCCATTCTCATAGAAGAACAGTAGTGGTACCATTTAACCCATAACTGGGAGGATACAGAGGTTCATACTTTTCCCAAGAGTATTTGCCCGAAAGTGAACGTAATAGCGCGACTGGAGTACAAACTCGCTTACTACGATTCCTCAGCCCATCGCTTTAACCATTTCAACATGAAGACACCCCCGCCTAGCGAAAGCCTGTAGATGAAAACCGTATAGTAAAGTTAGCGACTGCAGTCGAGGGTGACCTGAAGGCTTCCTTTTATAGGGGAAGGCGTTACTCCTTTCCCTAGGTTGTTCCATTTTACCCTTGATCCATAGCTTATAATGCTGAGTGCTATGCTATGAGGCACCAAATACCATTTTTGAGTCTTTCATGTGACTCGAACTGGGATTGAAGAAAAGTCAAAAATGGGTATGATCCCAGAAGGAAAAAGATTAACCTTAGAAGGGCCCTGAGTTATAATATGTATAGAAGCAGAGATGATAAATGTTTTGAGTTGACCCTGTAACAGTCTCACGAAAGCAGAATGAAGAAGAAACCTTTGGTTGAAAATTCCGTATCTCTTAGTGTATGCGTATCTTAGCGGTTCCTGACTCTCCTGACCCAAATAACTGCGTATATATATATATATATATATATATATATATATATATATATATATATATATTAATAAAGAAAAACAAGTTAAAAAAGCATATTATATTTTCCTATATTATGATTAATTATCTGTTTACGTCAGTATGCACGATAATTCCCATCTAGCTTGTTCTACATAAACTTCGCCCAAGTCCAGATGGTGCAACCATCCAAAAGAAATGACACGGGTAACGTTTTGTTTTATCAGAGACATTAGGTTTCCATATGGTCTATAAAATGTGGATAGGAGTCAAGGATTTCAGTAAATGAGATAATTCAACCGAATAATGTGGAATGGTATATTAATTGCAAAGCGTTGTTTCTTACTGTGGAGATGGAACCATTTTGATTAAAACATATTAACTTAATTTTCACTGAGTTCATGGATGCCTCTGGCAGACAATAACAGGTTGTACCGCAAAGATTCAGTTTGAGTAGTTGTATTTCCGAGAAGATCTTCCTCAAATGCGTAGTTTACAGCCATAAATTTGTCTACAGTATATCATCAGAATCTTCCCTATTTACTCCAAGTTAGAATCTATCACAACTGGGTAGATGGCCTTAAGGACTTCTTCCTAAAAACTAACTTCGGGCATATACTAAATTTCATCAGAGATTTGGCAATATATATATATATATATATATATATATATATATATGTATATATATATTCTTCAAAACAATTTATTTTACAGACGATTCAGCATTAAATAAGCGATAAGTGTCCATATGTGCTTACACAGTATATATAGCAATGAAGCTAGATATTTTCTTGTGGGCATATTTCATTGATCACCAGAGATGTGGTATTTAGCTTTAATTGCGCGTTTCCACTTGTCGAGATATATTGCAGTATTGGTTGAAAGTATAGTCGAGCATGAGTGTCCAGTGTCCGACATATATATATATATATATATATAAAGAGAGAGAGAGAGAGAGAGAGAGAGAGAGAGGAAGAGAGAGAGAGAGAGAGCGTACTCAGGGCGTATGATTAGAAATACTTGATTTTAAGTAGCAACTATTCACTTTAAAACAAAAGAATTGAAAGTGCTGGTCTGATTATCGAGGGTTAATGGTTTTGTTTTACGGAGTAACGCCATTTTCTTGGTCATTTAGCGCCGAATTAAGTTATTTTAATAAATATTTAAAACAATTCATTTTAGAATAAATATTGTTTTCTGTTTACACACAGTTAAATGTCAAAACAGTTCTATTTCAAAGAATTCAGTTTAGCATAAGTACACAGTTTAAGCATCAAAAACAGTTCTATTTTAAACAATTCCGTTTACATAAGTAGGCAGTTTATTTCTATTTGACCAATAGATAGGAACCTATCAGGTGCTACCACTTCGGTACAGAATGTACCTGGGAGCAATAGCAATAAAGGGGTACTCTGCTTTCTCCAAAGCCCCTGATTTACTGGAGCTTCATCATCACATTATTTAGTGTCATATACAGAAAACTGCACCCTCCCCACGTGAGGTATGCGTCCTGCAGAGAATGCGACATTAATCTGACTTAGTTTTACTTTCCAAAAGTATAGAAGGTTGCTTAAAATATAAGCATTTTTGTAAATGATTACTTGCCCACTTTCATATAAACCCAAGATAGGAATAATTTGTTTTTCCGCATAGAATATCGGAAATGATATCATTAGGTATTATTTATGACCAATTTCTATAGCTCTGACACTCAGGAAGCAAAAGCATGAATATATACCAGTCTGAAAATATGTAAACTTATTTATGTGAACTCAATCAGTGCAGATTTATGGGAAACGGATTTATAGGATTAGGTCACAAGGCTTTATGCATTGTTAATGATTGAATAGGTCTAATCGACCTGAAATATTTTTGAAAGAAATGCATTTTGCAATGAATTATTGTCATCTAGACTATATATCAGAAAAGAAAAATTGAAAAATATTTCATATTTATCCGGAAAAAGGAATTGTCAAATTGCAGTTTACAAATGTTGGTCGTTAGATGAATTCTACTTTGGCAGGCTACAAGGGAGATCATTTTTTTTATCGATTTTCAAGTAAAATGAAATAAACATGCTAAGAAAAATAAGAAATATATCATCATCATCATCATATCGTGCTGGCAGCACGGATATCCCTGACCATCTCTCGCCACTCCTCCCTATCGTTCATCGCCCTAGGTAGGTCTTCAGGACAACATCCTGTATCCTCACATAGCTGCTGAATGTACGTTCGAGCTGGTCGTCCTGCTTTTGCGCGACCATGTGTGGGGATCCATAAGAGTACATCTCTTATGAGTTCATGTCTGCTTCTCCAGCAGTGTCCTGCATGTCTGGTTCGTCTAACTTGAATAGTTTTCGTGATAGGGGGCAGGTGGCCGTACAGTTTGTGTCTTGTGGGGTGTTGCTGCCAGGACTTGTTCAGGATTGCACGCAGCATTCTTGTGTAATTGCCATCGGAGATTTCTAGAATTAATGCAGCGTTTTATAATTTAGTCATTATCTTTTTATATATATATATATATATATATATATATATATATATATAATAAAACTGAAAGAATGTGAAAAGAGAGATAAGTACGTCGACTTTGCTAGGGAATTGAAAAAACTGTGGAACATGCAGGTGACAATCATACCAATATATATATATATATATATATATATAGAGAGAGAGAGAGAGAGAGAGAGAGTATTTTTAAAATTTCATAATATTTCAAATGTACAGGGTGGTACTGAAAAATTGATATAATTTCGTAAACTAATAATTTAAGCAATTTTCGTTCAAAGGAGGGCAAATGGTATGTATATATTATACAGATTCTGTGATACGGACAAAATTTTAAAATGGTTTGGAAATCGTATGCATTTTAAGATACTTTCAAATCCTGAAGAGACAAGAGTTCGTTTTGATCATTTCAGAACAGAGAAAATAGTGTGATAATCAAATAGTGATGAGAAAATAGATACCAGGAAATGACCGTGTTTTCTTTCTGAGAATTTTAAAGTATATTAAAGTTTTCTAAAATGAATACGCTTTTTAAAGATTTATATTATAAATTTAAGAATAAGATTGATTTATATCATAAATTTATAGGTTTGGTTTGGTTTCTTTGTTTAATGGCATATCAATCTTTCTAGGTCATTTAATGCCAAAGCCATTCTTCTAGAAGAACAGTAGTGGTACTATTTAACCCATAGCTGGGACGATGAAAGGGGTTCACACCTTTCTCAAGGGTATTTGCCTGAAAGTGAGCATAATAGGGCGAGTGGAGTACAAACTCGCTTACAACGATTCCTCAGTCCATCGCTTTAGCCATTACACCACGAGGACACCCCCTATAAATTTATAGAGATAGATTTATATTGATAAATCAATATAGTAATAAGTATATATATATATATATAA
>OY757933.1:44636275-44821275 GCA_963585895.1 Sepioteuthis lessoniana
TATCAGTTATCAGTTCCTCGTTACTCCTTCTGCATTTCCTAGCTTATGTTGCTCGTCTTATTTTGATATATTTTTTTGAATGGGAGGCAAGTGACACTGCAGCTGCTGTTTGAAGTGTGCTTTTTCCAGGATTTGTTCACAAATGTATGCCGCACCATGGTGTAGTTACCATCAAACATTTCTTCTCAACTCCGGTTAATTCCACGTGGTGCCATCAAACAATAGCACTGACACAGCAACATCTAGCAAGAATGCCTACTTTTACTTCATAAATAGATTGAATTTTGATATGATCGATAACTTTTCGAGATCAGACAATGTCTTTCGTATGTGTGTATTGATATAAGATACTTTTCATTTAGTGTGAAGTTGACACTATCTTGTTTAAAACATATAAACGCTGTTTTACACACGTTGAAATATACGACCCCTGGATGTTGACGAAAAATAGAGAACACGTATATGTATAGATATTATCTTGTATTTTTATTCTTTGACAGTGACTCTTGTATAGAGCAAGAGAGCTGTCGGAAAGATTTTGTGCACACAAAGGAGCTGTAAGGAGTTCTAATAGCGAGCGGAAACTAACATCAATCCACTCGGCCATGCTTATTCACCTACACTGTGCTTCTTTTTCATGGGCCGTGCTTTACATTCACGCAATGTTTGCACTCCGTTAGTCATGACTTACACCCACGCGTTTTTATGCCTTGGGTATTACACTTATGCATTGCTTCTTTTCCGGTAGTTACTGTGTTGTTTTTATCAACAGCTGGATATATCTGTTAACAATATCCACCAAGTTCATCACCGGCCAAGGCAATATATTACAGCGTTCACATAGAGGAAAATACTTATCGTAGGTTAAAACTGAATTTAAGACTTGTTACACTTCTTGTCTCAGCAATTGTGGAACTGGGAACAATAAAATATTGGTGATTGAAAAAGATACGTACTACTTAGCATTCATGTGGAGTGCTTACATTTAAAAAAGAACCTCTGGCTTAAAAAGTTATCGAAGACTTCAGGATTCCAAAATGGAAATATAACTAAATCAAGGCTGATAACCCCAACTGTGATGACAGTATAATAGTATTTTGGAGCTATAAGATGCATTATTAGTTATTAATATTATTACAACTTGCGAAAATAATTGGGTATCACACTTATAGAAATTCCTATAAAGAATTTTATTTAGAATTAAATAAACTAATAAAATATAAGACACAGAATGTTATCTGAGACTAATACGCAAAGTTCAGCTATAGAATCAAAATGGTTTGTGTCTTTTCTGTTATTGGTTTCTTTACTGCTATATAAAAACAAACGGAGGCGAACGTCCACTATGTGTACTCTTTTTTTTCTTTCAGGCTTAGAATACACTGACTATATCCTCTTCTAAGGGTGATGATCCTTCTAGAATAAGTATATCCTATTAAATGCATCTGACGGTAAAGATCGCAATTTTGAGACTAGAGCTGTGCGAAGTAGTCTTTCATGGTTATCTCGTTGATTCTTTCTTATCTGAAGTGGTTTTACCTATAAGCATTCAATTTATGATTCAGATCGAGTTATTTTACCTGTTAGCATTCAGTCTCTGTCTCAAATTGAGCTATTTCACCAGTTTGCATTCAATCTATGGTTCAAATTGAGCTATTAATATTCAATTAAACCATGTGAAAAATAGTAAAATATCTACACAAATAATTTATATATCAATTTGAAATGAATACGATAAACATCTGATCATAAAATAACTCTTAACGGTTTGACATGCCGTTAAAATTAATCAATCAATCTAAGCATTAGAAACTTAGTTTTGAAGGAAGCAAAAAGTATGTAAAATCAGGGTTTATAGAATTTATTAGTAATGGACTGTAAGCCCAATGAATAGAAATAATCAACTGAAACCATATAATTATGAATATTAGATAGAAATACTTGATATCATATGACTGCACTATATTCGTAAAAAACAATTACACAAATATAGAGTTGTAATGAATGCGATAATACTATCTACCGATATATATGGTATTACTTAGATTAGTCACGAAAAAAACAAGTAAATATTTTAGAATAACTAGAAATCTGAGAAATAATCCCCATTTGCCTATACAGAGATGATCGAAACCGGCGAAAACATGCATGACACGTAAAAACCCAAAAAAAGTGTTGTCACTTGACTTCTAAGTGAAATTCAGCGGATTCTACTAATATGAAAATTTGAATACTTCTACTACCAATAATAATAATAATAATAATAGTCTGGGAAAATAGCATTTGTTATAAACTGAAGCAATTTGAGAAAAATCGATAACTTTCCATTTGATTTTATCGGAAACTCTTTGGTGTTCCTTACAAATTAGATTAAAAAATACTATACGTATGATTCTTTAGAAAAATTACAGAAAACATGATAAACAAAATTGAGGAAACAATTACAAATCTATCTATCTATCTATCTATATATCTATCTATGTGTGTGTGTATGCATCCTTTGATGTTCTAAATGCCATATGCTTTTTAAACTGTCCTTAGGCATCAACAGATCTCACTGATACGAGACAACAAGTAACGTATCATGAGTACATTTCTTCTGATCCATTGCAATGATTTTCTTTTTAGAACTCTCATGCTCGCCAATAGCAATTGCGGATCGGGTTTTTCGTATCACAAATCACAATAAGAAGCGTTATATATATATATATATATATATATATATATATATATATATATATATATATATATATATATAGGCGTGTCTTTCTGTCTGCCTGTGTGGGCGCTTTTGTGTATGTTTATGTGTGCACGTGATTCATTCAATAAATGATAGTCATTTTGCCTTGGGCAAACGCAATAGGAAGCACTGTTTACAGTTGCACCTTTATTTTTAACGAAATCAATAGTGACAGGTCGTATTATAGCCCAGATGCCTGTCAGTAAGACCTTATTTACTGAACGCTGCGCCCGGAACCTTTTTTTCATCTTAGAGTCTCAGTATATATATATATATATATAAGTATTATTCGGTCCAGTTAAACCAGAGTTGGGAGTAATTCCTTCAGGACAAGAACATCATTCAGGAGGCGAACATTTAAATTTTCCTGGTAGAGAGCTCAATGTAATTGATTTTACAGAGCAATATTTCTTTAAAGAAAAAAAACAAAGACCGGTTATTTTAGGATTATAAATTTATTTCCATCCTGTTTTCGTTTCTGGTGTGAACCAAAAACATGAAGAAAAATATAACAGGACCTCTTCAGATCCAATTCTTTTTTTATCCATTTGATCTGAAGAAGTCCTGTTATATTTTTTGTGTTTTTGGTTTACACCAAACGAAAACAGGATGGAAATAAATTTATAATCCTAAAATAACCGGTCTTTGTTTTTTTCTTTAAAAGATATATATATATATATATATATATGCTTTGTTGTTTTGTTTTTTTATTGTCTGGGCTTTATTGCATATCGACTATTGTAAGTTATTTAATGCCAAATCGTTGTTATAAATACATATTAAAAAAGTGATTTGTTAACACATTTTGTAGATAATATTTTTAAATAACCCTTAGCTCTTTTTTGCGCATAGTTAAATATCTTAAAGTATTTATATCTAACAAGGATAATTCTTTTTACTATAAATTATTTTTTAGCACACATTTAAATGGATATACAAATTATTTGTAGGTGATTAGGTTGTAGTGTCTCATCAACAGAAAAAGACATTGACACGCGGCTAACAAAGGCACGGACAGCTACCGATAAGATATCGATCATATGGAAATCAGACCTGACCGATAAAATTAAACGCAGTTTCTTCCAGGCAGCGGTCGTGTCGATACTGCTGTATGGATGCACCACTTGGACGCTAACAAAACGGCTGGAGAAGAAGCTAGACGGCAATTACACATGAATGTTGAGTGCAATATTGAATAAGTCCTGGCGGCAACACCCTACAAAGCACCAACTACACGGCCACCTGCCTCCCATCACGAAAGCTATCCGCGTTAGACGAACCAGGCACGCAGGATACTGTTGGAGAAGCAGAGACGAGCTCATAAGTGATGTACTCCTATGAACCCTGACATATGGCCGAGCAAAAGCAGAATGACCAGCTCGAACATACATACAGCAGCTACATGAGGATACGGGATGTAGCCCTGAAGACTTGCCGAAGGTGATGAACGATAGGGAGATGTGGAGAGAGAGGGTCAAGGATATCCGTGCAAGCGGCACGACACGATGATGATGATGATTTTGTTAGCATTGTAATAATGTTTTTGTTTCTACATTATTCAATTGTTTCAGTTATTATCTAACTCTTGTAATTCTATTCAATATTAATCCTTTATTCATAGGGAAGGATTTATACATAGCGAAGGTTTTACAAGTATTGCAGTGTAATACGAACCATTCTATTTAACTTCATTTGTAAACAGTTGAATTGTCCATGTACTGTAGATTCAGTCAAAATTTCTATCATTCTTTGTCTACACCCTTTCTGTATAGGATTCCTTTTTAAAATAATATTGAAGTACTTTTTTGTTGTCTTCTCAAGTCAATGTATTTTGTTTTTGTCTTTCAACTAAGTAGTTCTTTTTGTTGTTGTTTGTGCACCTGAAATGAGAACAGCCAACATTCGCAAGATGCCAACAATTTCCGCATGTCGGTTATCAAGGGAAAACCTACCGATCATGACAGTCAATTCTATTTTCTAGGTCTCATTTCGATTTAAATTTAGTGTAGTCATTTTTCTTGGGCAGTATATTTCAGCAAGACCACACCCAAGTGTTGATAATTATCTGAACAGCTGGAACAGATATGACTTGGAACTCATACCAGACGACACTTGACCGGTCCACAGAAAAAAAAAACTTTAAAAAAAATCTGATTTTAAACTTAGTAAGATTTATATTAGTAAAATCAAAGGAGTTAAAGATTTTGTAAAACATTTTTTAGTTTAAATCTTCATTGGCTACTTAGATAATACTTTATGTATAGATTGACTTATAACTTATATGAATGATACATTGTTTGAATCAGAGCGATTATGGGATATTCAGCAATGCTTATCATCTCACATAAATTCCAAACTACTTTAAACTCGACAATCAGTCACTTATTACTTAACTGCTTCTTGTCTGTTGCGTGTCGTGGAGAAGTGAAATTGTATTATCAGTAGTATAATTGTTACTCCTTTAAGAATTTTTCTCGCCAGCTTTAGTTGATTGTTTTCCATATAAAATTGAATGACAGCACTTCCTTTCAAGTCTCTATCAAGAGTCCAGATCTCTTCTTAGTATACTAGTCGATCTTAGAAATGCTATAGTTTAGATGGTCTCAATTTTTCTTCTTATTTCCATGTCTTCAAGTCCCTTTACCAATCCTGTAATGATTTATCCAAAAGCACCAATTTCAATTGGTTTCAGCGTAACTTGCATTACTTTAGTTCTTTGCGTTACTTTAGTTCTCTAGACATGGTCTAGATAATTGTCACTCTTTTAGATTTTATTTAATTTCATTTTATTATTTGCTGGTACAGCAAAGTCCATTATTCGGCACGCTCCCATTTTCTGTTGATTATCATTTGGTTTCGTTGTCTGGCCCCAATTGAGTGATACATTTCGATCTCAAACTCCTAGAAAACCTTCTGTGTCTCTTTCCGCAGGATTGATTCCTTGTTGAAGATATACAGCTTGTTTGTTCGGTCAAATTCAAATTTCATGCACAATTCCCAGTGGATCACCTTCTTCACTCAGTCGTGACTAGTCTTATCGTCTTTTTCCGCTATTATACTTATTATAAGTGAAACCATATAGCCGTATCCTAAAAAGTAATTACTATTAAATAGAAATAATCACTTGAAGGCATATATCTATTACGATTTGATAGAATTACTTGAAACCGTACAAAAATATACAAATTATTTGTTCATTCGTTTTGGTTTCTTGGTTTCTTAGTTTCATGGCACGTCAATCCTACTTGGGTATTCAAGGAAAAGCCATTCTTGAAACACATATGTAGTACTTTTTGATATATAAACGGGGTATAAGGAGTTTCGAAAGAGATGGTAATCGGTTTATTAGTGTTCGAATAAGATTATTACAATGACTCAGCACACCATACCACGGGGTCGCCTCCTTATCTGGTAAAGATACTTGATATTATACAACTAAAGCTCTTAAAAAAAACTTCACAACAATGTAAATATACACGCAATAAGGATCGTAATTCCTTAACATCTATGCATATAAAAACAATTCAAGCATTTGTGCCGCATCCTTGATATATATATATATATATATATATCAAGAAAAGAACAATATTCGGTCACATTAGGATTATTTTCTATGATCTGATGAAGTCCTGTTTAAAATTATTTTAGAGTCTTTAACAGGATTGAAATAATATTTTTTATCTTAATATGATCGAATATTTTTTTTCTTGAAACAATGTTATTTGCTCGGTGAATTTGTTTACATTGAACTCTTTACCAGGAATATTTAAATATTAGAAATTTGAATAATTTATTTGTACTAACGGAATTATTCCCTATATCGGATTTACTGGATTGAAGAATACCTTATATATATATATATATATATATATATATATACGTGGTGAATTCAATAAGTTTCCAGACTTTTTGTACAGGCATTTAAAATTGTCGTAGACTCTTGAAGATTCAGTATGTTATTGCTATACATCTTATGAGATGACAGACCGATTCTTATGATTTCAGCTTCAAACAAACAGCTACAGCAGGAATTGAAATACAACCTACTAAAACCTGTCACGGCTAGTGAATTTCAAAAATGCAATCTGGACGTGAGGATATGCAATAAAATTATGTTTTACACTTGGAAAAAAATACCACAGAAACGTATGGAATACTCCAGATTGCTTTTGAAGCATGTTGCATGACTCGAGCATCAGTTTTCGAGTGGCATAAGAGATTCCAGGAAGGCAGGGAGTCTGTGAGGGATGATGAGAGGGGTAGGAGGTGTAAGGAAGTCAATACAACAGAGTTGATTGGCCAAAGAGTTAGGGGTAGGGTTACTATGTTGAGGTTTTTGGGGAGTTCAGGGAGAGATTCCATCGAAAGAGACCTGCACTCTTCAAATCGGGTCCGTGGCATTTCCACCAGGACAATGCACCAGTCCACAACTCCATCCTTGTCACAGACTATTTGACCAAGATAGGCATCAAGACAGTTTCTCAGCCTCCCTATAGTCCAGACCTTGCTCCCTGTGACTTTTGGTTATTCCCTTAGCTCAGAGGCTGTCGTTATGAGACAATTGAGGAGATGAAAGAGGCTGTGACGAAGGTCATTGACACGCTCACATAAGAGCACTTCCATGGGGCCTTCTGGAAGTTGTTCGAACAGTAGAACAGGTGCACTGCTGCCGGAGGATAGTACTTCGAAGGGGACTAGAGTTTCATGTGTGTACTGTCGATAAAAGTGCCCATTCGAAAAATATCTTGAAACTTATTTAATGAATCTTATATATATATATATATATATATATATATATATGCGTGTGTGTGTGTGTGTGTGTGTGTGTGTGTGTGTGTGTGTGTGTGTAACACATTAGTTCCATTATTTGAAACACTCTCTCTGGTAAAAACGTAGAATTAGAACATTTATAAGTTGTTAAACTTACTTTTCTAGAGTTTTAATTCAACGAAATCCATACTTAAAAGTCTAAAGCAGAGGTTCCCAAATTTTTTAGGACTCGCACCGCTAGAGAACTTACAATATTATCTTGGAACCCCTTCTATACATATACAAAGTAATATTTAATATGGGAATGAATAAAACACTTTATGCTAAGTTTGAGTAACTGATTTATTGAAGCTAATTTTGGAATGATATGAAAAAGAAGAAAACATATTCTAAAAATTTAAAATACGAATAAAGATTACAAACAAATTTCAGTTGGTAATTTAAATGCTATATGTATTACATCATTACTTTTGCACTGGCTGATTTAACAAAAGCGTTATTTTCTTTTCCGTATACTATTAAAATAATTAAAACTAACTGCAAAATAATTAAAAAAAAACGTGAATGTTTATCCTATTGAAATTTTAAACTTTTAGTTTATTTATCATTTTTTTAAATCACCAAATCCATGGTTTCGCATCCCTTAAAAAAATCTTGCAACGCTAGGGGATGCGGTCACCTCCTTTTGGGACCTACTGGTCTAAAGGGCCTCATATATATATATATATATATATATATATATATATATATATATATATATATATATATTGTTTTTTCTTCTCTCACACATATGCGCATGTATCTATGTTCAAAAATGAGTAAATATGCAACAGGCAGTTTTAAAAACTGTATTTATGTACTACGTAATTTCTCATGTGATTTTTGCATAATGGCAGAATAATGAAGGGGCATTTCTGAATTAAACAAAGGCCAATAAGATCAGTGAAATAATTTTCATATCCACGAAATTGAATTTAATTTATACTTAAAAAATAATCCATCATTCTCATGGTGTTTTTAATTGAAGCATGTTTAAATTGATTATCGATGCACAATATCATTAAAAAAACGGTAAAAAATGAATTGAATTAGGGGTCATATCTATATCTAATCTTGTGAATACGCGAATGCTAGATACTTCCAGTTGATAAAATGATTTCGGTCACAATAATGTTTTCGTCAGCGAACCGTATATACTCGAATATCAGTCGAACTGACTCAAGCTAATACATGAATCATTCCAGCATGTCTTCAATTCATGACTTCGGTATAATGTTAACATATACTAAATAAGAAAAAGTAGCGTTCAGTTTGTTCTGGTGACTATCAATACTGTAAATGCACAAATATAAGTTTAACCACCAACTGCTTATGAAATATTATTGCAATCACAGATTAAAAGTATCGATAATTGAAAGTGACTTGTCTTGATACACTGAAAATAGTCAGCAAGTCATAACAATAAGAATGTATTATAGAAATTGTACAGCTGTAAACGATTTGATTCAAATTTCAAAGCAATCAGATTAAAGATTCTATGAACCCAACTTCTTCTTGTTGCGTTTGTTGTTGTTGATGTTTTTTTTTTCTTTTTCTCTTCCCCCTCTATCTATATATATAAAATGACTGTTTTAGTAGTAGCTTTCGTACATATATATATATATATATATATATATATGTGTGTGTGTGTGTGTGTGTGTGTGTGTATATATCAGGTGAAGTCCATCAGAGCATTGTGGTTAACATGCTTAATTCCGACATCGTAGTAATCGAGTTCGAACACTTCTCGCACTATTATGTTCTTTTTCGGACTTGGGAAAGATATAAACCCTCTTCGTCCTTCCTCAACATTTTGATGGATACTACTAAGTAAGTAAAGTCGGCGACCTCAGTCGAATGGGACCCGAAGGCTCCCTTTTCAATAGGTACTACACCGAGGTGTAGGGAAGGGCGAAACTCCATTCCCTGGATTGCTCCACTTTACCCTTAATTCATACCTTGTAATGCTGAGTGTTAGGCAAGGCGGCATCAAGTACGATTTTTAGGTCTTTTGGATGACTCCACCTAGGATTGAACCTCCGTCTTCAGAACCATTGGCTAACACTCTAACAATTAGACCAATGGCACGGTAATGACAACTGTTTGTATTCTTTTCTTTTTTTTAGATCCCCGTAGTGTAAAGGTTATCGTCGTAGGAAATGGACACATCGACATGACTTCAAATCCTGGACTAGACTGATTGCATTTCACATAGCGCTAATACTCTTGAAAAAGCAATTAATCCAATTATTCTCCCGCCATCTATGGGTAAACAGTAGGGCAGACTAGGTTTCTCAGCTTTGGCGAGGCAACTAGTCTAGGAGAAGGTAAACTCTCAATTCAAACCTGTTAAACTTCGCTTAAAAATTGACTTTGTGTTATATCCTGCCCCATTAGAGGGGTTGGTAAATATGTATTTTTTTTACAAGAATAGCTTTGGAATTAGATAACCCCTGAAGGTTATTATGCCATTAAGCAAAGAAATAACAAAGCTTTCACTGCTTGTTTGTCTGTCTGTCTCTGTCTGTCTCTCTCTGTCTCTCTCTCGCTCGCTATATATATATATATATATATGTGTATATAAATAACATTGTCTATATATACGTTAGGATAGCGTAGACAGAGTCAACAGCGCTTTATCAAAGAACGTTTTTGCCAATGTGATCATCAAACCAAGAGGTTCCCAATGAAGTCAGTATCCTTTTATTATCTTTAATCCTAATGAAGTGTTCATGCATGTGTTAACTAATAATTTTCAATTACAGTTTGAGTGACAAGAAGTCTCCTCAAGTCTCCACGACACTTTTTTTTAGCATTCCGCCATATCTTAATACTGCCGTAGTCTGTATGGTCTCTAATTGTCCTCTCATTTCCCAGTTCACCAGTCCCTTTACCAATAATTTGGCGTTTGCTTTTTTTGGTTTGGTTTTATGGCATATCAACCATCGTAGCTTATTATAAATACACAGTTCTATTTCAAACAATACAATTTAGTAGAAGTATAGTTATTTGTTTACACACAGTTAAATGTCAAATATATTCTATTTCAAACAATTCAATTTAGCATAAGTACAGTTTCAATGTAAAAAAAGAAAAAAAAAAATAGTTCTTGTCCAAACAATTCAATTCAGCATGCAAAAACAGTTACATTTTAAACAATACAGTTTAGTATAAGGACACGGTTTATTTCTATTTGACCAATAGATTGCACCTCATCAAGTGCTCTCACTCCAGGCCAAAATGGACCTGGGAGTGAAGGCAATGAAGGGGCACGAAACATTCCCCAAAGCTCTGACATTACAGGAACCGCACCATTAGATTGTTTAGTGTCATATATAGGACACTCTTTATGTGAAGTAGGGACTTACTCCTCTGCAGAAAATCAGTCGTTGTAATCAAGAGCCCTAACCGACTGGACAACAACCATTAAATGATTCGTCCGACTGCACCAATTACAATCAGTATCACCGTCATCTTCGTTATTCATTGCTTTTTTTTTCTATAGTCCTCAAGGAAGGTCTAAACCTAGATTAATCTTAAACAAATATTCTTATTATTTCATTGTATTTTTCTTTTTTTTTTAATTTTTCGAACTTATTTCTCTGGCCACCTTACTGAAATTTACTTTTTGTCTACATTTTTATAAAAGTTCTGATCATATATCTTAATAGGTTTGTGTGTGTGTGTGTGTGTGTGTGTTTGTGTGTGTGTTTTTGTATGTGTGTATGTGTTTGTATGTGTGTATATGTGTATGCATATGAATATATCCACCTGAAATTGATTTAAATAATATTTTATCGATTTTTTTTTAATTATAAAGAATCTTTGCACTCAAGGTGCAACATGCAATGAACTGTCAGATAAATATGTGAAATCCCAGGTAAGGTTTCTGGCTCTAATTCCTTCCTGTCTTCCTAACCACCTTCTAAACACACATACATTCACACGCACTCTCTCTCTCTCTCTCTTTCACGCACACACTTTCTCTCTCTCTCTCTCTCTCTCTCTCACACCCCATATATATATATATATATATATATATTGCTATTCAAACTTTTACATGTAAATTAATTACAATTTAATTAAATAGAATTATGATCTGCTGGAATTAATCTCTTGAATGGACAATTATTTTTTTGATTTAATTAAAATTTTAAAGTAATTAAAAATTGATTAAATAATCAAGCAACAATATAATTTTCATTTCACTTTGCATTGTAATAATATACTATAAAAATACATACACAATCACACAAGTACACATACACACACACACACTCACACACAAGCAAATACAAATGTGTGCATATGTTTTTTTATATGCAATTATTCTTTTTTTTTTCTCAGTTCACCCCATATATATATATATATATAGGAGAGAAGTTTAGTTGGTTGGTTATTTTTAATGGCATAACAAACTTTGCAAGTTTTTGATGCGAAATCTAAGTTTTTTTTTATACATATATGATTTCATATGTATTAATGAATCGGTAGAAATAATTTTCATTAATTTCATGTGTAAGAGTTAACGGTTAGAAATGATTTTCATTAACTTTTTCGCTCGATGAGCTTGTTCCTCAGCCACAGCCTTCTTTGACCTCTAAGATTAAAAAAAAAAAGATTGGCTGTTTATTTGCTAAGAAAGGAAATTGTGGAATACGGTCAAGGCATTGTCATGTAGGGCCTACAGCTTGAATAGACCAGCCGATTCAGAAAGAGTGAAGTGAAGAGTTGCTAATTACGTAACTACTGCGAACCCCGATCGTGGACAACTCAGCCACCTGATCCACTGTTAAAAGGGACCACAGGGGGGGCGAAGTTATACTCTTATGCTTAGTTGCAATTGTCTCAATCTACAGCCCTAGTCGAGAGTGAGGGATATAAGACTAAAAGAGACTATATATATATATATACTTGCTGTACCCAGCCACACGTTGCTGTGGCTCGGTTTGTTTAAATGGGGAAAAAGAAGAAAATGCATGTTTTTAATATGTTTAATTTTCCAATACTTGTGTATACACAATATTTTTAGTAGTTCCATCTTTTTGTGTAGATAAAGAGATTGTCTGAATTGCCAACTCTGGAACAGGCAACATATAATTGCCCATGTGAGAAGCAACCAGTGTGGAAATATAAGCCGCACAATTTTAAAGATTGTACCTGTGCTTTGTTGATCGTGATTGCAAATGCCAATCGAATTGGGAATTGCAATCTCATAAATTGAAATTACATATCTGTTGGAATCAGAGGAATTCGCGGGTGAGGATATCTTCGCCTTTGAAAGGCCCTGTCAAAATTTTTGTTTCAATGAGGTTGGTCATTATTCTTTTTACTGAAAGACGTGTGCCATTAGAAAACTTGGGATGGTTAATATTTCGCAACATGATAAAGTATTTATTAAACAGCAAAATAAATGGGATATCAATAATGAAGAAAAAATTTAAGAATAGGTTTTTAGAATAAAAAGAAATTTACTTACAACTGGTCCAACGAAATATGGTTTAAAGTATATTAACGAAAGAAAACTTTTTAAAGAATGTCTTTCTTTGAAGTTAAACAACAGAAAAGAAAAGAAAATATTTAGTAAACAATTCGTTACTACTGAACCGACGAAGTATGGTTTAAAGTTTAGTGTCTTATCTATAATAATAATAAAAGAAAAGAAAACTTTTTAAGGAATGTCTTTCTTTGAAGTTAACCAACAAAAAATAAAATAAAAAATATTTAGTAAACAATTCGTTACTACTGAACAGACGAAATATGGTTTAAGAAAGAAAACTTTTTAATCGCTGTCTTTCGTTGAAGTTAAACAAAAAAAAAAGGAAAATTTGGAAACAATTCGTAAGAATAAATAAAAAAAATCACACACTACTGAACCAACGAAATATGGTTCAGAAACGTGATGAAGCAGAAAATGAAACTACGTGTAAAATTCTTGGAAAAGGGAAATAATATTTATCTTCATGATTCGAGGTCGTCTTTTCTCGGAAAAAAACGACTTATTAAAAATTTTTTTTTTTAAATTATTGAATTATTTTTAGACAATAAGTATACAAAAACACTCCTGAATTCAAATAAAATATTCTCTGAAAATTTTAAACAAATTAGTGGTATAAAACTGGAGATTATCGGTTAGTAACAAACAGTTACATTTTATTTATATAGATATATATATGTTTTGATATATGTCAGTAGCTTATAATATTACATGATATATGTCAGTAGCTTATAATATTACAAGATTTATTAAGCACAACGCTCCATAAATTGAAATAAAAGATAATTTTTAATCCAACATCCATGTTATAATACGAATAAAATATTCACCGATATTAACAGCAGTGCTTTGTGTTTTCTCTTTAAAACGCAGTTTTCTTTGAGATTGATGCAATGGTTTATCGTAAATAAATTAAATAACAAATTGCTTTGTAACTGTATGAATATGGAAAAACAATTTTACTCTCACCTTCACTCGTTTATTTCCAAACTAATAGCGTGATATATATATATATATATATATATATATATATATATATGAAACAATAAGATATGAAATACATCTATAATTCCATGGCGTCAACTCGACCATAGGTGTAGCATTACCGCTTATGTTTCAGTCGAACGCCGTGGTAACCTCACCGGCATAAAAAGAGACGAAAACAAAACAGTGTGTTGGTTTGCTGGATACGAAAGTTTCTTTACGACTATCTTTTCATATCAGTCACCGAAAAGAGAGATATTGAGTAGGAAATGTGTCAACTTATTTAGAGAGACTGAGGGAACAAGAAGTATGGGCAGAAAGAGATTTCTTCATTTCTTCTCCACTGACTTAGTCGCTCCCTCCCTCGAGGTTTAGTCTCTCGTCTGTGCCCGCTTAACTTCTTTTGATTCCCTTTCTCTGACTGCTCCCTACTGCCGTCAATCATTTTATTATACGTATTCCTCGAACCATTTCTTAATTAATGTTTTTATTAAACGTCATCCTACAATTTTTTTGTGACATGTCTACGCAAAACAAGGTTTATTCGACATGACCATTAAAAATCGAACCCTCACTTGCTTTGAACAAGTTTAGCTAGATTTATTGCTATGATAGTTAACAAAAATCCTGAATTATTTTACATTCCTAAAAATGTGATATTTACATTGTTTCTAGTAATTATACTGCCCAGTTGAATAACGTTTTAGGAAGCCTGAGTTATACAACGTTTTAAACGATCGTTTCTCTCTCCCTCTCTCTCTCTATATATATATATATATATACAACAGAATGTTCGAACCTAAGGCTCTCTTTGCAATAACTACTACACCAAGGTGTAGGGGAGGGTACTACTCCTTTCTCAGGATTGCTCCTCTTTATCCTTGATACGTACCTTATATCGGTGAGTGTTAAGCAAGGAGGTATCATGGACCATTTTTAAATTCTTTGGTACAAGTGACCTGGGATTAAACCCAGGCCTTTCAGATCATTGGCAAACTCTCTACCTACTCAGCCAATGTGCCGGTTAGGGTTGTGCGACAAAAATACCACCTATATAGAGAATATCGTATGTAAATATTCAGGTGAAATTAATTGCATGATGAACTTTTATTTGAGACGTAATTCTAGAAATGTCACCTTTCGAAAGAATTCTAAAGAAATATATAAAACGTCCTTTCTTAAAAAGATTAGTTGCTGTTGCTGATTTCAACCGTACAACAAATTCAGCTTAGTCTGTGGTCGACTGCTTTGTTGGTGATGACTTTTTGTCAATAAAGAAAAAGTCCCCCATCACGTGATGATCTGGTTCCAGTGTGCTTGATCAAGCGTATCATGTTACCGTTACCATTGAAAATAGATTGAACGATGTGAACTTATGCCCCAATACCGTTTACTTCCTTTGCTAAATCACCTCCTGATCGTCACTGGATATTTTCTAATTACCAATTGCCTCTGCATAACAAAGCCTATATCAATAGACATTGAATTCATTTGCCGAGATGCTGATATATATAATTTTTGTAAATATTTATCTTTGTCAACGTATAGCTTTTGATTTGTTCAGTATATTTTCCAATATATTTTTTAGATCCGAATTTATCTTGACTAAATTTTTTCATCTCATCTTCTCTCATTCAAAAAGTAAATTTTTCACATCTCAGATTCTCCTTTTCTTTTGTTCCCCCAGAACGAGTAAAGAAAAGTATTTTCTTTTTTTAATTTTCCGTTTTTCTTTTCTTGTCTTGTCTTTATTTTATCATTGTAGATATTACACAGAATAAATATGGAGGAAGGGTTTTGTTTGGATGATGACCTGTGTATGTGTGTATTTGTGTGTATGCGTTTTCCACTGATGAATTAAGTCTATACATCACTACGTTTTCTAATAAGAGGAGAGAAAAAGGAAAAGTATCTATAGTAGATAACGACTCTGTTTCCAGCTTTCTTATAAGTACTTCTTTCATCCGATCAAACATTACGATCGGTTGGAAAGTTATGTGTAATATTTATGTACTTGGTGATGTATTGCTCTCAGTCGGGCAAACATCAATATATGGATAACAAATAGGTCGTGACGAAAAGTGATGGATAGATAGATAGATATTCTAACTTTATTCTACTTATTTCATTTTTTCAAAATCATTCATTTTTATAGTCTTTATGCTAAACAGAAAATTTATATGCGAAAAACCAATCCAATGGTTTTGGTCACCAAAAAATTAAGACTAGAGAAAACTATTCGTGCATTTCTTTTTTACTTCTCTGTCTGTTATTTGTATATATATATATATATAAGAGGATGGAAATAAATTTATAATCCCAATGTGAGCGATTTTTGTTTTTTCTTAAAGATATTATTGCTCTGTAATGGCAGTTACATTGAGCTCTTTACCAGGAAAGTTTAGATGTTCACTGTTGAATGGTCTTTTTTTCCTGATGGAATTACTCCCAACTCCGGTTTAACTAGAACGAATAACACACACACACACACAGACACACACACACACACACACACACACACACACACACACACACACACACACACATATATATATGTATATATATATATATGTGTGTGTGTGTGTGTTTATGTGATGGGAATATTGTCACCTTTCTAGATAATCAATTTTATGTATACAACTCGGTTTTTTCCAGTTTTTCTACTGTGCAACGAATTAGAATCAGTTCGGTGGAGTTTAAAAAGAAAGCATTATCATGACGCAATAAAGTCCTCGCTATATTTTTGAACACCCACGGACTTCACTGTTATTCGTCCTTACGGCATACCACCCACTCAGTTCACTTGGCATTTCCGCAGTCTTTAGATTACCTTACGACACAGGTGAATCCTGTTTTGGAAATCCATGAACTTAGAGACCTGTCAAAGTTCAATAACAATACATGGACATTTTTTGAGAGCTGAAAAGTGTTAACATTATACCGAAGTCATGATCTGATCACATGCACAAAAAAAAAACCGTAGAACATGAAAATGATTATGATATTAACTATAGTTGAAGATCTTGGAACAGTTCTTAAAAGGTTTGGCAAGCAGACTTGGGTAACTGGATATCAGAGGAAGAATCGACACCATCCTGACCAACGCACAATTTAGATCTACTAGAATACTTTGGATATTCCTGAAAACCGTTGGAAACTTGACAGCATTAAAATTTAAGAAAAAACACCAGTTAAAATGGGGGGGGGTTTCGCATAACGTAAAATCCTTTTAATATATAAGTAAAAAAAAATAGTGGTTGTCATTGTAATGAAAATCCCAGAGATATTGAAAGACTTTTTATAAGGTGAAAATCATCCAGAAATCTTTTCAAAAAGAAGATATTTTTTACTGTAGAAAGATAACAGTTTGTAAACGTCACTATTCGTGATTTCCTTTGAACACGAGACGTGACAAAACAAACAAAAATATGGTACAAACGCAAATTAATATGGAGGAATAAGACTTTTTCTTTCTTTTTTTTTCTTTAATGTAAAATGAACACTGTGGACAAGATTGTTCGATTAAGATTTTAATAACATTGAAGAAAATAGAAAAAAATTGAAGGTAGAGAAAAGGTCGATAAAAAGGGGACAAATAAGAGAATCTGGTCGACTGAGTGCGCATGCGTGTACTGATTAAAAGGAAGTGACAAGCAGTAAACCTCGATTAGTGACACGAAGCACCGCACAGGTGGGTGGAAATTTAAAGTCAATATCAATCGTTCATCCCAATTTCTCTTTCAGTTGTTGATGACTTTCTTTGCTATAATGTTGTTTTCCGCTTAAATTCTACTGTATATCTTTTTTCATTTCTTCTTCTTCTTCTTCTTCTTCTTCTTCTTCTTCTTCTTCTTCTTCTTCTTCTTCTTTACCACTTTTACTACTACTTCATATTTCTTCTCTTTGCATTTTACTTCGTGGTAAATTTCTTTGGAACGCTATGCCGTTCGAAAGAAATGTCTCTACCTCTTCCCTTGCTTATGAGTAATAATAAGACAAGTTGGGTTCGTTTGTTTAGGAAACGCTACTAGTTTGAGAGAAAGAGCATTGTAAATTTGGCCCAGTCGGCTGGGGCTGTTGAATACACTGACTGCACCTCTGCAAAGAGGTAAGACATCCCAATGAGCGTCCTGCATATGACACTGAACGATCTGATAGGGAGGCTCCAGTAATCCTGGGGCTCTTGGGAATTGCCATCACTTCCAGGTCCACTCTGGCCCGGAATAGTAGCGCCTGATAGATTTCTATCTATGGGTTAAATATAGAACTAACTGTATACTTATGCTAAACTGAATTGATTTAATTAGAACTGTTTGACTAAACTGAATTGCTTGAAATAGAAATGATTTTGACAAATTAACTGCGTACTTACATCGAAATTGCGTGCTTATGTGAAACTGAATTGTTTGAAATGGAACTATTTTGTACATTAAAACTGTACCTACGCTAAACTGAATTGTTTAATATTGAATTGTTTTGAAATTTAACTGTGTGTAAACAAAATCTCTAAGTATAGTTAACTGAATGAGCTGAATTAAAATAATTTGACCAAACTGAATAGCTTGAAATAGAAACGTTTTTGACAATTAAACTGTTTACTCATTCTAAACTGAATTGTTTGAAATAGAACTGATTATTTGCATAAAATGGAGTTGGCTTTAAATAGCCGACAAAGGTTGATATGCCATAAAACTTGTAAATCTAAACCGACTGTATCCCTCTTTAAAATGATATTCTGTCACATTCCTGCTCAAGTCATCGGTTTTGGATATATATAAAACATCTTAACTTCCTGCGATTTCTACAAATTTTTCTTCAGCTTCTTTTCTATTTCAGCTTCTTGATTTCTGTTTTTAAAAAAAAATTGGTCTTCAAAATACTTCGTAAATGATACAATGACTAAAGATCCATCTCTCTCCTTTGTTATATTTAAAGTTACCTTTACTTCATCATGTTGTTGTTGTTGTTGTTCTTCTTCTTCTTCTTCTTCTTCTTCTTCTTCTTCTTCTTCTTCTTCTTCTTCTTCTTCTTCTTCTCTAGGTACTACTGTAGAATATCTATTTCAGTTTATTACTACCATTTTTTCTCTTTTGGGGCACTTTTTTCTACACGATCTCATTTTCTACAAAATTATTGGTGTTCCAAATCCTTCTTTCTCAATCAATCGATCTGTATTTTTCTTCCTCTTCAAGGGTTTCTCATCTTTTCCCTCTTTTTATGCACTTTTCAATTTATTTTTTATTCCTAAAACTTCTTCTTCTTCTTCTTCTTCTTCTTCTTCTTCTTCTTCTTCTTCTTCTTCTTCTTCTTCTTCTTCATTATTCCATCTGTCTAGCTATCGAACAATCTATCTATTTTCAACAATGTCTTACATTTACATTTCTTTCTTTCTTTCTTTCTTTCTTTCTTTCATTTGTGATCTTTGCTTCTATTTTCTTTTCTTTAATATTTTGTGAGAATTCGTTTTCTTTAAAAGTTTCAGTATAACTTACAGATCTTTCAAATTGTCTCAATCTCTGTCTGTCTGTCTGTCTGTCTGTCTCTCTCTCTCTCTCTCTCTATATATATATATATATATAGCTTGCTCGCTCGCTCTCTCCACCACACATGTTACTACTCATTATTTTCTTTTGTCACTGTTCCATTCCACCCACTCTTTCCATTTCTTGCTATCCATTTCCAATCATTTTTTCATCTCGTCTGCTAACCTCTTGACCACTTACTTCCGTTTGGTTAGACACTGAAGCACAACACCTCCAAAAAATTTCGACTTATGACATGACACTTCCGCTTGAATCGAAGCGGAAACAAAAACCTGTGCAGGTCAGACGCTAGACAACGAATGAAGAAAATAAACACCGGAATATAAAATTTTGAATCTTTAAAGTTTTCTAACAAGCAACATAAAAAACTCAATTGCAGGCATCCGGTGACGAGGGAAGAACTGTCTTCCAATTATTAAACGTCTATTTGGCAAATCTCAGCATTAATTATTCATTAGTTTAACTGTTTGATCAACTTGTGTAACAAATAGAAAAGAGTCTCTGCGGCAGAACTGATCAGAGTATCACCAAAAGTAGAACATTGTGTTAAGGAAAATAAAACTAATGATTGTAGAAAGAAAAAAAGAAAGATAAAATAAAAATGTAGAAAGAAAGAAAGCGGAAAAAACGGTTAGGTAAATCCATGGAAAGAGAGAGAGAGAGAGAGAGAGAGAGAGAGAGAGAGGTGGGGGAGTAAGAGAAGCATCGTCTTATTAATTTACTTAACAGGTTCAAAAAAAAATTGTTCAAATTGTACCCGGGAGTTATTGCAATGGTGGGATACTTCTCAGACAGCTGATATCAGAACAGGAACCTCACAATCAGATGCTGTTTAGAGGCATACCCACAAGATTGAGATAAGAAACAATCATCAAAAAGAGGAAAGGAGGAAATTGTCCTCGGAAAAGAAAGATAATCAAAATGAAAAAGAAAAATAATGACGAATAAGAAGGGAAGTTAGTCCTAGAAAAAGAAAATAAAATCAGAAAAAAATGAATGATGATCAAGAAGAAAATAAGAATGATTATGTTAATAAAAGAAAATAGAAATGAAAGTAAAAATAGAGACAAGAAGGAAGAGGTAACTTCAGATCTTGAAGGCTGTGGGTGGGTAGACTCCTTATGTAACTCGCTCGAAGATCTAGTAAGATATTTTATGGTAAGATTGGAGAGAAATATATTCGATAATTTTCCGTGCCAGCTGTATTAGTACAAGATGGGGAAGGGTGTCTAGATTACTAAGGTGAATCCTTATGTGCATGTAAGAGTTAAGATTTAGTCCTGACACTTCGATTTTTAGTTCGGTAAGTTTGGTATTGATTGATGAGAAAATAACCCTTCTACCAAAATGCACAATTTATATCGCCGGCCTCAAATGAAATAAGTAACTAATATATCAAGTCAGTAGAAACGTTGTCGACCTAAAATCACTGAAAGTTGTAGTGTTTAAAAATAGCCACGTTCTACTTCAGTTAAGCTTCTAGTAAAGAGCATAGAAGGGGGCATAGTCTGCCAAATAGGCCCCAATTTCAACGCCTTTTATGCATGCAAGTTTTAAAATGCGCTGACCTATTCCACTGCAATGGAATAAGACGCACTAAAAAGAGTATTCTAGGTATAGAAGAAAACTGCATTTGGTGGTGAGGCTCAAATTCTGAAGATCTGTGAATTGTGGAGTAAACCTATATGGGAATTACTCGACGGTCCACTCTGATCTGGAATGTTAATACCTGTTATGGTCGTATCAAAGGGTTTTGCTTGAAGCGGGAGAGAAAGACATGGTCAGTTTTTAAAAGAAGTTTACCAAGTTTAATTTCAGAGTCTTCCGTTTCTTTGACTGGTCAACATGCTAAGCTTGTTTGTTTGTTTCATTCTTTAATGGCATATCAATCTTCTTGGGTTATTTAAAGCCAAATTCATCCTTCCAGAAGATCAGTAGTCGTATTATCTAACCAATAACTCGGAGGATTAGGGGATGCATGACATTCCCAAGGATATTTGTCCGAAAGTCAAAGTAATAACGTGACTGGAGTTCGAACTCACTTATAACGATTCTGCAGCCCATTATTACACCTCGAGGACACACTCAAGAATAATTCTCGTGAGTATTAAGACTATGTGAAATACAAACAGCACTATTCTGGATTTGAACTCGGTTCCTTGTGCCATTTTCCTTTGAAGATAACCACTACACCACAGGCTTCTAGAAATTTTTTTTATATGTATATATATATAAACAGGCGATATCTCCACACTAGACGGAATTTCTCTGAAACTAGTAGACAAATTCCCCAACCTAGGAAGCAGCGTCTAATCAACCGAAAAGGACATCGACACGTGGCTCACGAAGGCATGGACAGCTATCGATATATTGTCAGTCATATGGATAGCAAACCTGACCGATAAAATGAAACGCAGTTTCTTCCAGGAAGCGGTCGTATCGATAATGCTTTATGGATGCACGACTTGGACACTAACTAAAAGGCTGGAGAAGAAGCTAGACGGCAATTACACAAGAATGCTGAGAGCAATATTGAACATGTCCTGGCGGCAACACTCCACAAGGCACCAACTATACGGCACCTGCTGCCCATCAGGAAAACTATCCAAGTTAGACGAACCAGACATGCAGGACACTGCTAGAGAAGCAGGGACGAGCTCACAAGGAATTTACTCCTATGGACCCCCATATATGGCCAGGCAAAAGTTGGACGACCAGCTCGAACATACATACAGCAGCCATGTGAGGATACGGGATGTAGACCTGAGGACCTGCCAGTGGTAATGAACGATAGGGAGAAGTAGCAAGAGAGGTTCAGTTATATCCGTGCTAGCGGCACGACATGATGATGATATAATTTATAACCCTGCCGTAGATACTACCGCACAAACACGAGGAAACTTGCGTAACCGAAAGGATTTTTAAAAGCATATTATCACTTTTGCTTTGTTTACACATATCAGCTTTACGGCTACCGAGAGTTAAATTCATTCGAAGAGCCTTGCTTACGTGAGTGGCAACCGTTAATTCCCTTGCTAGCGATCTCAACCCCTCGAAGGTGGGGGAATATATATTGTCATACACAATCAGACTATTATGTTGTATCAGTCTTCATTGAAGCTAGACATGCAAGATTATATATATATATATATATATATATATATATATATATATATATATATATATATATATATCATGATGTACTTGAAGACAGAGGGCATAAAAGCAGGTGCAAGAGTAAAATTCTATCCCATTGAAATTCGAAGGATTAATTAACTACCAGGTTAGTCATTTTAAATTGATCAAATTACAATTCCGAATTGTACGACATCGTTGATTATCACAAACAATTCAAAAGAATTTCCCCAAAGACTGCTGATCACCAGAAGAACCTTGCTAACAACCCCATTATCGGTAATATTACTGAAGTAGATCTGGTGAAACTACAAGGATTCGTGAGTGATTTTAAACGTGATGAAAACGTAAAAAAACATGAAACTGTTTTCCTTGCAGATTATCATTTATCACAAATTATCACCCTTGTATATCAAGTATCAATTATCCATATATATATATATATATATATATATATATATATATATATATATCAATCTTGTCTCAGTCGCTCACACTTCAAGGTTTGGTGGAAAATGAAATGACTACTATATTTTTTCGAGAATGATTTAGGCAATAAATAACACAAAAAGGTTGATTTACCGTTAAACGGAGAAACCAGACAAAAACTTATCTCCATAACAAAGAAAAAAAAATCTCGTTTGGTTTGAAAATATATGATCTTCATGGAATGATATCAATTCTGTTTAAAATCATTTTCAGTGAAAATTGGGGTATACGGAGTAATCCTTTCTTACCATCACACCAAGGAAGGTAAAACTGAACAGAAAGAAATAACACAGTATAGAGAGTAAGAAGAAGAAGAAGAAGAAGAAGAAGAAGAAGAAGAAGAAGAAGAGGAAATTTTAGATTAAATGTATAACGATGGAAAAGGAAAGGAAAAAGTAAAAGCGATAACAACAAAACTAAGGAAAGAAGAAGAAGAAGAAGAAGAAGAAGAAGAAGAAGAAGAAGAAGAAGAAGAAGAAGAAATGTTAGATTAAATGTGTAACGATTGAAAAGAAAAGGAAAAAGTAAAAGCAATAACAACAAAAGTAAGGAAAGAAGAAGAAGAAGAAGAAGAAGAAGAAGAAGAAGAAGAAGAAGAAGAAGAAGAAGAAGAAGATCATTGAAAAAATTATGAAAAAAAGAACATAACGAAGAAATTTGGATTTGACAACAAATCATGATTTAAAATTAGATCGAAATGGAAAGGAAAACGTAGACGATAACCCATTTTCTTTTCTATTTAGTTTTCTATTGTTCCAATAAGATTAAATCATAAGGCGAAAATCCTGATCAGCATTTTTGGCCTTATGATTTAATCTTATTGGTTCGTTTATCAGAGTTGATAAACTGCTGTCTCCTTCCTGTTGATTTCAGCAATAAATGTGCCTTGAATCAGTAATCACAAAACCGATTTATATAATTATAACCTGGCGCAATGGAGCGAATTTCTAAGGACTGAACGATATAGAAATTATTGTTTTCTAATGTAACAATATGCTTTACATTTATAATTAACCGTAGTCTCTCTGATGGCCGGCAGATATTTGCCATATAAATGGGAGTAGGGATAAAAACTTAGTTACAACATCCATTCAATCTATTACCCAGCAATTGAAGTGCCCGTGGTGTAATTGTTATCGTCATAGGAAATGGACACGGAGACACGATTTCAATTCCTGGACGCGACTCATTGCATTTCACATAGCACTAATATTCTTGGGAAATGTATGAGTTCAATTATTCTCCCTCCAGCTATGGATAAAATAGTAGCGCAAACAGGGTTCTTCAGCCTTGGTGAGGCAACTAGTCTAGGCGAAGGAAAAACTCTGAATTCAAACCTATTAAACTCCGCTATAAAAATTGACCTTTTTGTCATATCCTACCCGGGTGGAGGGGTTGGTAAATCTGTATTACCCAGCAACTTGAAATTGGTTTAATATTAGCCCCCAGGGATTAGTTTGCTTTGTTCTTTTATTAAAAATCATGTAAACTTTCTTGGGTCGTTTAATGCCATTTACATATTTGCAAAAAGCATGAGGTGGTACTATTTAACTCATAGAAGGAGATATGAGATAATTCATACCTCTTTCGAGGGTATTAGTCCAAAAGTGAACGCAATAGCACGACTATAGCTCGAATTCACTCTCTAAGATGTCACAGTACAACACGTAAACCACTTACTGAGAATCCCGCGTAGGAGTATGCTGAAATAGATGTTATATCAATCTATATATCTGTCTATCTCAGCAATGTAACAATCTATTCATTAGTCAATAATAACCTATCAATTTATGTGCGAGTGGGCGGTGAAAATTATACTCCTATGATTTTCTTAGAAACTACCAGGAACACTAGAAGTAAAATAATGCCGATGCATAGAGCAAGTTTTCAGCTACTATACACCAATTTGTTTCCCTATTCACCACAATTAGGTCTAAAATGTTAACATTGATGAACAAAATCATTAAGCACAATGATAAAGCTGCACCCGCATTTTCACAGTCTCTATCATTATTTACATTTTTTTCTGGGGAGTTTTCACGACAGTATCAACTGGTGGAGTTTTACTGAAGTGAGTACAAGACTATTCAGGTATCTAGAACTCTTCGTAAGGACTCTGCGTGATTTTAATAAGGTTGTGGTCTAGATGGTCTTACTTTTCCTGGATGGTGTCAATTCGCCCAATCTCTTTTCCAGGCCTTTGGAGACTCTTCCAAGTGCTCCAAATACCAGTAGTATCGTAGTCATCTTTAAATCCCACTGCTTTTACAGCTCTCTAGCAAATTCTAGATATATTTACGGGTTTTCGCTCTATTTTTCCAGTTTCTTCTTACGTTATTTCTCTTGATATTGTTGCTATTGGCTGCAGTAATCCAGCGTTATTTGTGTAGATTTCTGTAATAACAAGTAAATTAAATAAAGACAACCAGTCTTTCTTTTATACTCTTGAATTTGTCACATTCATTTTAACTGGAGGCCTTTCATTCAAGTTTGAGTGACAGTGAATACTTTCTGATCTCCAGATCCTTCAGACTCTCCAAAGTAGTCTTGTTTCTTTTAACTGTGATTTGGTTTTGGTGAACACAATTGATATTTAACTTTCCAGCTCCACTCGCCTACATTTCTGGTCTTTGGATACCATTTCACGTACTCCTTGTACAATTGGTATCACTGCCAATAGTATTATAGATTTCATTCTCAACGTGTCAAAAATTAGTAAAAATCGGAGGCTGTAGCGTGTTGGTTTGTGATGCTTTTTTGATGATGATATTGAAGACCCAAAATCCCAGACGATCACTGGGATATAAATTTCAGTGGCCAACTCGGAAGGTTAAAAGGTTACGTATATACCACTGTGTTCACATTTATTATTGAATTGCAAGCTGTCAATAATGTGAGTAACATTAATTACAATTTTTATTGGTACGCTTGTATCGGTCTCCAAAAGGGGATAGAAGACTTGGAAGCCCGAGGACAAGCAGAGACCATAAAAAATATAGCATTGTTTTAATCGGCAGGATTACTGAGAAGAGTCCTGGAAACCTGAGGAGAATTCTTATGACTCAGTCTCCAGCGAAAGTCTATCAATTGACTCTGGTCTCGAAAACTCGAAAATATTTAATAATAACATGGGAAAGTAGAAAGAAGAGCTTCGAGAATATATCATTACATCCACGGAAATGTTTCGGAAAATTTACTTCCTATCCAAGTTGTTGAAATACTAGAGCCTGTTTATGCTACATTATAACAATCCCATAATACATTTTGTTTAAGCTGACATATGCAGGAACGTATCATGGGAACTAACTGAGATATTTAAATAATATTTTAACGTAAATGTTAATGCATGTCAGCAGAAAATTTAGACGTGCCCGTTATACCCTGAGAAAATGACAAAACATTTTTTCAACTCCATATTATTATGGATTTCAGAACATACAGCAAAATAATGACCTGAAGGTTTACGAACAGAATTTGAAATGCAACTGGATTTCCATGTGCCCTTTTCTTTCTCGCTTTCTTTTTTCTACTATACCTTATTTAATTCTAAAGTATTCAGGTGAAATATTGATATTAAGGGCAATTTATCGCTTTTTGGGCGGCTGATTCCACCTTATAAATTGACATAATTCCCAGTGTTGCCGATGGGCAAAATTTTTCATAACATTGAATCGAATTAGCTTTTTTTGATTGTTTGGATGCATTTTAAGCCTATATCTAAATCCAGTTTCCAACATAGGTGAACTGATATATATATATATATATATATATATATATCAGCGTGCTTTGAATATGCATTTCCTCATTTTCACCGTGGCCTAAAATAATGGTGCGTTTCTGCCAATATATGTAGGAATACCGAAAAAGAGTAAAAAAAATAGTTTTGAGGTAATTGGAACCTAAATCAGTGGCAGTGAAAAACCCGGCAACATTTTGTAAAAAAATGAGGAAGAATATATTTTCATGAAATAAAACAGGAATATATATATATATATATATATATAATGGCAAAATTACTTAGCTACCCTCGCTGATACCGTAATCTAGTTTGTTTTTGGTGCACTGTTCATGTGACACGTTTTGAGCTGCAAAAACATGGCCGGACCACATCCCTTTCCTGGTCTATAGCTATCTTTGATTAAGAGTTTTTCTTCTTATTGATTGGCAACTATACCAAATATTAAACAGCAAGTATGCCTTACTATTTACTCATTAAGGGAGATGTAATAGTTGGATTTATACTATTCTTTAGGGCATTAGGGTTTTATGAAACAATGATTCAATCGGGATTCGAACTCATATAGCCGAGTCCACTTCCAACGACTAAGGCTTCACAAATATAAACGCTTCACTGAAAACTTGGCCTGGAATCGCTTTCTGTTTGTTGAGGAGAGTTTTAGTAAATGTATGTAGAAATAAATGTAACGTATCTAACATAGTCACCGATTACTGCTAATCATCAAATGGAAACAAAAAATGCAACGCTTCTAGTATTAGGACCTCAGTTAATTTTTTCTGCTTTCTGTTTCTGAGACTATGTAAGCTGGAGGAAATGGATATCAATCAGGGTAGTTTCTTCGTTCTAGTTGGAACCGAGTCTTTCCTTGTCTTAGAGATATTCATTTGATGCAAACACTTATCTTCTATTCCAGAAACCAAGAGAAAACTAATGGAGATATGCATCTTTTATGCAGATTCAAGGATCATTTCACCTTCACTTCTGCCTAGTGTTGTTTGAATCGTTCGGAAAGTTCCTGTCATCTTTTCTATCTCTTATTGAGTCAAATGATCTTGGCAATACCCGTTCCCGGGTGCCTAATCAGAAATATTTTGTTACACTTAACCCACCGGACGAAATGTTAAACCTTTTCAACTTGTCTATATTTCAGCCACTGGATTTTATTCATTGCTTATCTATTTTCACTCGGGCACTAATCGCTTACAATATTCCATACAGAGAAAACACATGAATATTCACATATATTTTATATGAATAAAATTGAATTAATTTCTGAAAGCGTTTTCATGCAAAAAATATTTTTATACCAAATTTCAGCAAATGTCTAAATTCATTTTCGATTCGGATTCGTAAACATACATGTTGCTGCTTATGTAAAGAGCATTGTTCTTAGATCATTTATCTCAGCATTTATTAAGATAAAAAAACATTTCTGCAAATATATCAAATTTACAATTCTAGTCTCTTAATACAAAAAAAAACAAAAAACAAAACAAAAAAAAAACAAAAACACGATATACGTTGCCATTTTTATAGCTTCCCGTGATAACAGGTTGCCTCGATTATCAAGCTTGCATCAGAATGCAACTAAAAATCAATTTACATTAGTTCACGAAATGTTTATATAGTTGTAAAAATAAACATATTTCTTAATAAGCATTTATTAATGAAATAACTATTTGCTGATTACCTCTAAATCTTAAACTCAATATTTTGCTGGTCTATCTTTTAAGTCACTAATCCACGATACGAAACATAGCTTTGTGCGTGTCGCTGCAGACGTCCAGATTGCTTCACGACACATCCTTGTGCAATATATAATTAAATTTGCCCAGTTTTACGCCAAAATTGTAAATTATACAGGAATTATTACGATGAAGTAAAACTTTTAAGGCTTGGTTTATTTGAATGGACTGCTTTATTTGTAAGACAAAGCATAGTCAGAAAAAATTTTAGCAAATTACTACTTACAGAATTACATTTAAAAGCAAGCGCCATAATCTCCAACAGCAAAGACGTCCTTACACAGTAGTAATTTGCTAAAACAAAAGTTACATCACTTTTGTAACAGATTCTCCCCTGATGATGGCCCAAAGTCGGGCAGAAAGTACTAGGGATACATACAACTAGGGACAATACCTAAATCAATTCCCTCCGAATACGATAAAAGTAATACGGGAATTCGAACGGATCCAAAAGAAAATATGTAGGCATAAAATGTCTATTATGTTTAATGAAATTTGCATATATATATATATATATATATATACAAACATGCACTTCTACACTAACATGCATTCGAAGATTTTCTGGTCAAATACATTAATACACCTTTATCATTGCAGGTTGCAGCGTACTATATGTTCCTGCATATATACCGACTTCGAGACTTTTCTATATGTCAATATCTAAACTTACTCTATACTACTAGGAGGCCGAAATGTACTGAGGTGGCCTAAAGGAGGATATGGTATGATAACCTGTAGCAAAAAGAGTATAATAAAGCCAAACTTCTTGCATCAAGTCAGTCAAAAGCTAAGACAATGCTATATGGATGCACTACATGGACGCTAACTATACGTATGGAGAGAAAGCTTGACGGTAACTACACAAGAATACTGCAAGCAATATTGAACAAGTCCTGGAGGCAGCACCCCACAAAGCAGCAGTTGTACGCCCACTTACTACCCATCACGAAAACTATCCAAGTTAGACGAACCAGACACTGCTGGAGAAGTAGGGATGAACTCATAAGTGATATATTCCTGTGGACTCCTTCACATGGCCGAGCAAAGGCAGGACGACCAGCTCAAACCTACATACAGCAGCTCTGTGCCGATACGGGATGTAGTCCTGAAGACCTGCCGGAAGCAATGGACGATAGGGATGTGTTGCAAGAGAGGGTCAGCGATATCCGTGCTGATGGTGCAACATGATGATGATGATGATGATATATCAAGAAATGGACTGGAATAATCTTCAACAGTTCAGTATTTTTGAATCAAAGATTTAATCATGAAGAATATAACCTCAAAGTAATCTTTATTCAAAATGTTAAACCATATAATTAATGTAATAATACTAATATGTGTACATTCAATAAACTACTATTATGTCTTATTTAACTCTCATTGTAACATTTGCCATATATGAAACATGTAAATATGGCACAACAAATCTTATAGTCATATAAATTCATAGTTTGTTTTTCTATCATGAAATTACACAGATAAACAACATTCCGTAATAATCTGACTGGCAGACGGGATTCTTTGTCATTCCGATTAGTGATTATGATTAGTTAATCCAATACTTTGAACGGCTTATAATATCGTGTTAATATAATACTTAATCTGTGCTACAGTTTAATTATTTTTATATTGATACCTGTGTTAATTTCTAAGGCATTTTTACCAAACGGCAGTTTATGTTGGTTAGGTTTGCGGGAGTCTTTTGGAAGTGCCGTTAGCGACCTATATCAATAATTAGAAGTAATGTTCCATTCATTGACCTCTAGGTGTTAAAGGTTTGGATGTTATCAATGCAATGAAAGTAGACCCCTAACATAGTAGAGATTATTTCAGGCTTAAAAGGTCAATTAATACGCTGTAATTTACAGTAAATGAAAAAAAGGCTCCTTCATTGAAGGGAAGATAGAATAACATTTGTTCTTATGGTTGCATTTTGTAACCAACACAGGATTATTTTTCTTGTTTGATTGATCTATTCCCCCCACTCTTTCTTTTTCAGTCTTTTATCTTTAGACTTTAATCCCTTTTACATTCACATTTGTAAACTCTCATATTTCCTCTTTTCCTAAACTTAAGAAAAAAAAAATTCCAGTTGAAAAAGTTCTGTCAATAAAGAAGAACGAAAAATGCTGAACTGAATCCGTTGTCTATGTTTTTAGTATATCTATTTTTCCATTTATTTTTCCATATCTTGCCAGATCTACCAAAAATATATACATTTTCTCCATATATATATATATATATATATTGCTTTAGCAAAGTTAAAAAATATAGTCAGTCCTAATGTTTACTGAAAACACTCCATAGCTCAAGAGTGAAGAAAAGATTTTACAACTTTCCCAAGGGGTTTAGTCAAAAGCGAAATGCACATAGTCCCGTCGAAGATTTCAACAAGGCCCTTGAATATCATTTCTTTACGTCAATAATCGTTTTGGTGTTCGTTCTTTATATATATATATATATATATATATATGGGTGCTGTGTGTGTGCGTGTATTTAGCAACCAGTCTGCACAAGGAGGATATGGCACCAAGGTCAATTTTTCAGAGTACTTTAACAGGTTTGAATTCAAAATTTTTATTACTCTAGGCCAGTTGCTATATCAATGGTAAAGGGAACATTTTGCCCTGCTAATTGCTCATAGTTGTCGGAGATTAGTTGAATTCTTACCTTTCTCGAAGTTATTTGTGCTCTGAAAATGCAAATAGCCTCTTCCAAAATTCGAATCTGTGTCACTGTGTCCATTTCCAGTGACGATAACCATTACACGACGAGCGCCTTTATATGTATTAGAATACCAAGTCATTGATATGATGATCGAATTGTCGGCTAACTGCTTGTCATTAAAAAACATTGTATCTGGACTTCACGATCATAACTTAGTCAAATTTTAGTGATTTTCTTTTATTTACAAATATTAAGATTAGTAATATATATATAGTCATCCACAAACATATCTGTTTCGTTCTATCAGAACACATCAGCGTTGCTATACAGTAGCTTCCCGTCGCTGGGATCGAAACCCAGTTGACTCAAACGCCAAACCAAAGCCTCTAACCATTCAGCCACGAGGAGCCATTAGCTGCGAAGTAAATTTTAAACAGTTATGAATCACAATTCTTATTGTTTACATACATCCGTTCAACAGCTGCCGAGACCTCAATTCATATACGAAGTGGCTTGCAATGAACGCTAATGGCAACACGATTACTTCTTCGCCAGAGAACTCAACCATACGGGGGTAGGGGAGAATATATATATATATATATATATATATATATATATATATATATATATATATATATATATATATATATACCGAAATCCTCCGCACGATACACAAGGTCTAATTTTAAGAAAAAGTTCGATTTCAACTATTTCATTCTTCAAAATTGGTTGCCATACTCTTGTTGATAACCCTGTCTCCATTATTCTTTACCCATAACTGGAGGAAGAAAAAATTGAATTCATGACTTTCTTAAGTGTATCATTGTTAAATAAAATACAAACTTTCTCTTTCATATGCATATATATGCATATATATATGGTATATATAGTAGGAGAGAGAGAGAGAGAGAGAGAGAGAGAGGTAGGGAGTGATAGAGAGAGTGAGAGAGATAATGAGAGATAATGAGACAATGAGAAAATGAGAATGAGAGTTGCTGAGTGATAAATAGAGAAAAACAGATATAATGAGATTTATATTGAAACAAGGACGGTACGAGTGAGAAATGTATTGTAACGATTATTCTCATAGGAAATGCATATGGTAAGGCAATTTCAAACTCCTGGACAAACCTGTTTTCATTTTATTTTGAATTTATGCCCTTGGGAGAGTTATGATTCTTTCTTTCTTAACAATCAGTAGTTCATATGTAGGGCAAACTAAGTTCTTTAGACTAATGTAGAATATAGAAATCTTAATTCAAAACCAGCCATGTACCACTTAAGATTGACCTTGTGATTGTGTCCTTCCATTGGCTGCGTAGTTAAGCAGAAACATACTGAGTAAAAATTTCAATAATTTCTGTAATCAAATTCCATTCTTTACGTGCACGCAATTAGTTCAGATTTATGGGGAGCGGATTTATAGGATTAGGTCAGCAGGCTCTTTTCATTGTTAATCATTGAATACGTCTAATCGGTCTGAAATGTTTTTGAATGGAATGCATTGTGCAATAATGTATTGTTATATAGATTATGAATCAGCAAAAAAAGTGAAAAATGTTTCTTATTCATCCGGAAATAGAAATTGTCAAATTGCAGTTTGTGAATGTTAGCCGTTGCAGAAATTTGACTTCAGTAGAAAACAAGGAAGTTTAGTTTTCATCTATTTCGTCAGTAAAATGAAAGAAACATGGCAAAAACACTTGTATATATATATATATATATATATATATATATATATATATATATATATATATATAAAGAGACAGAGAGGGTAGAATACGATAGTTGACTTGTCAATATTACGTAAAAAGAATAAGACTGCCATCTCACAGATATATTTAACAAAATTACATTAAAATAATTGAAATGCTATCGTCATTATCCTCCAGACTACTTGCAAGCCTTTCCGATGGTCATCGTGTTTAAATTGGTGAATGCTGCCGTTCTTCTTGGCTTTAGGCTAACATTGGTGTTACACGGAGTGTTTTTATTTTATTTCAGTTTATGTTTTTTGCCTATCGTTCAAACAAACCTCGCTCTTGATAATAAAGGGATAGCAACATGGGATTTTGACAGCCAGTTGCTACAGGTGATGTGGCTCCCGAAATTATCAGCCAAGATTGGGTCCTCCTCTGTGTTTGACATTGTGCAGACTCTTGTTGCCTGGTGTAGGGTTTTGCAGCAGTCACCCTCTCGATCTAGGCCTGTAATGCTTCAACCACGCCCGTGAGGTAAGGCTCGATGGTTCAGCTTTCTGGGAGAGAGCAAGCCAAATATTCTTGTGACTTCACCATGGTTTTTTCATCTGAGAAAAAACAATTCAATTTTGTCTTGATGGTATATCTGAAATCAAAAGCTTTACTGCGTGGTTTTCCTATTGTCCCTGACAGCTGATGATAAATAATGGTATATTCTCATATTGTATGAGAAATACCAAATATCTTCATAGACATCTTACCTCATGAGAAACGCAGCCACTCTTATGCCCCTAGTTCTAGACATAACTGATTTGCAAGTCACGGTGAAGATCTCACGGAAAGGTTCGGGAATTATTTTCTTATCTGAACGATTAGTTATGCGTCAGAGCAAGCTTACCTTCGTAATCACCAATGGATAAATTTAACATTTTCATATTCTCTAAAATATCCTCTGATCAACAGCTAAACACAGTGGAATGTTCATATTGGTGTTTCGGAAGAGAATATATTGCTGTAAAATATCGTGCTGGTCTCCTCGTAGATAGTTCTCGGCTGATTCTAATTTGGTGCATAGTAGACCAAACCCGAAACAAACTAAGGACATGCGTGAAATGAATTATATCAAAAAATTACACATCACACACACACACACTATATATATATATATATATATATATTGAGAGAGAGATAGAGAGAGATAGATAGATAGAGAGAGAGAGAGAGAGAGAGAGGATAGTTAACAAGAGTTGATAACATTTTAGGATCATCGGAGGGATCAGAAAGATCTATATCATTTGTTAATTCCTTAAGTTGACTGGTTCTCAATCTAAAGATCTTGAATCTTTACAACATATTTAGAAAATACTTAAAAAATATATATCTAATGTTTAGAGGCATTTTTCCTACCCTGTGAACGTTACCTCTATACCTGAAAATAAAAGAAAAAAATTTATTATAGATTTTGAGTGATTCTGCACATGCTGTCAAATCTGAGATCATCCGGATAAGAATTAGATAAGTCACACACACACACACACTCGCACACACACACACACACACACACATATATATATATATATATATATAATTTCAGAAAAAGTGTGATTTCGAAATATAAGAACAAGACCAATTCTAATTCATATGAACTTGGAAAACTTGGCGTGGAAAATACGTGGTGCATTCAATAAGTTTCCATACTTTTTTGGTACATGCATTTGAAATTGTCGTAGACTCTTGAAAATTCACTATATCATTGCTATACAGCTTATGACATGACAGACCAATTTTTATGATTTCAGCTTCAAAGGAACAGCTACAGCAGGAATTGGAATACACCCTACTAAAGCCTGATTGTCACAGATGGAGAATTTCAAAAATGCAATCTGGACGTGCAAACATTTTAGAAGAACGTTATGCAATAAAATTCTGTTTTAAACTTGGTAAAAATGCCACAGAAACGTATGGAATGCTTCATACTGCTTTTGGGGCTTTTTGCATGAATCGAGAATCAGTTTTTGAGTGGCATAAGAGATTTAAAGAAGGCAGAGAGTCTGTGTGGGATGATGAGAGGTGTTGGGGGGGAGTAAGGAAGTCCATACACGAAAGTTGAATGGCCAAAAATTTAGGGTAGGATTAGGGTTTCTATGTTGAGGTTTTAAGGGAGTTCAGGAAGAGATTCCGTCGGAAGAGGCCTGCACTCTTCAAATCGGGTCCGTGGCATTTCCACAAGGACAATGCACCAGTCCACAACTCCATTATTGTCACAGACTATTTGATGAATATGGGCACAAGACAGTTCTCCAGCCTCCCTATAGTCCAACACTTTCTCCGTGTGACTTTTGGTTATTCCCTAAGCTCAGAGGCTGTCGTTATGACACAATTGAGGAGATGAATTAGGCTTTGATGAAGGTCATTGACACGCACACACAAGAGGACTTCCATGGAGTCTTTCAGAAGTTGTTGGAACGGTACAGCAAGTGCATTGCAGCCGGAGGAGATTAGTTCGAAGGGGACTAGACTTTCATGTGTGTACTATCAATAAAAGTGCCCATACCTAAAAATGTCTGGAAACTTATTTAATGATCCTGGTACTTTTTCGCATCTGCATTTTCCTTAATGTATAAACCTTCTGTAACTGTATCACCGGCGAGAAAAGCGGAGAATTTTCAATGACAGAATGGAATTAAACATTATGACACGTTTTCGTAAGAATGTAAAACGATATCATAATATATAATATGCAAGAGAATAGCTAGCGTTGGTTATGTAGAGACAAGTATAAAGCGGTTAGTCACATAAAAAGTACAGGCAACAAACTAGATTACAAAGAGTATAAGACTTGGTCCAACTGGGTGGGAAAGGTCAACCACAGGTAATTGTGCGTGAAATTAAGATTTGACAAGACGACTAAGTCGTATATGTACAAAAGTAGAATCCGTCATAGAAAATGAGATGCTTTAATTTATCTGGAATTTTGAGATGCAAAAAGATCACCGAATCCTGGCCAGAAGATCAAACTTAGTGTTAATTAACCAAAAAAAAAAGAAAATAGAACTTGTCACCTAGAGGATTTTATCTAGCGAACCAAAGTGTAAATAGAAGAGAAAACGAAAAGATAGAAAAATACTTGGACATTTGCAGAGAGCTAAAATTGCTATGGTACATGAGGGTGACGGTTTTACCATCACTGCACGGTCGAAAATGGTATTAATTGCTTAGATATGACATGTAGGCCTGAGAAAACCAGCTTTAATCAATGGTTAGTTAATGTCATTACCATATTTACCAACCCCTCCGCTCGGGCAGGATATGACACAAGGTCAATTTTTAAGCGGATTTTAACAGGTTTGAATTCAGAGTTTTCTTTCTCCTAGACTAATTGCCTCACCAAGGCTGAAGAACCTAGTCTGCCCTACTATTTAGCCATAGCTGGAGGGAGAATAATTGGATTCATGCCTTTCCCTAGGGTATTAGTGCTATGTGAAATGCAATCATGGATGGCCTCTTTACCAATATATCAAAAAATTATTGAAGATTTCTCTTGATACAGATCTGGAAAAAAGAAAATAATGAAAATTTTTTAAATATTTTTCCTCAATATCAGTAAATGATTCTTTTATTATCTCATTTATTAACTATGATGAAATATTCACCGGCGATAAAAGCGGAGAATTTCCATGACAGATTGGAATTAAACATTATTGTTATATTTTGACCTTCGACCCGAACCAAAAATACTATTCCAAGGTAATACACCGGAAGGAAGTGACACATTCCAACGGCCAGTAATCGAAAGAGATCGCGTGGGCGGATTAAGGCTTTTGATATGGGACAAGGTGAAGGTCCTATTGTGCCATTACAGTCATGCACCGGAAGAGAGTAACCTCTGAACTGCATGACAGTTATTTCCGTTTGATGACGATTAAATATTCGATTTCAAAGATCCAGTAGGCGATCGTGCAGGCGTTGAGTTATTATTTAACTCAGTTGAGTTTGGGTCCCAAAGCAGTTGCCAGCAGACTCCCAGAGAGTTAGAGACGAGATGTGGTATGGAAGACCACACCCGACCGAGGGGGCACTCGGAAAACCCCCGAAGCAGTTGCCAGCAGAATTCCAGACAGCTAGAGACCAAATGTGGTAGGGAAGACCACACCCGACCGAGGGGTCCTCGGAAAAGCCCAGATGGAGTAGACTCCAAGACCTCTGGTTGAGCATCTAAGAGAACAAGAAAGACACAACGTGACGGTCATAACAGTGGGGTCAAAATATGAAGTTTATGTTCGGTCTCCAGCATCCTCTCACATGCAAACCCTTGAGCAACCCTTTCGAACCCTTGCAATAAAGTGAGAGGTAAATATATTTGAAAAGAAGTCTTCCTGCGTCCTTCATTCCTGCGTTTTCCTTCCTGAGTCCTTTATTCTTGCGTCTGTTATCATTGCGTCGGTATGTATCCAGTATATATATGTATGCAACATATATTAATTTGCTGCATGTGCCAGCAGAATTCTTCAAGGATTCAAAACGAACCTGGTTACCGTAAACGACAGTTTTTAAGCATCACAACATGACATCAACGAAAAGGACAAAGAAAAATGCTGGAATTGAAAGAAGTAAAAAAGAGAAAAAAACAAGAACAAACTAGCAACAAAAAAGAGGAAGGAGAAAGGAACAGACCGATGCGAAAAGAACAGAAAAAAAGAAGGAAAGAAAAAAGAGAAAAAGAGAAAAAAATATTGTAAGTAGAGCGCTCATTCATGTGACTTCTATCTCTCTCTGTTATTTAAATTGGGTAAAATAGTGAAAGATTTGTTTTAATGACAAGGGCCTTTCTAGAAGCATAAAATTGGAAGCAATTTTTTTAAAAAAGTGTGTGGTCCCTAGATAAAAATTGAAATTACTGCTATGAGTGGTGTTGTATCGAAGGGAGGGAGGAAAAAAAGATGGGAACAAAGATGGCTATGGGACAGTTATTGTCCGTTGTTTTTTATAGACAGCTTATCGTAAACAATAAATTTGATGATAAATTTTATGAATTGGGATTTTTTTATCGCAAATAGGTCTTTGTGAGTAAAAAAAATTCGTTGTAGCTTTTAATTGGTCCAGACAAGTGGTGATTGAAAATTAGAATTTCAGTCCAAGATTTGGAATCCCGCATATCAGTAGTTAAGATCTTTTGGGTCAAGTTTTAATGTTTGGAACTTGTGGATTGGAAATGAGAATTTTAATCCGAGAAATGTAATCCTGGGAGCATCAATGGGTTTGTCCCAAAATTTCGCACATTGGTGGTTTGAATAATGCGCATATAATTTTTCGATATTTATGAAGTTGGGAGAATCGATATTTTCGGCGCTGGTAGAATCAGGCCGGTTGTTTTGCTGTGGAAATTGTTGATATCAATTATTAAAGACATAAGTATTGTCTTGAAAACGGCCTTGCCGTGGAGGCAGAGTAACTAAGAGACAGATGTTTTTTGTGTCTGGCGAGGCAGACAGGTATTTTGTGAGTTCCCCCTGGAGTGAAGCTTTGAGATTGTTATTGGGGAAGATATTTTGAAACAGGGTTTTGGATGTAATTAAGAGATGCGCACAAATTTTGACAAAACCAAGTGTGGCGAAGATTCGCAGATTCGGAAATATTTTGAATTAGGAAATGTTGGCAGAATTTATAAAAGTTTGGGTTGTTTAGAGAGAAAAAAAACCCGGGATATTTTGTGCAAAGAAAAAAAAAAAAGAAGTAGAATGCTCGTAAGCTATTGAGAAAGTTGTATTATAAATCAGGCTTAATTTATGGTACTATAGACTGAAATTGAATAAACTGGGAGTCGGACCTATAGTTATCGTGTTAAGGTAAAGACAGAGAGGTAGATATAAGGTTGAAAAAAAAGGGACATTGAATCAGCAATTTATTATGAAAAAAAAAGAAAAAAAAAAAAGAAAAAAATGAAAACAAAAACAAAAACGTACAGGACAATAGAAAAAAGTCGGAAAGAAAAAAAAAGAAAGAGAAGAAAACTGAAAATTTTTGACCTGTAAAATTGTAAAATTGTTTTGACTTGTTTTAAAGTGAAAATTTTTGAGTTTGTTTGAGTTTAAAGGCGACATTAGAATTTTTTTTTCCTGTTCATATTATGAAATTTGACGAAAACCATTAACAGAGGATTTGATACTAGGTTTACTAATATTTGTAATTATATTGATTCTAAAATTTTTTTTTAGAATTCGGGGTTTTCGTGGAATAGGAAATATTTTTGGGTGGGGGTTCTGTTTTTGAGGAAATCGTGGACTGACGTGAGAGTTGGACAGACATTCATTCAAGTGGATTTACGCATCGTCGATGAAAGCAATTCTATCGAAGAATTCGCCGACCCATGAAGCTGTTCTATTTTTTAGTTTGGAGTTCCGATGATGGAATAAAAGAAAAAAGGCGTGGCCTACTCCAAAATTTTGTGAATGATGTCTATGTCTTTCAGTCACGATGGTGTGTTGGATTCGTGTGTGATTTGGCAAAGTGAAACGAATCTGGGAAAGGCGAGGTGCCTATATTTTGGTTGCCACGAGGGTTCCTGATTAAATTGAAGAGAAATCCTACGCGGGTTTGATCAGGTAAAACATGTTTCCTCAGGGGCTTGCAAACCAATGTGCATGGAAACAGAAACTTAATGAAAAAAAATGGGTAACACATTGCTAATTAGTATTTTGCGTGGACTATTTTAGGTGGTTTACAGCATGCGTGCCAGATTGTGATACATTCGGGTGTAATGTGATACTTTGTTTTGGGCCATGATTTTTGTGGAATGCTTTGAGCCTTGAAGATATTGTGTTTTAGTTTATGAAATTCTCCGGTTACTCCAGGTAGGAACCTGTTGAGCAAAGAACTGGAGTGTGGTCATGAGGAATCCAGGCGAAATGTATTGCTGGAATGACCAGGGTCACTAAGTTTGTGACCAGGATATGGACCAGAGTATGGTCCTTTTAGGGTTTTGAAATTTCTTCAAGGAATTATGGAGGGCCCGTTGTGTTGAGAAGATAAAAAATGCATCCGTATGGTACCTTGATGCACACATGTCAAGATGGCCAACCACGCAAAGATAGTAAGAGAAATTTTGATAATAATTAGCCGGGCAAGTGTTACACAGAGAGAAGGTCGCCTTCTAAGTAAGATTTTGTTGCTGTAGTTCAAGTGATTCTTTTTGTGTTTTCAGACATTTATTGTCCTTGTAAATCATTTTGTAAAATAGGCGTGAGGGTGATGGAGACGAACGTGAAGAAAATTCCACATGTAGAATTTTGAAAAATAATTTACGGATGAATGTTATATTTTGACCTTCGACCCGGCCCCAAAATACTATTCCAAGGTAATACACCGGAAGGAAGTGACACATTCCAACGGCCAGTAATCGTAAGAAATCGCGTGGGCGGATTAAGGCTTCTGATATGGGACAAGGTGAAGGTCCCATTGTGCCATTACAGTCATGCACCGGAAGAGAGTAACCTCTGAACTGCAGGACAGTTATTCCCGCTTGATGACGATTAAACATTCGATTTCAAAGATCCAGTAGGCGATCGTGTGGGCGTTGAGTTATTATTTAACTCAGTTGAGTTTGGGTCCCAAAGCAGTTGCCAGCAGACTCCCAGAGAGTTAGAGACGAGATATGGTATGGAAGACCACACCCGACCGAGGGGGCACTCGGAAAACCCCCGAAGCAGTTGCCAGCAGAATTCCAAACAGCTAGAGACCAAATGTGGTAGGGAAGACCACACTCGACCGAGGGGGCCCTCGGAAAAGCCCCGATGGAGTAGACTCCAAGACCTCTGGTTGAGCATCTAAGAGAACAAGAAAGACACAACGTGACGGTCATAACAGTGGGGTCAAAATATGAAGTTTATGTTCGGTCTCCAGCATCCTCTCACATGCAAACCCTTGAGCAACCCTTTCGAACCCTTGCAATAAAGTGAGAGGTAAATATATTTGAAAAGAAGTCTTCCTGCGTCCTTCATTCCTGCGTTTTCCTTCCTGAGTCCTTTATTCTTGCGTCTGTTATCATTGCGTCGGTATGTATCCAGTATATATATGTATGCAACATTATGACACGTTTGCGTAAAAATGTTGAATCAAGGACTTACATCAAAGTGACTTTCTGCTAGAAGTATTATTCGGTTTCTTGGATCATTTGTTTAATAGTATATCAACCTTTCTGGGTTATTTAATGCCAAACCCATACTTAAAGAACAACAGTTGTACTACTAAACTTATAGCTTTGGTCATGAGGATATTCCTGTTTTGTAGAGCTATTAGTCCGAAAAAGAACGTATTATGGTGATTAGAGTTCGACTCTCTCTTACTTTGATGGCATTATCCAGAAAGTTTGCCACGGTGCAACTGGTAAAACCTCATTCAGTTTTGTAGTCAATAGCTATAGGTGTATAGCTGATTATCAGGTTTATGATAAACTCATCAAATGATTTTAGATGTACTCTCTACTATTCTTATAATAAATAGTTTAAAATTCCCAAGAGCAAGTGATGTCCTTTACAAATTTCGTTTTCGATGGTTTTTCACTGGAGTTTGAGAGACAGCAAGTCTCCTCAAGTCTCAAGAACCCGTCTCAGTATTTTGGCCGTCCTCAGCAATGCTGTCGTTTGTATAGTCTCTACCTTGCCGCTAACTTCCAAGTCCTCAAGGCCCTTTAATAATACTTTAGTTACTGTGCCTAACGCACCAATCTCAATTGGCACAATCGTTACGTTCATGTTCCGTAGTTTTTTTTCAACTCTCTAGCAAGTTCGAGGTACTTACCCTTCTTTTCACTTTCCTTCAGATTTATTCTGTGGTCCGCCGGGACAGCAAAGTCAACAATTTTTCAGATTCTCTTTCTTTTGTTGATTATCATGAGGTCTGGTCTTCTGGCCGGGATTAGGTGATCCGTTTGTATATTAAAGTCCCATAGGAGTTTATGCGAGTTATTTTCTAGGACAGGCGCCGGGTTGCGCATATACCATTTGTTTGTATGGTCGAAATGAAACTTCCTGCACATTTCCCAGTGGATTACCTTGCCGACCCAGTCGTGTCTCGTCATGTACTCCTTCTGTGTTAATTTGCTGCATTCGCTTATAATGTGATTGATCGTTTCGTCTCTGTCACCGCATAGCCTACATCTATTGTTTTGTTGCGTCTTATCAATTCTCGCTTTGATATGATTCGTTCTTATGGCGTTGTCCTGTGCTACTTTTAGGAGGGATTCCGTTTCTCTCTTAAGGTTTCCTTTTCTTAGCTAGGTCAGGGTTTTCTGGTGTGAGATGTTGTTTATTAGACGCGTAAAGCGGTCATAGAGTTGTTTTCCTTCCCATTTTTGTTTCCTAGTTGTTCTCATTCTTTCATTTATTGTGTTGTCCGTATCGACTCTAATGATTGTAATTAGTCCTCGTTCGTGCTTTTCTCTGTAGTCTTCGAGCCGTTATATGGATGCGTCAACGTTGTCTTCGGTGCTGGCAAGTCCTCTTCCTCCCTGTTTTCTAGATATATATAGTCTTTCAACGTCGTCTCTGGGGTGTTATGCCTTATGCATGGTCATTAGTTATGTAATGCCTTATGCATGGTCTTCATTATTATTATTATTGTTATTATTATAATTATTATTATTCACTCATGAGAGCTTTTCACATAGAGTTAGCCGATGTTTTTTCACTGGAGTCTGAGTGATAGCAAGTCTCCTCAAGTCTCCAGGACTCTTCTTAGTATTCTGGCAGATCTCAACAATGTTGTCATTTGGATGGTCTCTTCTCGTCCGCCAACTTCCAAGTCCTCTAGTCCCTTTAGTAATCCTTTGGTTACTGTTCCAATCGCACCGATTACAATTGGTTAAATTGTCACCTGCATGTTTCACAATTTCAATTCCCTAGCAAGGTCGAGGTACTTATCCTTCATTTCACATCCTTTCAGTTTTATTCTGTGGTCAGCCGGATCAGCGAAGTCGACTATTTTGCAAGTTCACATCAGCGTAAGCTGACGGTCTTTCACCGGAGACTGAGTGACAGCAAGTATCTTCAAGTCTCCAGGACCCTTCTCAGTATTCTGGCCGTTTTCAATAATGCTGTTGCTTGGATTTTCTACACTATTCCGCCAACTTCCAAATCATCCAGGCCCTTTAACACACCTTCAGTTACCGTGCTAAAAGCACCAATCACAATTGGTATTATCGTCACCTTCTTATAGTTATAGTTTTTTTCAATTCTCTAGCAAGGCCGTAGTACTTTTGCTTCTTTTCCCTTTCTTTCACTTTAATTCTGTAGTCAATCTGGACAGCAAAGTCGACAATTTTGTAAATTCTCTTTTTTTTTTTTTGTTGATTATTATGAGGTCTAGTCTTCTGGCCGAGATTAGGTGATCCGTGTTTATGTCAATGTCCCATAGGAGTTTTCGTGTGTCATTTTCTAGGACAGGTGCTTGGTTGTGCATATACCATTTGTTAGTATGGTCAAATTCAAATTTCTACTTCTTCATCTTCTTCTTCTTCTTCTTCTTCTTCTTCTTCTTCTTATTATTATTATTATTATTATTATTATTTACTCCTTGAATGGTTTTCATATCAACGTTAGCTGATGATCTTTCACAAGACTATGAGTGACAACAAGTCACTTCAAGTCTCCACGGATCTTCTCAGTAATCTGTACGATCTCAGTAATCCTGCAGTTAGAATGGTCTCCACTCCTCCTCGTATTTCCCTGTCCTCCCGTCTCTTTAATAATCTTTTGGTGACTATCAAAAACACCAATTACAATTGGTGTAAATGTCACTTTAATGTTCCGCAATTTTTTTCCCAATTCTCTTGCCAGGTCCTGGTGCTTATCCTTCTTTTCCCTTTCTTTCAATTTTACTCCGCGGTCAGACAGGACAGCGAAGTCCACGATTTTTCAAGTTCTTTTTTTATTGATTATTTTAAAGTCTGGTCGCCTGGCCGAGATTAGGTGATCCATTTGTCTGTCAAAATCTCGAGGTAGTCTGTGTGTCTCATTCTCAAGGACAAATATTAGGTTGGTTATTATTATTATTATTATTAGAGAATGTATTGAATACCTAACTATTATCTGATAATGTATTATAGAATACCTTGCTTGCTATGCTATTATAGGCGTGCTTAGCGTCATGATTATCATCGTATGACAGAGAATCGGTTACCCAAGTTCAAATACTAGAAGAGGCTATTTACACTTCATTTCACTCTAATGACGTTGAAAAAGGCATGAATATAGATACTCTCCTACCCGCCCCCAACGTTATTTTGAGTTATTTTGGCTTGCTTTGTTGATATATCTTTGAGAAGGAAAATTCTGAATTTAACGTAGCCTTACTTGACCCTAAAACGGATTCTGTTTAAGCTTTTGCTCGTGACAAAGAAGGTTGAGAAATTACACTCTGGTGAGAAGGTATAATAAACTGAATCTTTTTCGGATCTTTTTTCCCTCTCTGGGATAAATTTTTAAAGAAAATCTCAACTTACTAATTATTTCTATTCCTTTTTCTGGCAAGAATAGAAACAAATGTCTTAAGAAATCCTGTTCAAAGACGTCGGAATAATTTTGAAACAAGTTTCTTTATCTTATTACTTCATTGCCATACACGCTATGTTCAATCGTGTGTTTTTTCTTGTGTGTGTGTAGGTATTGGTGTTAGTGTGTGTGTGGAAAATGATTCTTCATCTTGAAGAATTTTGGTGCAGACAAAGACATGATGAAAAGATGACGTCGGGTTCAAACCATGAAAAGAAAAAAGGTTAAAGAAATGTTTACTTAAAAAAAAAAAAAAACTATTGTTCAACATCTCTTTAACCAAGAATAAAAAATATGAAGTATTTTTGAGTCGATGAGAAAATTGTTAGATCTTAGTCTCCTCTTAATTCCAAAAGAATTGTGATATTTTTGCAAAGCCCAACGTTTGAATCGTTCTCTTGAAAATTGCTCTTAAATACTGGATTCCACTTGAAAATTGAAGGGACTCACATTTTGTTTGCTTGACAGACGAATCTCTTGCTGTTATTTGTAATATATAACACTTTTTTTGCTGTGATAATTTATAGCCTGAAGTATCCATTCCGAAAAATAGGAAATTGTTCACAGTCATATACTTTCCAATATCCCTATCTATTTCTCATATTTTTCAAATATATCTATTTAACTCATAGATGGGATACTTACAGTTACAACCAATTAAGATCAAGATGGCAACGGAGCAGTGAAACCAAACGTGGTATTATCATAATTATACTTTTTTTGGTGAAGATCTACCCTATCTGCTGATTGCCCATTTGGATGGGGCTCAAGAATACACCGAGTGCTTCTCTGTAGGGGGATAGGATACCCAAACGAGAGTCCTGGATAAGACACTAAACAATCTGATTGTAAGGCTTCAGCAATGCTGGAGTTTTTGTGAATGGAGATCACACCTTCATTGCTATCTCTCCCAGGTCCGCTCTTGTCCTGAGTGATAACACCTGGTAGGGGCCTATCTATGTGTCAAATATAACTACAAAGTGTGCTTATGCTAAACTGAATAGCTAAAAATCATCATCATCATCATCATATCGTGCTGGTAGCACGGATATCCCTGACCCTCTCTCGCCACTCCTCCCTATCGTTCGTCGCCCCAGGCAGGTCTTCAGGACAACATCCCGTATCCTCACATAGCTGCTGAATGTATGTTCGTGCTGGTCGTCTTGCTTTTGCACGGCCATGTGTGGGGGTCCATAAGAGTACATCACTTATGAATTCATCCCTGCTTCTCCAGCAGTGTCCTGCTTGTCTGGTTTGTCTAACTTGAATAGTTTTCGTGATAAGAGGCAGGTGGCCGTACAGTTGGTGTCTTGTGGGGTGTTCAAGATTGCTCGCAGCATACTTAAACTGGATTGGATGAAAGGAAACTGTTTTTTGAATAAAATTGGATTTGGTATTAGATAACCTACAATAGATGATATGCTATTAAACCAATCTGCCTGGAAAATTTTCTCTCATTATTCTGAAATTTTAATTTTTTTTTATTGTGTGATCTTGTCCCGTTACATTTTGATTCTTCCTTCTTTTGCTAGTACTTTTCTATTTATTTCTTCAACTTATGCTAAATTAAATTTTTTGAATTATAACTCTTTGAATAAACTGAATTGCTTGGGTTAGAAATATTTTTTACATTTAAACTATATAATTATGCCAAACTGAATTTTTTAAATATATCTTATAAGCAGATCTATTTTTAAAAATTCAGTTTGGCATGATTACATAGTTTAAATGTCAAAAATAAAAAAAATAACATGGGTTTTTAATTAGGTAAGTTACAATGGTCTATATGGCATAAAACCAAACCAAAGAAGACCAAGTTATCTATCTGTCTATCTATCTATGCAATGATGATTTCGAATGAAATAACCCATGATTGTTGATATACCATGAGACCAAACCAAACCAAGTTATATATATATATATATATATATATATATATATATATATTTATGAGTATTCTTTGGTCCAGTTAAACCGGAGTTGAGAGTAATTCCATCAGGACAAGAAATTATTCATGAGTGAATATTTAAATTTTCCTGGTAAAGAGCTTAATGTAACAATAATACAGAGCAATAATTCTTTAAGAAAAACAACAAAACCGGTCACATAGGATTATAAATTTATTTCCATCCTGTTACGCATTTTTGAAATTTTCAAAAACACGAAAAATATAACAGGACTTCTTCAGATCTTTTAGATAAAAAAAACCTTTTTGTTTAAAAGATCTGAAGAAGTCCTGTTAATTTTTTGTTCGTGTTTCTGAAATTTGCAAAAATGCGTAACAGGATGGAAATAAATTTATAATCCAATGTGACCGGTTTTGTTGTTTTTCTTAAAGTATATATATATATATATATACATATATATATATATATGTGTGTGTGTGTGTGTGTGTGTGTGTATACATGATTTGGCGTTAAATAACCTACAATAGTTTATATACCTTAAAACCAAACCAAACCGAAGCTATCTGCTGCGTTTACTATCAGTGACAGGGCGAACATTTTTATGAAAGTCAGTTGAAAGCAAAATGACAAATCTGTAGAGAATTAATGCTAAATATTTAAGAATAATAATAAGAGAATAGCTTTTTTATGCTTATATTAACCGAGGATAGAACAAAATTTTAGAATGTTCAATCAAGTGAACGTTTTTTTGTTTTGTTTTTGTTTTTGTGTGTACAAAATTAATGGTTATTTTATGCCAAACCATCCTTGCAGAAGATCGGCTATGATACTGTATAACTCAATTTTAATTGGTGCGCTTGATACATTCACCAAAAGATCGGTACAGGGACTGGAGGACTTGGAAATAAGAAGACGAGTGGAGACCATCAGAAACGAGTGCATTATCAAGATAGGCCAGAAATCTAAGAGACTTAATGAGACTTGTTGTCACTCAAACTCCAGTGAGAAAGCATCAATTTACGCTGGTGTGAAAAACTCTCAAAGAGTTGAATAACAATTATAAGAAGAAAAAGGAGAAGAATTTCTTTCAAAAGCAATGAAAAACGATACCATATTTATAATATGCAAGAGAATAACAAGCCTTGGTTATGTAGAGACAAGTATAAAGCGGTTAGTCACATAAAAAGTACAGGCAACAAACTAGATTACAAAGAGTATAAGACTTGGTCTGACTGGGTGGGAAAGGTCAACCATAGGTAATTGTGCGTGAAATTAAGATTTGACAAGACTACCCAGCCGAATATGTACAAAAGTAGAATCCGACATAGAAAATGAGATGCTTTAATTTATCTGGGATTTTGAGATGCAAACAGATCACCGAATCCTGGCCAGAAGATCAAACTTAGTGTTAATTAACAAAAAAAAAAAAAAATAGAACTTGTCACCTAGAGGATTTTATCCAGCGAACCAAAGTGTAAATAGAAGAGAAAACGAAAAGATAGAAAAATACTTGGACATTTGCAGAGAGCTAAAATTGCTATGGTACATGAGGGTGACGGTTTTACCATCACTGCACGGTCGAAAATGGTTTTAATTGCTTAGATATGACCTGGAGGCATGAGAAAACCAGCTTTAATCAATGGTTAGTTAATGTCATTACCATATTTACCAACCCCTCCGCTCGGGCAGGATATGACACAAGGTCAATTTTTAAGCGGATTTCAACAGGTTTGAATTCAGAGTTTTCTTTCTCCTAGACTAGTTGCCTCACCAAGGCTGAAGAAACTAGTCTGCCCTACTATTTACCCATAGCTGGAGGGAGAATAATTGGATTCATGCCTTTCCCTAGGGTATTAGTGCTATGTGAAATGCAATCAGTATCGTCCAGGATTTGAACTCGTGCCGCCGTGTCCATTTCCTACGCTGATAACCATTACACCACGGGCAACTCCAAGTTAATGTCATTACAGAATGCCAGCAATGATACTCTATAATTCATTGGTGGGAAGAGAAGCGGGTTCATACTTTTTCCATGGGAATTAATAAGAAAACAAAATTAATATCGCGACGGGAGTTCGAACTCGTTGTCACTGTCTAGCTCTTTTGCCATTCCGGCTCGAGGATACTCTTCCGTTTTTTAGTTGTGTGGATAATGTATAAAACGAAATAATGTGCACTCCACAGGAGTTCTGTGTGTGTGCATGTATCATGGAGAGAGAGAGAGAGAGAGAATGTAAGTGTGTACGAGCTTACGTCCGAATGTGAAAGATTTCATGACGTCCATTTACCACAATGATCTCTATTTAGATATTGAAATTTAGTACTTGCAAGTTATTTTTTTTTTCTTTCTTTCTTTTTTTTTTTTTTGCAAACGAACCATTCACTTTTATATTTGAACGAGGATAATTTGTTTTCTTCTTCCCTACCCTCAAAATCCCATGCATTACATGTTACTTTTTAAATATCTACTTTCGTATAATTATTTTCATTTTTTGACTAATACCCATGTGAAATAATATGCATACGATTTTCTCCCCAATTACGTTATACAGTATCATTGCTGTTCTGCTGTAAGGATCGTTTGTCATTGAATAACCCACGAAGATTGATATATCATTAAACAAAGAACCTAGATGAAACAATTCCCAAACACACTGAAAATGCTTTTGGTTATGATACGCATATAATATTTCGTATAATTTATTCTTTGATAGATTTATAAACCTAGTGTTGTATAGCGGTTGAAGATGTAAGGAAGAACCACAGCACTTGTTATAAAAGGATATATATCTTTATTCTTTCTTGAATAAAGCTTCTGTGTTGTGAGAAAGAGACAGACGGAGATAAAGACAGCTTGCTATATTGACACTTAACTTCTTCTTTTCATGACCATAGCACGCTGTGTTATTTTTAAGACTCCATATAGCACTTATGCTGCTCGACCGGGGATACTCAAACTAAAGCCCTTTTGACCGCCTCCTCCACTGGCGCTCTCAGTGACTGCAAGCTGGCGCTGACTCACACTGTCTTCAACTGCCTCCAATACGTCTGGCATTTGCATATGTTATTTCATATCGCCCACGACTTCCAAAGAAACATCTGACTGCTTCCGCTTATTTACACATGTATGACTCTGATCGGCAGCTTGGTCAAGGTTCAATATCTAATGCCCCTCCACACCTTTTTTTGAAATATATCCACCTATAGTCAGTTTCCTCGCATCCATCTCCATCCCTCTTCACCCCAACTTGATACAAAAAATGTTCAAGGACAACAATAGCAAAAACACAACACTAATGATACATCTTTAAATGGAACCATCATGTGAAAATAACCCCGTTTTAGTTTTTATCTGAATTATTTCTTTATTCTTTCTTGACGCTGTTGGCTATCCTACATGCATACATCAAAACTACAACACAATTACATATCCCATTAAAAACACATCATAGGGCCTTCCCCTGCATTTCCTTGAGGAAACTAAAATATCATGAGACTAATGTCTTATTTCCCAAAATCCTGAGCACGGCACCAATGTATAATATGTTGCAATGCAGTTGAAGGATTAGGGAAGAATTACAACACTGATATATATCTTTTTATTCTTCTTGGAGTCAAAGCTTCTGAGTCGTGTGAAAGAGAAAAACGGAAACAAATAAAGATCACTATATTGTTCCTTAACTCCTTCTTTTCTTAATGATCGGGCGCAGTTCTATTTTCAAAACTTCACTGAATACATCTGTTTCTTGGTCAAGGGTACACAACCCAAGGTCCTATCGACCGTTATCCAAGTGGGCGTTTGCAGCGACTGAAAGCTAGTGCTGGGTCACACTGCCTTTAAATGCCTTCAACTACCCCGGTCATCTGCATATATTATTTCATAAAACCCATGACTTCCGATAAACCAGATGATTGCTTCCGCTTACTTACTCAGATCCGTCTCTGATTAACGGTTTTTTCAAGGGTCAATATGCAACACTATATTGTACATTTTTAACGATTAGTACAAAACTATATTACATATTGTTTCTAAGATGGTTATTTTCTAAAATAAAGAGACTATAATTAGATATCACGCGTTGTAGTTAAACATATTACCTAAGAGTCGGCAGCTGGCCATAATCTTTATTATAACTCTGCTCGGGTTCCTTCGTTCGCACTTTATATCAATCTATATACCCTTCCAGCAGCTAGTTGATATATTCTTCTCGCCCCAGTCTCAACCAGGTGAGATACACTTCTGTATCTCTCCTCAGCCAAGTTGGATATGTAATATAATTAAGGATTATAATTAATTATATTATTTAATCGTTTTATTTTAGTGATAAATTTCGACCTGAGCAACACATTTGTGTTGAAGTGTATAGTGCATTTGAGAGGTCAAAAACATGCACATGTCACACAGCATGTCAGGTTAGGGCCGACAGGATTATCTTCTAAATCAGCAGTAGACCGGAGATTAAAGACAAACAGTTGTAATGCAATGTCAGCTGCGATTGGGATAACGTAACACTCGAAGTTTTAATTGTACCTGTTATTATCTGATAAGTTAAAAGGATAATTAATAGAAGCAGAGTCAGTTAAAGCAGTCGGTAAGCCGAGGGGTCAATTGGTTAGCTGTGAGTCGGTAAGTCGGGTCGGGGCAGACGCCAACGAGCGGGCCTTTTGAGGGCAAGGCTTGAGAGGGGTTAAGAACCTGAAGTCTTTGTTCGTTTGCCACGAATGGAACTCTCTGCCTTTTTAAGTGAGACAAGTAATTACTTAGTTTCTATCCCTCTCGTTTCATGGCTGCTTTGGAAAAGTATTAGTACCAATAAATTTTCATATTAATAAACAACTGGGTCCGTTTTGCATTTACGTAATGTTACAGCTATTCATATAGGGTCTCGCAGTGTTACATTTACGTTTGTTAGGTGAGATAACGTTACCCTCTCCTTTGATCAGTTAAGATAGGAATTGTTCTGTGCTTAATTAATCTCTTCTTCCCTAAGGAACACAGTGAACATAAATTAAAATACATTATTTTGCTGGAGATCTGGAGAGCATCGAGAAACTAATAAACTCTGAAATTCTTAGAAATTTCAAAAAAGTGTTATCGAAGGTTGAACTGGAAATAAGAAAACAGAAATCCGAAGATGACTATATACAGGCCATGACGTTATTTAAAAAAGAAATGCAATTATATATGGATCTTATAGTTTCAGTAAAATTAAATATTTACAAATGATATGTTTATTAATTATCTATGATTTATAATATAGCTAGCTATTTTATATTGTTTTATATGTGTTGTGGTATAATCCATTCTTTCGATACACAATTGACTCTTTCAATTAGAATATAATATAATATAATATAACAGGGGGATTTAGGTGCTGGTGATAATGAATATCGAAAAGGTCAACATTTTTTTTTTTGTGACGGCCATACATGAGTCTTGATTCGAACATAGTTTCCACTTCCGAAAGAGAAGGTCTACGCGATGGTGATACAACGTCACAAAATTAGTCCATAACGTTTGCCAGATTGATAGTTATCATAATATAATATCGATAATAAAAAATTGTAAGTTTAACAAAATATGTTTTCGGAATTTTTCCAAAATTGCTTTAAAAAAGAAATAAATAAGATGTACTTATTCAATATTTGATTTAAAATCAGTTGATGAATATAAAATGCTTATTTTCTGAATCCTGCGTTCATTTAGGTAAATTATACATTACGTTAGATATCCTTATAGTTAAAAGAAATAAATTCGTTCATTATGTTAATTCTTTCAAATTGGAAAATGATATTGAAATCTATAATCAACATTGTTTTGATTTAACTGAAATTAGAATAATTATTTTGTATTGTATTACTTATTATTAATTATGATGTGATTATTATTATGGCCGAAACACTACTGCATAGTTTGGAACGAGCAGCCGCAGGCATAGACCTCTATGTCAATGCACACAAAAAGGAATATATGTGCTATAATCAAACGGGTGACATCTCCACTCTAGAAGGAACCCCTCTTAAACTAGTAGACAAATTCACTTACCTAGGAAGCAGCGTCGAATCAACCGAAAAGGACATCGACACGAGGTTAACGAAAGCATTGACAGCTATCAATAGGCTATCGATTATATGGAAATCAGACCTAACCGATAAAATGAAACGCAGTTTCTTCCAGGCAGCGGTCGCATCGATACTGCTATATGGATGCACTACATGGACTCTAACAAAACGGCTGGAGAAGAAGCTAGACGGCAATTACACAAGAGAATGCTGCGAGCAATCTTGAACAAGTCCTGGCGGCAACATCCCACAAGACACCAACTGTACGGACACCTGCCTCCTATCATGAAAAATATTCAAATTAGACGAACCAGACATGCAGGACACTGCTGGAGAAGCAGGGACGAACTCATAAGTGATGTACTCTTATGGACCCCCACACATGGCCGTGCAAAAGCAGGACGACCATCACGAACATACATTCAGCAACTATGTGAGGATACGGGATGTTGTCCAGAAGACCTTCCTGAGGCGATGAACGATAGGGAAAAGTGGCAAGAGAGGGTCAGGGATATCCGTGCTACCAGCACGACATGATGATGATGATGATTATTATTATGATGTGATTGTATTGTATTACTTATTTATTATTAATTATGATGTGATTATTACTAACATACTGCGGTAATCGAATTATGAATTAGGAAACAAACGATAATTAAATGATTAATTAAATGAATTATTAAATCAGTGAATGAATCAATTAATTACTTATCAGTAAAATATAAAAAAGTTTATATATATATATATATATATATATATATATATATATATATATATATATATATATATATATATATATATATATAGAAATAAACAAATTCCATTGAAACAAGCAAAAAAAAAAAAAATTACAACCCATAATCAAATTTGAAAATTGAATAATGCTTTTACAAAAATATAATTTCAGATAGACGTTTTTTCTTTTTTTTTTTCTTTTTTTTTTTTTTGTAAATTTTACCAAGAACAGATTTTTTTGAAAAAGGATTTGTAGTTCCCCAGACAAACATTGTTTTTTTTTTTTTTTTCTACACGGTGACCCTCATCACTATAATAAGTATTAAAAAGACGCTCATAATTTGCCAAAACGTTCAATATTATATGCATGGCTAATTTTCTTTGATTTATTGAATGAAGAAAAGTATAATTTTTAAGAAGTTTACTTATGAGCACATATTATATTTAACAAAATTTCTAGTTGTATCATTAGAATATTAGTGAAGACCAAAATTAATCCCCTGAAAATGTCTGATTAATTCCGATGTTTCTTACATATTTTCACTTCAAGATATTATATTTTTTAAACTATAACATTTAATTTTCTGAAAATTTGCACTATGGCAATAACGCACAAAGTATTTCTCTGCATTTATTAATACCGTCCACTTCAGTATCAGTTCTAAATTTATACACATGTTACTAATGCTTCTCTGTTACATCATCCCAGTTTGGTTCTATTAAATTCTTCCAATCAATTCTAATATATAGTTGATAATGTTGGTCAGTCTCAAATACTTGCAGTCTTGAGATATCTGACTGATCTCCTCGGCGTCACCGGAACTGACTAAACCTTGCATCAAGTTGATCAATTTTAAATTTTTCCAGGTGATATAGATTGTATTTTCAATTTTTTTTTTTATGGATTACTTGGTTATTTCAAGAAATGCCTTAGTTGCATGATACAAAGCAGAGAGGATTTCTTTGTCAATTTCACATTTCTTGCAGAACAGCTATTCCAAGATTCTAACCAGTCATTGAATATAGAGAGAAATATAAGATTTTCTTCTTTTGATCTTTGTGGATAACAGTATTTATTTCTTAGCCGACAAACTCGATGTTTGTTTTTTTTTTGCTTTTTTTCATTCAGTATCGTCCACCAAATATAAAATATGATACGTATTCTGTGATTTCTATAAAATAGGCAAACATTTCTGTTTTCCTAAGATCAATAAGCCCTGAATAGTGTACTTACTAAAAATTTGCGGTATTGAATTTACATTTTGCCTTTCAAGACTGGAAATGGACTGCCTTTCAGCTCGAATTATAACAATATTTCAAGAATGACTGAGATTCCAAAGCATAAATTTCTGTAAGGAACGAAATGGGGCATTTTGAATTCTATCAAATTCATGATCCTATTTACCAACCCCTCCGCTCGGGCAGGATATGACCCAAGGTCAATTTTTTAAGCGGAGTTTAACAGGTTTGAATTCAGAGTTTTCCTTCTCCTAGACTAGTTGGAATCAGTCTCGTCCATGATTTGACCTCGTGTGGCCGTGTTCATTTCCGACGTCGATAACAATTACATCACGGGCACCTCTATCTAATTCATGATGACCATTGGAACAAATTTTTTTGAATGGTATGCATTTACTGTCATCTTTTTAATCGAGCCAATTGTTTCTAATGTATTTAAATATATGGAATGAATCAAATAGGAAGAAAAGAGGTATAGACTTCGTAACTGCATATGCATACGCAATGGAAATGTTTCATGAACTACAAAAGAAGGATATAGCTTTTTTATGTATATTATTATTATCTGTACCGGCTCATTGGCCTAGTGGGTTGAGTGTTTGCCAATGGTCCATGATACCTGGGTCCAATCCCAGGTGGCGTCATACCAAAGGCTTTAAAAATGGTACTCCTTGCTTAACACTCAGCAATATAAGGTACATATCAAGAGTAAAGTGGAGTAATCCAGGGAAAGGAGTAGTGCCTAACTGTATACCTTGGTGTAGTAGCTATTGAAAAGGGAGCCTTCGGGTCACTCTCGACTACGGTCACCAACTTTACTTACAATTATTATATATTATGAATCATAATACATTAAAGCCCATCTCTTCTAAATCCATTATTATATGTTAAACTATGTTAAATATATGTTCATGTTGCAAACATATTGTATACCATGCTGAAGATCTTTACAATATGAGAATACTCTGCTAAGTTTTAAAGCAAAAACGTCTTTGGCAGCTTCATCGTGGTTGTCACATAAGACAACAGTATTTCCACCCTTATATTCAAAATAAGTTTCCAAGTTAAGTTCATCAACACGTAAAGACAAATGAGGTGACTTTCTGTACAAGTAATTTGAATTTATTTTTAATATGCATATAAAATTTTTTATCATATTTCTCAATCAAAGGATTCATATATGTTAATAAGGTTAGCTTTTAAAGATTGAATAGCAAGGTAGAATTATAGTTTTGCGGTCATTAGACAACTTGTATCCTTTAGAAGGACATCTATACAACAATGAAGAAAATATCATTTCTGTTGAATAATGAATCTTATTCTATGTCATGAAGTTTAGCTGCTGATTTATAATTTTAATTGAACCAAAATATTTATTTATTTTTGCATCAAAGCAGAAATGACATTACCAATTTTAATATCGTAAAAATATTTAAAGGTTTTGTGTGATATTGTTCTGTGTCCCCTTTGCATTATGTTTTCATCTGAATTTCATGTTTAGGAAACTTATACTCCCCAATTGTTTTCATTGTCGGATTTCTTTGATGAGGCAGCGCATAAGTGTCTCTTGCTTCCTAACAACATTCCAGTGATTTCACTCGAGAAAACTTCCCTTCCAGAAAATCAATAATATGGAATATCTTCTGATGTATGTATGCTAAGTCATAAGTAATACTTTGATTTAAATCACCTTTAAGGGCAAAATTCTTCAATCGAATTCTTCAAGAATCTGGTGATTCTCTAGACATTATCAATAAAGATAAATGCGACTGTTTGGCAGGATTCTTAGTATATCAACATCATGAATATATATTTTCTGAGGTTTTATAGCTATTGACGCATCAGCGTTTTCATTAAAGGCTGGTGATTCTCAAAATAAAATCTCTCTTAAATTCTGGTAAAAATCTGAGAAAAAGATAATCAGCAAAGATCTACAATTTGACGCATTTTTTTCACACGTCTAAAAGAATGAAGAACCTAATTCGATATATTAACTCAATAAAGCTATAAAAATTAAAATTAAAATTAAAATTAACCTTGTACATTTTTAAAATTAAATTAATAAAATATTTTTACGAATAAAATAATTCTAAAAAAATGTAAGAATAATTGGATTTATTTTTATGTCTGAAAAGATATTTCTATATGAATTTATATCGGATATTTCGAAACCGGATGAGGTAAAGACGGTATTATATATAGTAGAGGAGTGAGGAATGCCCTGTTTTTCATTGGCTGTTGCTGAAGGACAGATGTATATAAAAACAGTCGAAGTCCGGCCTTATTAGTGTTTTTTTTTTTGCTTTGGTAGAGGCACGTGCCTAGCAGGTCGCGATCGAGGAGGTGGCTTGGCTCTTCCAGAGTCATGCCAGGGTTTCTGTCGGAGCTGATAGGATGCAAGAATAACCCGAAATCGGTGATGAAGACAGTTGCATCACTGAAGATCTTGATGCATCTAGGATGTATGATTGAAATTAAAGAGTATTTGAAAAGTTAGGATTTTAGTTATTAATAACTTCGTTATTTTTATCTGTCGTAACTTTATCTTAATGTATTGTGAATTACAAAAACATGAAACTATTTTGAGTATCAAATATTTCAGTTGCTTTTTAATAGAAAAAACTAATTACTGCTAAATTTATTAGGAATAAAACTTGTCCTTTTCGTTGCATATTTCTATGTATCAGATAATATTTTATCATTCGGAAAAGAAAACAGAGGGAACTTAAGTTATTTTTTATGCTTTTCTTTGGAATGAAGAATAATACATCTAATGTTTAACCGGCTCATTGGCCACGTGGGTAGTGAGTTCGCCAATGGCCGGTAGACCTGGGTTCAATCCCAGGTTGCGTCATACCAAAAACTTTAACAATGGTACTTGATACCTCCTTGCTTAACGCTCAGCAATATAAGGTTAGTATCAAGGGTAAAGTGGAGCAATCCTGAGAAAGGAGAAGCACCCTCCCCTACACCTTGGTGTAGTATGTATTGAAAAGGGAGCCTTCGGGTCGCCCTCGACTACGGTCGCCAACTTTACTTACATCTAATGTGTATTGATTCGTTTTTTGGGGTTTTTTTTCATGAATTAATTCATTATTTTAAAGAAAATCAACTTGCAAAAACTAATACATTACCACATTTTTCCTGAAATCTAGAAAGATTCAAAATTGTGACAAAACAAGTTTTCAACCTCCACAGCTGTGGCCCTCTCTTTCAGTAGTCCATTATCCAGACCTCACCTCTCTTCACCCCAGCCACTAGACAATGATTTCATTTCATGTCTGACATGGTGCAAAAAACTGATAAATCTAGTTATATATATATTTATTACAAATAAACAAAATTAGATTGTTATTTAATCTTTTAAATGTACAGTATTTGACGGCCTATAAAAACAACCCTTTTTCCTAGAAAACGTCCCAGAAAATCACGCTGTGTCTTTTGAGAATAAGAGGTTGTACTTCTGACGTAGAGATCACCGTCATAGCAGCTGAGCGAGATGGCCTGACTTCAAATCATCGACAAGGCTGATACCTTTTCATATATCGATAATATCCTTGGGAAAGCTAACAATCAAATTATTCTCACTCAAACCAGGAGTAAATATTTGGACTGACCAGGCTTTTTAACATGTGTATGGCTTCGAATCTGGGAGAAGGAAGGGGGAATTGAACCTGCTAAGAAACTGAGGGTGTATCTTCCCACTTGCGAAGAATGGTCGATAAATATATATAGGGTCAAGAATGATTGTTACTTAGCCATACACACGAATATGGCCATGTGCGAAATAGACATATAATGTTCATAACGATAGAACATAGGAATCTCGGAATTCGAAAACACGTAACGACTTCTTGTTCATATACGAAACCTTTTTATTAACTTTGAGTTAAAGGTTTCGACGTATGTAGGAGAGACACAATCTTCTATGTTGTCTTATTTATTTGGCCCCCATCTCGAGCGGCCCCCGTCTCGAGCGCAAGTTCGCCTCGCGTCTGCGAGCACTAAAAGTCGATCCTTCTTGTTTGGCGTCTAGTACCAAACTCTTACTTTCTTCAAATCTCACACAAACCTCCGCGCGCTTCCGGTGTGTGACGTCACCCGCACCCTGTCACCGCATTTCGTCTCGGACTATTATGACATCTGAGTGACACCTCCATCCGCCTGCGCGCACCCGCGTTAACACCTGCCTCAATGTTGCACCTAACTAACCCATGTGCTGAGCCGAAATATTCTCAGCCTAAATAAACTTAAAGGCAGGAACCGAAATCCTTCGGCTATTATATAACATGATCTTCGGGTCACTGACTGCAGTAGTTCTAGGGCGGTAATAACACAACAATTGTATCATGAGCATATACGCAAATATAAGCACGGTCTGAATAAATATGAAACATTAAAACTGACCTCATAGTGGGGAGGGCTACGACTGTTTAGCCATGAACCCTTTAACTTACATTCATAGTTCGAATTATATTATTTGTTTATGAATTTTTCAAATGCCTTCTCAAGCTGATAAGTGATAGCCTATGCATCTGACAAGTTCGCTAATTTAGAATTACATGTTTTTCTAGTTCATTTCAATGAAAATGAATGTATCTATTGAAAGCAAATCTGAATGAAAAGGAGAGGAATTTTGATAATATTATTGCATCGTCTGTGTGTCTGCGGCTTCACGTGTGTTAATCTATTTCTGTGTGGGTGTATATGTTTATGGCGGAGTGTATCGTTGGTATTGAGACGGTTGATCGCGAGGGATGAAAATTTACAAGAATAAGCTACCAAGGTGTGATAGATGATTATATGATAGATATGAAAGGTAATATATATATATATATATATATATAGAGAGAGAGAGAGAGTGAAGGGGGGGAGAGAGAGAAAGACAGAAAGACAGACCTACAGACAGTGATAGACAAAGATATATATAGATGGGTAAGTGGGAAACTATTAATCAGAGGGGATACTTATGAACAGACTGCGATAAATATAGAATTACATGAATAGACTCTCTCCCCCCCCCACTCTCTCTCTCCCACTTACACACGCATACACAACACACACACAATATATATATATATATATATATATATATATATATATATATATATATATATATGTATATATATTCCCTATTGATATTTATTCACTTTTATTTTAATAGTGTTTTTACACGTTTTTGTCTTCTCTCTTTTCAAGCTTCTTTTTATATACTGCTATTTCCTTTTTTAGTTTTGTTCTCAGCCTTCTGCAATGAATATTTCACTGTCTGTATTTTTTGCTTCATCCTCGGCCTCACTTGGATGGCTTTGTTCACGACGAAACTAACTGTACTAGATTATATTGTTCTTCTCTTCCCTTCGATAACTGCGTTCCTATTCATCTATTTTATCCTCACTAGTATAATATATACTTCTCGAGAGCTCTTCGTAAAAATATCATTCCAAACAGTTAGAATATATATGGAAAAATAACTGTTTTCTTTAACTTTTGAAAGAAAAAACAATGAGTAAAGATTATCTTTTCGAAGATGACGGCTGTGAGAGAGAACAAAGCGAAACTTCCACGGAAGCAAAACTCATAGAAAAGAAACGAAAAGGAAAAAAACACAATTTATTGTTACAAAGAACGTAAATGCAAGCGTTTATGGTGGCACGTGTTTCGATTGAAAGCGTAGGCGTTGAATTGTTGGCACAAAGGAATTATTAATGTTGTCATTTCTTCAGGAATTTAATCCCAAAGAGGAAAATTGCAGCTGGAAAAATGGTTCTGTTTTGCGGACGTAACGCAGATACTCTGCCGATATCAAAATGAAATATCAACATTGTCGCAATGAAATATTGAGTAAATTCTGAAGGCTTTTCAAATATGCTGATTTCTTCCTTGCGTGAACGCGCGTATGCACACACACACACACAGACACACACATTTTGTTGAATAAGAAATAAGTATATATATATATATATATATTGGCCGAATGATTAAAGTGTTCGCTAAAGGTCCGAGAGACCGGGGTTCCATCCAAGGTCGAGTCATACCAAAGGCTCAAAAATTGTACTTGATACTGACTTGGTTAACACTTAATATTATAAAATGCGGATCAAGAGTAAAGTGGAGCAATCCAGGGAAAGGAGTAGCGCCCTCCCCTACACCTCTGTGTAGTAGCTATATAAAAGGGAGACTTCAGGTCACCCTCGACACAGGTCGGCAAAGTTTTTTTTTTACTTTGTATATATAAAGTCTGTATATACACAACCCTCTCAACAAGAGCAAGACAGACACAAAGTACATAAGAGGTCTTTAACAGGTTTGAATTCATAGTTTTCCATTTCCTTGACCAGTTATCAGAGAGAGAGAGAGAGAGAGAGAGAGAGAGAGAGAGAGAGAGAGAAATGGTAGATTCTGGTGAATCTGGCAAGATATTAAAAATAAATCGAAATGTGCATAAATGAAAATTAAAATGAGTTTAATGGTAGTATTTCGTTCTTTATTAGCATAACTGTCTCTATGTAGCAGTGTCCCATCAAACGCGTCACACATCGACACGTGACTAGTAAAGGCATGGACAGCTAACGATAGCCTAACGGTCGTATGGAAGTCAGACATGACCGATAAAATGAAGCGCAGTTTCTTCAAAGCAGCGGTTGTATCGATACTGCTATATGGCAGCACCACATGGACGCTAACAAAACGTAAGAAGAAAAAACTTGACGGCAATTATACGAGAATGCTGCGAGTAATATTGAACAAGTCCGGTGGACAGCACCCCTCAAAACAGCAATTGTACAGCCACCTACCACCCATCACGAAAACTATCAAAATTAGACGAACTAGACATGCAGGACATTGCTGGAGAAGTAGGGACAAGCTCGTAAGTGATGTTCTATTGTGGACCCCTTCACAGGGACGAGAAAAGGTAGGACGTTCTGCTTGAGTATACATACAGCAGCTCTCTGCCGACACTGGATGTTGCCCGGAAGACCGGCCAAAAGCAATGGACGGTAGGGAGGGGTGGCGAGAGAAGGTCAGAAATATCCCTGTTGATAACGCGACTTGATGATGATGATGATGATGATTAACATAACTTCTTCAGACTATAAAATGTTATGTGTTTTCCTACATTTTAGCAATTGAGGAAATAGATAAACTAATGGAAAATGGAAAATGTATAAAGGGAGGGAAAGTGTCAAAAGACAAGAGATAGATAAGAGGAGACCAAGGAAGGAAATGTATATAGGTTTGATTGATAGTGGTAATTAATTTGGTTTTGACTGTAACCTCGAAACTAGATAACACCAAGAGTATCGGTTTTCATTAGAGATTTTACCAGATAAAGGTGGATTAATTTTATGGATAAAAGAGGGAAATATGAGTGGTGTGTGTTTATTAAGAGAAAAATTAAAAAAGAAAATGAAAGGGGACAAGGGTTCATGGGAATCCTTTTTCATCAAAAACATTGACTATAATGGAGCATCTAAAAGAAAAGGAAAATAAAAAAAAAAAAATAAAAAGGCAAACAAAGAAATTGAAGAAAAGTCGTTCATAGTATAGTAGTACTGAGTGTAAAAATATCTTAGGTTTTGCTATTTTTTATTTTAATATTGTTTTCATATAACATAATGTCTGCTAAGTAGGGTGAAATCTGATGGAACCCGGGACGTTGGTTTATGTGGTTTGTTTTGTAAATTCCTGCATTTTCTCGCAATCAATGGGATTTTTGCAATGTATGGGTTTGATTAGAGGGGCTTGAAAGAATTCAAAATGTGTTTGTGATCTAATTTGTGGGAGAAAAGGGTATTTCGGTTGTCATTTAATTTAATTGATCGTTTTTGTTCATAGACTCTTTTTTCTAGATCACATTGGGTTTCGCCAATGTAATGTTTGTTACAATCTTTGTATGGAATAGAATATATGCCTGCGTAAGAAGTGGTTGTGGCGTGGGTTGGTTTCGAGGTGTTAGTGAGATTTTTAATGATTTGTAATGTGGTTTATATGATTGGAATTCAGATTTGGTTAATCATACAAGCTTTCAATGTTTCTTTTTCTTTTTTTCCTTTGCTTTTAGATATTCCATTAGTATATTTCAGGGTATACGTCATAAAATTGAACTTAACAGCACAATTGTTGCTTGAACTCACTTACTACGCATTCGAAGTACCGCACGTTAGCCTCCACATAATATTCATTGAGATAGATAGATAGATGTGTGTAGACGTGATCCATGTCCATTATGATTACTTGGTTTTTAAGAGTTTTCTTACTTTCTAGATTTGTACAAATAAGTAGTATCAAAACACACACACACACACACATATATATATATATATGTGTGTGTGTGTGTGTGTGTGTGTGTCTTTGTCTGTATGTGTGTAGTGGGCGCAAAGTGTCCCTACTTCTTTGAGTGGATGTGCGGACAGCATATCTTAAATGGTGATATCTACCCTTCATTAGCCTAGTTAATTGGGGCTGTAAAATATGACACAAAACAATCTGATGGTGAACCTCCAGTAATGATAGAGCTTTGGGGAATATGGAGTGCCGCCTCTTTGCAATGACTCCCTGGTCTATTCTGGGTCGCAGTGTTAGCACCTGATAGGGTGCTGTCTTTGGTTTGGTTCCTTTGTTTATTGGCATATCAACCTTTGTAGGTTATGTAATGCCAAAGCCATTCTCCTAGAAGAACGGTAGTGGTACTATTTAACCCATAGCTGGGAGGATAATGGGGTTCATACCTTTCCCAAAGGTATTTGCCTGAAAGTGAACGTAATAGCGCGAATGGAGTACGAACTCGCTTACTACAATTCCACAGTCCATCGCTTTAACCATTACACCACTAGGACACCCCCTGTCTTTGGGTCAAGTAGAAGCGTTTAACTTTTAAATTGAGGGCAAACCAATCAACTATGCTAAATTGAATTGTTTGATATATAGCTATCTGATCATTGAACTTTGTTTAAACAAATAACTGATGTTTAACTGAATTGTAAGCGATACTTAGAACCATTCAATTTTGTTGAGACACACACACACACACACACACACACACACACACACACATATATATATATATATATATATATATATATATATATATATATATATATATATAGGAAAGGGGTGTCCTTGTGGTGTATTGTTTAAAGCCAGGACTGCGGAATCGTAGTAAGTGACTTCGAACTCGGACAAATATCCTTGTGAAAGGTATGTGTATGAACCTCCTAATCCTTACAGCTATGGGTTAAATAGTACCACTATGTACTTCTAGAAGGATTGATTTGGCATTAAATAATACAAGAAGGTTTATATGCCATTAAACAACAATAATATATATAATTAACTTGATTCTGGATTAAATAACCTATAATGGTTGATATCCCATAAAACCTCACCAATACCCTTTGTGACAACAATTGTCATTCGTCAAACATCCCTTTTAATCTTTTATTTAATGAAGTTGTCATTCAAAGATTGTTACATTATTTAAGATAATTCTGTCGAGAAGAAACATTGTTTAAACTTCTACTGTCACCGTCAGTTAGTTAAATCTTGGTAAAAATTGCTGTTCTAGGCATTTTTTTCCGTTATTCATTATATTTTTTTTCCTTTGAACAATTTTTGTAAAATAAGAAAAAATATCCACCCGAACAATAGATCTTTATAAAAATACCAGTTAGCTGCAAATTAAGTAATTTAATCTACAACACTAGACTTTTTATTCACTATTCAATTTAACACCTCTGAATAAATAAATATGAATGTTATGTTACAAAAGTATAGTATACTTGAAAACTTTCTACATCTACTAATGTATTTTGTTCTATTTTGTGTGAATGATTTTATCTTCGGATATCAATTGAACGTCATAAATATAGAGTTCAGAGGAAACAATACTTTTAATAAAAAAAAAAATCAAACAAAAAAAAAAAAACAATATATTGCTAAGCAATTGTCCGTATCCATTATTTTCTACCGGTCTGATAAACCTTGAATTTACCCCTATTTCATCTCAGAAAAAAATAAAGTTTCGAAGTTCTATTTTTTTAAACTGAAAAAGACACCAATGATTTTTTAACATTTTAATCTATTTACTTTATAGCGGTTCACAACAAAAAGATCAGCTTGGATTTTTTTTTCTTTTTTTGCTGAATGGCATATCAACCTTCACGGGATATTTAATGTCAAAGGTATCTTTGCAGAAAACCGTACAGACACTTTTTAAACGCTACATGTTGAAATAAAAAGTACGTAATTTTCCCCAGGGTATTTGTCCGAAAGTGAACGTAATAGTGTGACTGATGTTCGAACTCGCTTACGGCGATCTCACAGTACAGCACGTTAACCACTTCACTATTAACACTCACGCCGCCCTTAGATTGACTAGGTAATGTAAATAAAAACATAGAGACTAACTAATTAACATCAGAAGTTTACGTAGTAATAGATACAAGTAATTTTTAAGAAGATGTAATTATTTTTTTGATATATATATATATATATATATATATATATATATATATATATATATACATACAATCAAAATCCGATAGATAGATGGACGAAGGGATGCATACTCCCCTTCCCTAAAAAGGGGGACCTCGGATTAGTCAAAAACTACCGAGGCATAACACTTACATCCATAGCTGCCAAAATCTACAATGCCCTACTACGAAACCGAATAGAACCCAAAATCGACAACATACTTAGAAAAAACCAAAATGGCTTCCGAAGAAATAGATCTACGACCTCACAAATATTAACCATCCACATAATCCTTGAAGGTGTACGGGCAAAGAACCTACAAGCGACATTAATATTTGTCGACTTTACCAAGGCTTTCGACTCCATTCACAGAGGAAAGATGGAACAAATCCTACTAGCGTACGGCATACCTAAAGAAACCGTAGCGGCAATAACGATTCTCTATAGAAACACTAAAGTAAAAGTACGATCACCAGATGGAGACACAGAATACTTCGACATTGTAGCAGGAGTACTACAAGGGGACACGCTGGCTCCGTATCTCTTTATCCTTTGTCTAGACTACGTACTTAGAACATCGATTGACAAAATCAAAGAGAATGGCTTCGAACTGACGAAGAAAAGAAGCAGAAGATACCCCGCAACAACAATTACCGACGCCGACTACGCCGATGACATAGCGATACTGGCAAATACACCTGACCAAGCCGAAACACTTCTGCATAGTTTGGAACGAGCAGCAGCAAGCATAGGCCTCCATGTTAATGCACACAAAACGGAATATATGTGCTATAACCAAACGGGGGACATCTCCACTCTAGAAGGAACCCCTCTTAAACTAGTAGACAAATTCACGTACCTAGGAAGCAGCGTCGAATCAACCGAAAAGGACATCGAAACGAGGTTAACGAAAGCATGGACAGCTATCAATAGGCTATCGACTATATGGAAATCAGACCTAACCGATAAAATGAAACGCAGTTTCTTCCAGGCAGCGGTCACATCGATACTGCTATATGGATGCACTACATGGACGCTAACAAAACGGCTGGAGAAGAAACTAGATGGCAATTACACAAGAATGCTGCGTGCAATCCTAAACAAGTCCTGGCAGCAACACCCCACAAGACACCAACTGTACGGCCACCTGCCCCCTATCACGAAAACTATTCAAGTTAGACGAACCAGACATGCAGGACATTGCTGGAGAAGCAGAGATGAACTCATAAGAGATGTACTCTTATGGATCCCCACACATGGCCGCGCAAAAGCAGGACGACCAGCTCGAACGTACATTCAGCAGCTATGTGAGGATACAGGTTGTTGTCCTGAAAACCTACCTAGGGCGATGAACGATAGGGATGAGTGGCGAGAGAGGGTCAGGGATATCCGTGCTGCCAGCACGATATGATGATGATGATGATGATATATATATATTGGCCTAATGAATAGAGTGTTCGCTAATGGTCCACGAAACCACAGTTCAATCCAGGGTTGAGTCATACCAAAGACTCAAAAAATGGTTCCTGGGTTCCGACTTACTTAACACGCACCATTATAAGGTAAAGATCAAGGGTAAAGTGGAGCAATCCTGGGAAAGGAGTAGCGCCCTCCCTTACACCTCGGTGTAGTAGCTATTGTAAAGGGGCCTTCCGGTCCCCCTCGACTAAGTCGCCAACCTTACCTTTATATATATATATATATATATATATATATATTTCTATTCGTCTGCTAGCACAGATTTCTCTGTCACTCACTCTCTCTTCATTCGTCTTTATCATCCATCGCTTCCAGTAGGTCGTCAAGACTACATCAAGTGTCCGTACTGAGCGGTTATGGATATCTTCAATTTGGTAATCCAACACTTGCATCTCCGTATGGAGGGGTCATAGGAGAATGTCGCTTATGAGTTCTTTCTTTCTTCTCCAGCAGTGTCTCTCATGTCTTGTTTATCGCAGTTGGATGGTTTAAGAGATGGGAGTTAGGTGGCCTTATAACTGCTGCTTTGTGGGATATTGTTTCCAGGATTTTTTTTTATGTAGCTCATAACATTCCTATGCAATTCCTGTCTAGCTTTTTCTCAATACGCTTTGCCAGCGTCAAAGTGGTGAATCGATATTGTAGAATAGACACGACCACAACTTGGAAAAATTGCATTTTTTATCGAATAAGTCTGATTTCCATATGATCGATAACCTATCAATAACTGTCCATGCCTTGAATGTCAATGCACATTAATATCAATTTTGTAAGATGAGACACTACTACCGGGGTAGGTGAACTTGCCCGCTAGTTTCTGAGAACAACTATTAAAAGTAGAGATGTCTCCTTTTTGATTGAAACACATATACTCCATTTTGTTTGTATTCACGTAAAGGCCTATGCCACCTGCAGCCTGCTCCCTACTATGTAGTAGAGATTCGTCTTGGATAGGTGAATTTGCCAGAAGTGCTATCATACCTTGTTCGACGTGATATTTTCAAGTTTCCTAGACAGAATATATATCTCAACGGTTTCTTCCGTCAACTCTATAGATTTTTTCAGAGGTGTTTCAACAAATGCAAAAGTCGCTTTATCCCAATTCGAATATATATATATATATATATATATATATATATATATATATATATATATATATATTTGGATGGTTTGGTTTGGTTTCTTTGTTTAATGGCATATAAACATTTTGTAGGTTATTTAATGCCAAAGTCATTCTACCACAGTCGTGGTACTATTTAATCCATAGCTGGGAGGATAAGGGGGTTCATACCAAGGGTATTTGCCCGAAAGTGAACATAATAGCGCGACTGGAGCACGAACTCGCTTACTATGATTCCGCAGTCCATCGCTTTAACCATTACACCACGAGGACACCCCCTATATATTTGGAGAGAGAGAGAGAGAGAGAGAGAGAGAGAGAGAGAGAGAGTGGGGAATTGGATTCACAATAAAGAGAACAATTTCGCACACTGGTTATTACTGTTTACTGTAATATAAAATGTTTCCCCTGCTTTTTGCTCTAGACTGGGCCCTTAACAAAACATATGTTCTCCATCAGGTTTGATATGATGAGTATACATGGAAACATTATTCCACTTAATTTCCACTCCAGAAACCTAATAAATATATTGTCTCGCCAATAGACTCTAATTTTCGGCCAGAAACCGATTTTGAGAAGGTCCAATAATCTTCCGATATGTTTGGTTTAATGTCAAAGTTCATTTGATCCTTTTTCGGCATCTATAAAAATTTAAATTTGCCCCTTATGATTGAATTCGCCTCGCTTCGAAATTGCCCTATTAAAAGTTGTTGGAGCGTAAAATGTACTTTCTTTTAATTAGTTTCAGATGGAAGTCGCTGGAGGTTTAAAAAAAAAAGCGGGAAGCAAACACACGTGTTTTTTTAAATTTATTTATTTATTTATTCATTTTATTTATCTATTTATTTTTCTTCTTGTATTTTTTTTAATAGTGAACAGAATTCTTCATTTCCAAAGCAAATACGTTTTCGTAAACTGCATGTTACGCATCGGTAGATATTTTAATACATGACCCAGCAGTATTCACCTATTAAAATCTAAACTTTTCTTTATCTTTTTAGATTTCTTTTACTTTACTTGATGCAAATGTTATAAAAGTAGTTCAAAAAGCCAATTTTGTAAAGTGTTGCAGGCTTCTGGATAATTCCTAAATATTTATTGGATAAAATTTAGCTTTCTGATGGAGAATTTTATTTAATGGGTTTTCTTTATCATGTACGATAAGACAAAATCGCTGCGTTAGGCAAGCACTCCAGGACCATTTAAAAATCAAATTCCCTTCTCTCTCGCTCTCTCTCTCGCTGTATATATATATATATATATATATATATATGTGTGCGTGTGTGTGTGTGTGTGTGTGTGCATTCACTACCTCCTTCAAACGAGTAGGATATGGCACTAGGTGATTTTTAAGGATTTAGCAATATATAAATCTACGTATGTGTGAGTGCAGGAGAGAAAATGTTTGTGTAATTGTGTATGTGTGTGAGTTTTATGTGTTTGTGCTTTATTACCCATTCTCTCCACAAAGGCCAGGATGCGACACCTGTTTAGTTTTTTCGATGGGGTAGTCATGGCTTGAATTCAGTGTTGTCCTCTTAGACTGGTCGACATTCCTAGGCTAAAAGGACCAGTTCACTTTATGTGTCCAAAAATAGAAGGAAGAAGAGATGGATTTTTGCCTTTCCAAATGGTTTTAACCCTAATTTGAACTTGGCCGGCTGTTTTCATTTCACTAAGACTGTAACAAATGTCCTCTCTCTCCCTCTCTCTGAAACTCTCTCCGCCTCTCCATCACTCTCTCTTGATATATATATATATATATATATATAATCGGAGGAGAATATCCAAGTGGTAGGAGTATCCAGAAATAAATTCATAATGACACGAAACAAGTATTATTTTATTATATATATATATATATATATATATATATGTGTGTGTGTGTGTGTGTGTGTATATATATATATATATATATATAATGTATTTTGCTGTATTTATAAATAATGAATGTGCAATATCAGTGGTAGCATAAGTATATATTTATCAATCCAACTGCTCGAGCAAGATGCAATTCAAAGTCAATATTTTTATGCAGAGTTTGAGAGTTTTGAATTCTGAATTTTCCTTCTCCTTAATCTGTTGCCATATCAAAGCTAAAGGACCTAGTCAGCCCTACTATTTTATCCATAGCTGGAGAGTGGATAGTTAGCTTCATACCTTCCCCAAGGATATTAGAACTATGTGAAATGCAAACTGCTTCGTCCGGGAATTGAACCCGCGTCACCTTTTACATTTCCAACGACTATATCAATTATACTACAATTGTTTCGATGTGATAGCAAATGTATATTTTATTTAAGATAGTGCAGACCTAGAGTCAGCAGCGCTGGTGACACAGTTGCTCGCTAACCCATTCGGATGGGGCAGCAAAATACCTCAACTTCATCTCTGCAGACGAGTAAACCCCGTCTCCAACGAATGAGCTGTATATGAATTAAAAATCTGATGGTGAGACTCAAGTCCTTGAGCTCTGTGGAATGTGGAGTACCCCTTCATGGCCATTGCTTCCAGGTGGAGTCTTAGATATGGTTCAAATAGAAGTGTTTGACATTTGAACTGTATACTAATTGACTTATGTTAAATTGAATTTTTAAAAATTGTTGTGGCCTTAAAGGGCCGGAAATGAATAACACAACCAGTTGTAAGATTTACAACAGTATCTGCCCAGTGTAGTCGAGTGTGACCCGAAGTCTCTCTTTTCGATAGATACTACACCAAATTGTAGTGGTGGGTGCAACTCCTTTCCCTGGATTGCTCCAATTTTCCCTTGATCCATACCTTATATTGCTAAGTGGTAAGCAAGGAGGCATCAAGTAACATTTTTGAGTCCTTGGTATTACTCTACCTGGGATTGAACTGCGTTCTCCCGGGCAGTTGGCGAGCACGCTATTTACGGAAATATTGACAGTAACGGTCACCAGGAAGTGACTAGACTCTCTTGACACGTTTATTGAGTCAGTTACAATGAATAGTGACGGGTAGGGTTCATGCTGTGACGTCATGGCGTATATTACCATAACAGAAATATAACTCTTTTACGATTCAACTGAATGTAAGCAAATGACAGGGTAATTGAATCGTTAGTGATACCTTACAATAGTTGGAACCATTTAAATATATGCTAACAAATGAATAGTGTTGAATAGAATAGGAGGGTTGAAATAGGGATACTTGGTTGAACCGATTTATATTGGCGTATACAAATAATGAATAGTAAGTAGAATTATTCGTATTAGATAGAAATACTTGAAACTATTTGTGCCGACGAATTATCAATAGTAAATAGAATTATTCTTATTCTATAAAATGCTTGAAACCATATATATTTGTGCAAACAAATTATCAATAGTCAGTAGAATTATTCATATTAGATAGAAATACTAGAAACCATTTCTATTTGTGCCGACGAATTATCAATAGTAAATAGAATTATCCGTATTAGAGAGAAATAATTTAAACCATTTATATTCATGGAAACAAATAATCAATAGTAAATAGAATTATTCATATTAGATAGAAATACTTGAAACCATTTAATTTTGTGTGAATAAATTATTAATAGCAAATAGAATTGTTCACATTAGATAGAAATACTTGAGACTATTTAGGTATTTCAAAAAATGTTCTCAGGCTCGTTTGAAAATCTTATCAACAGAATTTTTTCACACACACACACACACACACACACACACACACACACATATATATATATATATATATATATATATATATATATATATATATATGTATATAGCTAACTAAACGGCTGAAGAAGAAACTAGACAGCAATTACACAAGAATGCTGAGAGCAATATTGAACAAGTCCTGGCGACAACACCCCACAAGACACCAACTATACGGCCACTTGCCTCTCATCACGAAAACTATAAAAGTTAGACGAACTAGACACGCAGGACACTGTTGGAGAAGCAAGGACGAGCTCATCATTGATGTTCTCCTATGGACCCCCGCCTATAGCCAAGCAAAAGCAGGACGACCAGCTCGAACATACATACAGCAGCTACGTGAGGATACGGGATGTAACCCGGAAGACCTGCCAAAAGCGATGAATGATAGGGAGAAGTGGCGAGAGAGGGTCAGGGATATCCGTGCTGGCGGCACGACATGATGATGATGATGATGATATATATATATATATATATATATATATATATATATATATATATATATAAACGGAAAGAAAAGTACATATAGATGGATGAGAACAATTTATTACTATTATAGTAAAGTTACACAGATGCGTTTGAACGAATATTAATGAAATTATCTAACCTAAGAAATTACGAAAATTCCTGGTAGATTGTATTTTAGGACATTTTGAGGGGGAATTATGAATTTAAAATAATGGTTTCAACGATACAGAAAAATATTCGAAAAAAGATTTCATTTTTGCATTTACCCTCTGGAGTCGTCGCAAACATATATATATATATATATATATATAGGGCGGGAATAGGCATATATAACCCACAAGAGGTGATATGCCATAAAAAAAACTAACGAAATTAAACCAAATCAGTTTCTTGGCAATAGGATAGTTAGACCTGGTCCGGTAGTTGTGTAAGTAAAATATTACCTGTGTCAGAAATCCTTTAATCCCAAGTCACTACTTTCCAAAAGGATAAAGTCTGTGTTTATTTTCAGGTGCATTAGACGCCTTCATAACTTGGAATGCCGGTACGACACGGATTACTGTTGTATTTGCCAGCGGATGAGGCTCGTTTTCTTTGCGCTTCTCGGTTTAAGCTTGTGTAACCTCCACTACATTGTATGGCAGAGAAACTAAATCTGATTTCAAACCACATAGGTTTGCTGAATTCCGGAATCAGGACAGATCACAGCCTAAAACAGATAAGCAAATTACTTGAACTAAGACAATTATTGATATTTTTATCAGATACCGAAAGATATGGAGGTGACAGCGTAACACACCCATATATGAATATGTGAAGTGTACATAGAATGTTCATAATGTCTATAACGCACATATAGATAACATAGGAATCCTGAAACACAAAAAGCACTTACGACTTCTTAGTTCAGGTACGAAACTTTTTATTACCTTTGAGTTCAAAGGCTTTTCGACATAAGGAGAGAGATACCATCTTTCTGTGCTGACATTTCCATCTGCCCCAAACCACGTGCGCATCCACCAGAAGGCCACGGTGAGCAAGCGAAAGTCAACCTTCTTCTTCCGAGGCAGGCACCCAACTCACTGACGTTTCTCAAATCTCAGCCCACGCTTCTGGTGCGTGAGGTCACTCACATCCCTGTTCACATCCTCTATCTGTGATTTTTATTGTGACATCTCTGAATGACACGTCCGCTCCGGGCGCGCATGAACACCTGCGCCCATGTTTGCACCTAACTAACCCGTGCGCTAAGCGAAAGGTTCTCAGCATAACTAAACCGAAAGGCAAGATATATAAAACGAAATCCTTCGGCCATTATATTACAACATAAAGCACACCTGTATCAGTTTATCACATGTTTATGGCGATCATGAAAAATGTAGAGACGTCAAAAGCTCAGTCACTGCAAGTATGGGCTTAGGTGCTATGGGAAACGTATAAACTTTACATCAGTTGCTAGAACCAGTCACGAGAAACTTTGCAAAGTTCACATTGTGACTGTCGGTGCCGAAGAAGGAAATAGTTAAGTCAACTTCTTTGGGGTTTAACCGAAGCGCCCTCGACCAATTTAATAGGGTTAAGATTCATGAGAAGAAGCAGCCTTCAACCACAAATCTGAAAAACTGCTCTATTTATTCCTTCTTCTTGGACAGAAGAAGTATGCATTCACCCAACCCCCTTGCTACGCTCAGGATGTGCTTCAAGATCAATATTTTAGTGGAGTAAAGATAATTTGATTTTAGAGTTTTCCATCCCATAAACTGTTTACTACACAAAGGCTAAGAGGAGAAAAAAACTAGTATCTTAGACAAAGACGGATTCAGGCTTTTCCCGTCATCATTAGCGTGATTTTAAACGTAAATAGTTTCGTTCAAAATTTGAACTTAAGTCGATGATTCATTTTCTTACGACGATAACCTTTATATTAAGCGCTGTGGAGATTCAAAATCCAACGTAGTCAAGTGACAAGCTTTAAAACGAGTCTGTCTTTCTTTCCTGCCACCAGGGTCAAGTGACAAGCTTAAAAACGCGACTGTCTTCCTTTCCTGCCACCAGGGTCAAGTGACAAGCTTAAAAACGGGACTGTCTTCCATTCCTGCCACCGGGGTCAAATGACAAGCTTCAAAACGGGACTGTCTTCCTTTCCTGCCACTGGGGTCAAGTGACAAGCTTCAAAACGGGACTGTCTTCCTTTCCTGCCTCCAGGGTCAAGTGACAAGCTTAAAAACGGGACTGTCTTCCTTTCCTGCCACCGGGGTCAAGTGACAAGCTTCAAAATGGGACTTTCTTCCTTTCCTGCCACCAGGGTCAAGTGACAAGCTTCAAAACGGGACTGTCTTCCTTTCCTGCCACCAGGGTCAAGTGACAAGATTCAAAACGGGACTGTCTTCCTTTCCTGCCACGAAGGTCAAGTGACAAGCTTTGAAACAGTTCTGTCTTTCTCTCCTGTTGAATAACAATCTTCAAAACGTGTTTGTTTTTTCTTTCTCTCCTCCGCGGTCAAATTACAAGCGTCAAAACGGGTCAGTCTGGCTTTCTTTTTCTTCCACCGGAGTCAAGTTTCCAAACGGGCATGCTTTTCTTTCCTGAGAATAGGGTAAAGGGAGAAGCTTCAAAATGGGTCTGTCAGTCTTTATTTTTGCCACCGGTGTCAAGTGACGATCTTCAAATCTTACATAATGATTCAGACAATGGTGATATACCATATTTACCAACCCCTCCGCTCGGGCAGGATATGACACAAGGTCAATTTTTAAGCGGAGTTTAACTGGTTTGAATTCAGAGTTTTCCTTCTCCTAGACTAGTTGCCTCACCAAGGCTGAAGAACCTAGTCTGCCTTACCCATAGCTGGAGGGAGAATATTTGGATTCATACCTTTCCCAAGGGTATTAGTGCTATGTGAAATGCAATCAGTCAGGTCCAGGATTTGAATTCGTGTAACCGTGTCCATATCCTGCGACGATAACCATTACACCACGGCCACCTCCATAATGGTGATATACCCAAGTCTATTATTGATAGTGAAGAAAGGATCCAAATAACTGATAACTCTGGTAAAATTCAAATTATACGATGGTCAGTCTGAGGATTGAAAAAAATATTTTTAGGGTTATTTTATTTTATGAATTTTATTTTACTGAATTGAATTCATGTTTATATTGTTGAGTCATCGTTTCTTAAAATGTTTTTCTTGGTTCATAGATGTATTGAAAATGAAAACAATTTTTAACATATGTATTTGCCCTATACATGGGAACCTAACAGGTACTACCACTTGAGTCCGAGTGGAACTGGAAGTACTGGTAATGCAGGGGTACATCAAACTCATTTCAACAACTAGAGCTTCTCCAGTAGATGTAGTTTAGTGTCGTACTTATAATATCACTTTTTGTCAGTGAGGAGCCTTATCCTACTGCAAGAGATACAATGACCATATTCTAAGCTCTGCCGACAGAACGGTAATGATTGAAAGGTCAGTAATTAGTCATCGAAAAAACAGCATCTGAAATCCATTTAGAAAATATTAAGGTTCTATTGAAAGGTTTAATGATCAGAGATAAAAGTTATTGAAAATGTCAAATTCTTATGATTTTAGTACAATGTCATTGAATTCATATTTAATTGGGTAATAAAAAACAAAAAAACAAACCCCAAAACAATAGAACACAACAAACCATTTTGCTTAACGCTTGAATATCATGAGAGTAAATTTGAGCAAGTGAAATAACCAAATAACCAAATTCAACGTGTAATGTGGAGTACTGTCTAACGAGCGTGACTGTGAGATCGTAGTATACGAGTTTGTGCTGCAGCTGCTCTAGTACGTTGAATTCCGAACAAATGATGTCGGGAAAAGTATAAACTCCCTTAACATCCACTAGCTATGGTTTGAATTGCACCTCTACAGTTCTTCATCAAGGAAAAGTTTGACATTAGATAAACCACGAATGTTGATATACCATTAAACAAAGAAGCCAAACCAAATTAAATATACGCAAGATAAAGCAATCACAGAAGCAACGGATTTACGAAGATGATAAAACAATCACAAAAGCAAAGATTTACCCGCATGGTTTTTAATAACAACCCGGATGTTTATAATGTAATTTTGCTGAAATATATTACTTGTATAATATTAACATGAATGTCAGCTATAAAAAGACTTGTATCCAAATTATTTAAATCAAACGAACCAAATGATACACGAGATAAACTAATCACAAATACAATAGATTTATCCACACGATAAATTAATCCAAAACGCAACATATTTACCCACATGGTTTTTAGCAGGGGCATTGATTTTTATCATTAAGGGTTTTCGGACTATTGACTTCATCTTTATTGTTATTCCCACAACGTTTCGGCTGATATGTCCTCCGGCCTTCTTCAGGTGTTTGACGAACTCGGGAACCTTCATGGAACTTCGAACTACGTCCTATATTGAATCCACGGAGGTCACCTGTTCTGATTCCGTTAGCCATAACCGGGTACCAGTGTTAAGTATTCCTGTATTGTTACTCACTTGCAGTCAGCATTGAACCTGCAACCTCCAGATGATTGTCTCCTTAGAAACTTAGGGAACCAACGCCTATAACCATTTCGCTATGAGTCCTGAGTGAATTTTTGGGACTTATAAACTTAATGTTCTTACTTGACTAAGATTACCAGTATAATGTATGATTTTTTACCTGTTCTCTTATTCAGATTCTTTTGAAAATGAAAATCTGTTAAAAGAACTTGTATCACAATTATTTTTCTCACATAAAAACTCGGCATAGAAAGCATTGCTGATGTCATCTATATATATATATATATTTATATACCTAACCCCTCCGCTATTGAGAAGATGTGACACAACGCCAAATTTTAAAGCGAATGATGATGGTTTAAATTCAGTTTGGCTTCTCCTAGACTGGTTGATTTATAAACCAAATCTGCCGAACCATTTAAATATAGCTTGGTGAAAAAAAAAAAACATGAAAAAAACCCAGATAAAAAAATGCCTTTCTCAGGACCATTACGTTGCTATGATACACAACGGGTTCATCCAGGATTTGAACTCAGATCCCTGATTTCATTTCTACCATAACCTTTACACTATGCACGTCTTCTATGATGACGCATGTGTTCCACTCCTTATTTAAACGTCTTGTGAGATTTTTTTTTAAATCTCTGTCCATAATTGTTAAGATATGTAAAACTGTTCCTTTTTAGTTAGACAACAGTCTGTTACCGACTTTATCATAATGCTTTGTTATCAATAATTTCATAACACACTCTAAAGGGTTCTGTATCTGTTGCATTCTCTGTGGCACGATAATGATCATTAAACTATATATATATATATATATATGTATGGATGTGTGTGTTGGTCTCTGTCTGTTGTGGGTAGCGGGTGGAATCATCTTCAACATCTTTGAAGTAGTGCCAGAATGTCTAGATATTCCTTTGCTTATTTTTGTGCAAAGATCACACAAAGAGCTGTGCCAGCAAAAACCTGCGAGGCAGGAAGAGAGGACGAAAGACGTGGTCTGTTGAGAGTGAGACTACGGAGTAGAGAGTCAGTCGGTCGGCTCTAGAACGAAGACACAGAGCAGTGCAGACGATGACTAGATGAGTCAGCATCTTTGTTAGCTGTATAGGATTTTCGCTGTGTTTTCGCGATAGCCATGAACATATACGGAATCCTAAAAAGTTTCAATTTAACCTTCCTGTGTTTTGCAGTTCTGAATCAATAATAGTCAGTTTCTTCCGTCCCTTTCTATTTTTTGTTTAGTTTTTGTTATTGGTATTGTACAGACTGTAAAATGCCCTCACGGCCAGCTGTGAGAATTAACAACGGGGTCCACACCACTTGAAGATCAGACAAACGACCAAAACTTACAAAAACCGGCCTGTGAGTCGTTTTAACTGAACACAGTTTATCCCTGGGAATAATAGGAATATGTGGGATAGGCCCCCTGTTTGCGACAAGGTTTTATAAGGTTTTATTTTGTTTGATTAATTTTATTGCATTTTTCTTCCTTGTCTTTTTATGATCGAACGTTAAGAAAATTATAAAATTTTGGTATAAAAATTTAATATCGAAATTTGACAATTTTGTAAACATTTGATCATAATAAAAATTTAATTTTTTAACATTTTATTGGAATCAATTCATTTTTGCACTTTTTTATTGGTCTACAATAATGATTTGTTTGCAGAGTTATATGGTATCAATTACTCCTCTCTTATTCAAATGATGTGCGCACAGTTTTATGTAAAATACATTTGAAAAAAAAGTCCAAAATGGATGTGGAAAACGGCAATGAATTTAGAAATTTAATCTTGTATCGAAATAAAACTGACAATATTTTCCCATCGGATTAATTAAATAGTATAAATCAGAAGTGAAGAAAAGCCCGCTTGGGATTTGCAATGGGTTTTATGAAAGCTTATATTCGTGTTGACCTGTGGTTAAAGTTTTGAAGTCCGAGAAACCTCGGATGATATGACTGGCAAGCTAGTCTAGCATACCTTCACAAGTGAGTTCGATTCCCATTGGTTACCTCATTCATACGGCCTTGTGCCACATCTAACCAAAGAGCTTAGTAAATCACTAAATTCTTGCAGCCAAGGGTGCCTCGAGTAGTATAACGGTTAGGAAGCTAGTAAACTTTCACAAGTGAGTTCGAGTCTCATGCGGTACCCCATTCATGCAGATTTGGACCAGATTTAGGCAAAATAAAAGCTTGGTAAATAACTTAATTCTTGCAGCCGAGCGGTATTTTAACTGGAATGTCAGCTGGGAATTGATAACGTTTGTCTTTGTCACTGGAAGGGAAAGTAGTAATTTACTTTTACTTTTTGCTTAGATGTGGCACAGGGCCATATGAATGAGGCAACCAATGACAATCTAACTCACTTGTGAAGATTAGCTGGTCTAGCTTGCCAACTATTACTCCACCAGAGGAGCCCCCCCCCCCAGGGAGATAAAATAGTAGTTTCAAAGTGCCTTGCTCAGATGTGGCACAAGGCCTTATGAATAGGTACCAAATAAGACTCAAACTCACTTGTGAATAATTGCTAGTCAAGCTTGATAACCATTACACCACCAAAGGTGCCCCCTGGAGTAAGAAAGTAGTAATTTGCTGAGACTTTTTGCTAAGATGTGGTACTAAGTGGTCTGATTGGGGCACCCCAAAAGAGTCGAACTCACTCGTGAAGGTTTGCTAGTCTAGCTTGCCCACCTCTACAACTCCAATGGTGATCCCTTGGAAGAGAAAATAAAGTGTTGAGAAAATATGATACTTTCGATGACCCCAGGAAATGCATCACTGGTAAATGTGGACCTTTACTATTCACGATTTGAACTATTCGGAAAATCTGAGACGTTCGGGTGGATGTAAGAACATTTGTTGAATTACAATAAGATTATGGAAGTTTTAATAAACGTATAAAAATTTGATAACGACAATATTTGTTCCCAAAAGCATGAACCAACAAAGTTATTAATAAGGAAAACTGATTATTTATTTGGTTATCCTAGCACTTTATACTAAGAAATTTGCGGTTACTTTGTCCCCGTAAGTCTACCGATAATCTATCATTGTAAGAGAATTACCTATCAGGAAAATTGGTAGATATCTATTCTTTCAACAGGAACGGTTTAGCTGGAACTGATGATTCCAAGAGTTCAGAGTTTGTAATTCCATAAACATCAAAAGCGGACAGAATGCCGTTAACATAAGACCCACAATAGCCGATAATATTAATGGCCCCTAATCTTCGTCAAACAGACTCAGCATTTTTTTTTTAAATATCTTTCTTTTGTTTTAGTAAAGACATCTTATGATCGATTTTTTTGGCTGCGCAATAATCTTACCATGCATATACACAGACAAAAAGCAAAAAAAAGAAAAACAGATAATTCTAACAAATTCACACGTTCTTTGGTGCCTGTTTCCCCGCCACGTAAAGCAGTCCATCAGACGTTTATAGGCAATAACGTGCTTCCATAATGGAATTATGCTGATCGTTATCTGCCGGAAATGGTCAATATGTGGCCTGCAACCTCTCCCTTTCGTCTCGTTCCACTCAGGGTCATTTTATTCAGCCAGGAAAAATTAAACATACAATTATACAGTACAGCTGAAATGTTTCCGGGATTTATCTACTCTGAAAGAGAACGTGCGAGACTTGTGATTAAAAGCGTGTCTCCAAAATTACGACCACTTTTTAGCAAATAGTCTGGAATTGCTGAATCAACTATGAATTATTTCTTGAGATAATTTCCTTTAAACGGTTAGTGATGTGTTTGCTACAGACAAGTGGTGGTTTCTGTTCAGATTCGTATAAAACTAGCAACTGGAAAGAAGACAGTTTGTATATCAGTTCGTGCTAATACCCTTGAGAATTATATCGATCAAATCTCATCACTTCCTAGATATGGGTAAATAGTACGACTTGTTGACCACTTGAGCTTTCGTCAAATGACATATAGACTTTTGTTTATATGCCATTTTTGAAGGAGAGTAGAGGTGTATTTAAACCATTGTTTTATGGATTTGGGAGTTCATACTTTTTGTTTTGCCCAATCTGCTGGAGCTTTAGAGTACACTGACTGCATCTCTGCAGAAGGGTAAGACTTACCCAACGAGTGTCTCTGATATGACAGTAAACAATGTGATCATGAGGCTCAAGTAATGCGGGAGCTTTGGGAAATGTGGAATGCCCTTTCAGTGGCATCGCTCCAAGGTCCAATCTGGCCAAGAGTTGTAGAAGCTGATAGGGTCCTATCTATGGTTAAAATAGGACTAAACTGTACACTTGCTAAACTGAATTAGTTGAGATGGGACTGTTTTGACATTTAAACTGAATACTTATGATAAACTGAATTGTTTGAAATAGAATTGTCTTGACTTTTAAACTGCGAACGTATACTAAACTGAATTGTTTGAAATGGAATTGTTTTTGTATGCTAAACTAAGTTGTTCGAAGTTGACATCTGAGTCTAAACAAAAATATACTTATAGCAAACTGAAATGTTTTAAACATAACTGTTTATGAGTAGGAAACTGAATTTGGCATTATATATCCTAAAATGGTTGATATGCCTTAAAACCAAACCAAACCAAACTTTTTTTAGGATATTTGTCAGAAAGTTAACTTAATGGTGCGACTGGATTTCAAAAACGCTAAGACATTTCTTATAGCGCGTTTCACAGTAAACCATAGGGACTCACATTTTCGGAAGAAACATTCGTAAAATCTGCTTAAAACATAACACTTTGTCTCATTCTGCTTATAGCAACGAGTTAGGGTAAGTAAATAGTTTTTTTTTTCTTGCTTTTAGCTCTCTCTTCTTTTCTCGACCTCACTATCTCCCTTTTTCTCTTTTTAGGTTCATGTTAATCATCTCTTCTGCACACATTTTTCAGAGTTTTCAGTTCTGTATATAAGGAAGTAAATGTGTTGCTACTTTTCACCTAAAAAAACATATAAATCACCTGCATTCAAACACGCCTTCTTTTATTCTATTTGCCCATTTTTATATCGGCAGTTTTATTCATTTTTAATATATATCAGGATCACAAGATCTCTGGCCAATACTTCCTACTGAAGATCTAATAATGTTATTGAATACACAGTAACTGAGCCATAAAAATGACCAAACTACCAACCCCAAAACTTACGAGCACACACACACACACACACACACACACACACACACACACACACACACACACACACACACACACAGAGTCGGCTCCAAGGCTCAGTCATATTCTTAAAGCTATGGCCTTCAATTAAAAGAAATGATGCAAATATTTCTTGTGTAGTAAAAAAAAAATTGCGTCGAACCAAAAAGTGGTTGAAGTAAGTGAATTGATTAAAACGGTTTCTTTTCAGAACAGGAAAAAGTCTGACACGTGCTCACAGAAAAAAATTCCTTTTAATACCGAAGTTACAAATTCCCTCTCTACCCGTCTCAAAAGAAAAAAAGGAGTATTTTCAAGTCAATCTTGCAAAGTGCTATTCTTTGTCCCCCTAACAGTTTACCCCCCCCCACAAAATCAGATCGTTACTTGTCGCTCTCTTCATAACTAACTGTTGCTTTTCAAAAATCCACGTCTCGTGTTGGACTGTCTCTAGCACCTACATCGAAGTTTCTCGTGATTTAGCTTCAGTTGTCGGTCACACTGCTGAGCATCAGAGTCACCAGTAAGAGGAAACAGTCATAGCTTTTCCTGACAAAACAATTGTAAGATAATTCATTCATGACCTTATGATAAAACATGTATGAATCAACGAAAAAAAAAAGAGAACTTGCAAAATTGTCGACTTTGCTGTCCCGGCTGACCACAGAATAAAACTGAAAGAATGTGAAAAAGAGATAAGTACCCCTACCTTGCTAGAGAATTGAAAAAGCTGTGGAACATGAAAGTAACGATTGTGCCAATTGTGATTGGTGCGTTAGGCACAATAACTAAAGTATTATTAAAAGGCCTGGAGGACTTTGAAATGGGCGGACGAGTAGAGACAATCCAAACGACATCATTGCTAAGAACGGTCAGAATCCTGAGACGAGTCCTGGAGATTTGAGGAGACTTGCTGTCACTCAAACTCCAGTGTAAAATCATCACTTAACACTGATGGGAAAAACTCTAAAGGAGTAAATAATAATTATAATAATAATAATGAAACCTCAAAAGAGAAACTAATTTTTTCTTAATAGCAGTACTAAATGATGCCGTAAGAACCAATTATATGAAAGCAAAATTAATAATACGCAACAGAATATCAGGTGTGAGTACTGTGGAGAGACAGACAGACAGACAGACAGACAGAAGGGGGGGAAGAGTCAATCACATTTTAAGTAAATTTAACAACCAAGCACAAGAAAAATTCAAAGAAAAGATACAAATATGCAGGTAGAGTTGTTTTAATAGGAATCGTGCATGTGATTAGATTTAATCATATTACCAAATGGGGTATGCATAAACCAGAATGGCCCCTAAAGAAGTTTACCAATACCCACACGATGAGGTTGGCGTTCGATCGTCCAGTGAGGAAACTGTTATTACATCGTACTCCTGTCCGAGTGGGTATTTTTCTAGTTGAAGAAAAAAAGAAAAAAGAAAATCAACAAAAAACAGAGGGAAGAAGGAAGAAAAGACAAAACTTATATTCGGTACAGCAAAACATAAAAGGTGAGGTCTGTCACATTTTTTCTGGTACTATGTGTGTCATATGTGGCTATCCGGGTAATTTAGCGAAAATTCGACACAGCAAACGAAAACGCTGACTCATTTGGTCATAGTATTTACTGCTCGAGTTGACAATTATTACTCCATACTGCTTTACGACTACTCTGTTTTTTACTTCCACGCGGCTCCGTGTCCTGGGATTGCCAGCTTCGTGTCTTTTTACTTGACTGTAACCCTACTGCCGATCTCACGGATTCGCGTAGGCTCATCTCTTTGTGCGGTCTACGCGCTAAAATATACAGACAAGGAAAGGCCTTCCAGACAGTCTGACGCCGTTTAAATATGCTAAAGTTAGGAATCTCTGATTCTGGCGGCCACTCAAAATATACAGAGTAACCAACACACCAACATCCATATATATATATATATATATATATATATATATATATATATTATATATATACACGTATATATATATATATATATATACTTCTATGAATGCACATTATTTTGTCACTTAAGGAAACGCAGCATTTATATGAGATTTTGAGATACAAGTCCCGACTAGAAAAGGAGACTTAATTTTGATATATCCTACGACCTTGTTAGGGAGTAGAAAAAGCTGTGTAACATGAGGTTGGAAGAGATACACATAATAGTTTGGGTGCTTTGAACAGTGAGCAAAATCTTGGAAAAATAACGAAGAATTGGAAATTAAAAGAAGAATTGAGACCATCCTTATCACAGCATTATTAAGATCGTCAGACATACCCAAAAAAGTCTAAGAGACTTGAGGAGATTTGCTTTCCCTAAGCCTCCAGTGAAAGATCACCAGTTAAACATCTTGCAAAAAATTTCAATAGAATTAGAAAGAAACTTCATCTCATATGTGAGTTCGTCCACTTGGCTGGGGGAGTATATTTCTCTAACTGCACCTCTACAGAGAGTATGACACCTAAAAAGTGTGTTGGATATGACACTTAATATGTGATGCTGAGGCCCCATTAATGCTGGAGCTTTGGGTAATATGAAGTACCCCTTCATTATGATGTCAGGTTCTTTTTACCTCCAATTAGTATTTCCTTGTTGGGTTGCATTTATTGGAGTAGAAGGAATATTTAAAAATTTACTATACTTGTAACTATTTAACCCTGTGAAAATAAATTACTCATGATTGAATTTAAGGTTTTAAATAGCAATAATAGATATCAATTAGGTGAGGGCAAAGAGATCACTTGAGATAATTTGAATTCGTAATGTTAAATAACATTACTGGAAACCATTTTACTGTGTGCCACGAAAAGAACTCTGGCTTGATAATAAAAAATGTTACCAATAGACGATTCGTTTTCAAAACGCGTGCGTGCACACAGACTTACATATACATTCATATATATATATATATATATATATATATGTGTGTGTGTGTGTGTGTGTGTATGTATTTCTTGAATATATATATATATATATATATATATATATATATATATATTTATTTATTCATTTATTTATGTGTTGTAATGTGGTAAGGAAACGATACACAGTGAAACAGACTTATTTATTAATTAACTCAAGATGTATAGTCCGACAAGTATTATAAGTCTCTCACTGTAGGTGTTACGTCCGAAGTTGGTCTTCTGCTGGCCGATGTCTTTCATACCTCTTCTGTCTCTGCTTCTCTCTCTCTCCTCGGCTTAAGAGACAAGGTATCTTTTATACTTCAGCGATACCGGAAGTAAGGAGGTACGAGCTACTATACAACAATATATAAACGAGATTTGGCATGAAATAGTTTGTTATTAAACAAGGTTTGATATTCCATAAAACACAACAAGCGGGCTATCATTTGATAGTGGCACAAATAATACAGTAATGACGAATTACTTTGAAATAAATACTGAAAATACACAACATAATAAGAAGTGTTTATCGTATAGTGACGGAGATGAAATAATTACATAACAATAAATGAAGCAAAGTGACAAAACCGAAATAAAAGAGAAGGCATGAATCAGTCTGAAATGTTATGCTGCAAGGTACTAAAATTTTGTAATTCTGATAAACAGTATATGCACGAGAAGCTGTTCTAGAAAATATTATCGATAAAATTATCTGGGATTTTGAGATACAAATTGATCCCTCAATCCACACCAGTCTATATATAGGGTTATATTAACAAGAAGAAAGAACTTGTTATCAAATAGGTTTTGCTGTGCATGCAGGCCACAGAGTTAAAATAAATGAAAGCTAAAAGAAAGAAAAAAATACTTGGATCATGTCAGAGAGTTAAAAAGGCCTTAAAACATAAAGGTGATGGTGGAGGCAATTGTAGATTATTACTCTTGGAAGGTTTCTAAAATCCTGGAAAAAAAAACAAAATGGGGAAATGAAGATGAGATGAAGAATCGAGACCGTGCAGTCTACAGGACTGCAAAAATTAGATAGAATATACTAACAAGATTTCGGGAGACCTTACTGTTTGGATTTCTTTGTTTAATTTCATATCGACTTTCGTAGGTTAATTATTGCCATAGTTATCCTTGTAAAATAACACTCGTAGTACTGTTTAACGCATCGCTGTAAGTATAAAGGGTTCAAACCTTTGCCAAGGTTATTCGTCCGAAAGCAAACGTACTAGCGCCTGGATTTCGAACTTACAAAGATGTCACAGTCTTGTACTTTAGCCACGACACCATGGGTATTCCTTCCTGGATACCTCAAAAGACTTTCTGTCACGTAGTCTTCAGTGAAAACAGCCAGTGAAAATTAGTGGCAAAGACTCGCGTAGAAAGAAATTAATAAAAATAATTCTGATAATATACATTTTAATTCGATGTAAAATAAAAGTTGCAGTAGATATCTGTAAAAATAAAAAGCTTGAATTAGTTTTGAGCCATATCATTTAACGGTAGTTATTGCTTTTAAATTTGATTAAATAAACGAAGCAAATTATGTATAATTTTTAAATAATATGAGTTTCGTAAGAGGTTATTGTTTTTCTTATTAACTATAATCATTCATGAATAATTAAAAAAAACAACGTTAAAATTCAATGATTAACCAATTTTTAATAATTTTGGCAATGATACAACGTGGACAGAAAAAATAGAGAAAAACTAAAGACACTGATTGAATCAAATATCGACATCTTTTTCACAATAAAAAGACCTCAGAAGAATATTTCAAAGAAGAAATAATGATTATAATTTATTACAAAATAATACATAATATTAGCAATGTTCACTCACTACCAAAAAACTGGCACTGATTCTAAGATTCTGTTACAAACATTCTTCTCCCACTTGACTGCCTGTCGAAATCATACTGATTACTAACCTTCAATAGCTGACATTCGTAACTGTTGAATACGTAACTAAAAATGATATAAGGTAAATCAAATACAACGACAAACAACAGTAACAAAGAAAGGGAGATCAGATAAATAAAGTTTATTAACAAGCTGAAAAAGAACTTCTTTTTCTTTGTTCTATTAGTAACTTCTGACCAACAGTCAAATGGCTGCTAAGAATATGTATTTAAATATTAAGCTAACTCAGGAACAACGGAGACATAAAGTTAGGAATAAAAAATTACAAAAAAATAGAAGAAAACATTGTTATAAAAAATGGCAGAAACCAACCCAACAATGTCCAATTCCAACGACAAAAAAAAGGAAACACCTCGAGTTACATAGACCTGTCATTTCCCAGTCTCGCTTTGACGACCCACTATTTTGTACTGTCCCTAACATGCGACATTTTTTCAAGGATTTCCTGTGAACACTTTCCATTCCTTTAGTAGGCTCACAAAATGCTTCTTTATGTTAGAAGTTCTGGCCAACATAAGAAAAAGGCAAAGAAAGAATGTAACTAAATGTTTTTATTTTTTTTTTTGTACTTGTCTTTAATTGGAATCATTTTGAGATGAGGCTTCTTAATCTGAGAATTATTTTTTTATTTATTGTGGACTTTTTGTCCTCATCTTGGTAGTTTTTGTGTTGTTTCTTCTTTCACTACGTTTCGGCCAAATTTCACCACTGGCCAAGCCGGCCAGAGATTTACTTGGTCAAAAATGTGGTGCGATAGACAACAACTATGGAAGGCAGTAATTACTGGGGATACGGTTACAAGACTCAGCATTCCTATCCGAGGTCGCGGTAAATCACCTGAAGAAGGCCAGAGGTGAAATTTGGCCGAAACGTAGTGAAAGAAGAAACAACACAAATATTACCAAGATGAGGACAAAAAGTCCGCAATAAATAAATGTTTTTCATAATTTCTTTTATAATTTAAAAGAGAAACAAAAAATATAAAAATCTTTTCATAAACCAATAGAGAATGTAAATTATATAGAATTATTCTGAAGTTTGTAATTTTTTAAAAATTAAATATATAACGTGAATTATATTGAATCTGTTTGAAATTTGCACGTTTATAAGCTACGATATAGAATAGTTGTGAAATTCATACAGTTTCTAGCTTAAAAATAGGATACAAATTACATATAAGTAAGTAAAGCTGGCGACCACAGTCGAGGGTGACCCGAGGGCTCCATTTTCGATAGCTACCTCACCAATGTGTAGGGCAGGGCGCTACTCATTTCCCTGCTCCACCCATTGCTCCACTTTACCATTGATTCGTACTTTATAATACTGAGTGTTAAGCAAGGAGTCATCAAGTACCATTTTTTGAGTCTTTGGTATGACTCGACCTGGAGTTGATCCCAGGTGTCCAAGGCCATTGGCGAACTCTCTAACCGCTAGGCCAATGTCCGGTTGAAATTACATATAATGGCTTTGAAATTTGTAAATTTTTGGATTAAATAGAGGATATGAATTATATAGAAAGGTTTTAAAATGTGTACTTTTTTAACTTACATATTCCGTGTTCTTATGTACATTTTTAAATCAGTTCAAAAGTCATAGAACTGTTTGAATAAACTGAATAACTGGAAATCGAAATGTTTTCGACATATAAACTGTGTACTCATGCTAAACTGAATTTTTTGAAATAGAACTATTTTCATAAAAATAAATTTGGCGTTAAATAACCTACAAAGGTTGATATGTCATAAAACCGAACCAACCTACCAACCTGATTCTCTTTCGTATAGGGCTATTGTAGATAGGTTCTTGCTGGTCGTCCAAAACCTGATCGTCCGAGTGAGGGGGTCCACAGTAGAGCATTGCTTTTGAGTTTGTCCTTACTTCTCCTGCTCTGTTCCTCATGTCTTGTTCGTCTAATCTGGATGTTTTTTTTTAAATGGGGGGGGTAGGTGGTCGTACTGCTGTTTTTTTTTTAGGGATGATACTTCTAGGAGGTTCAGTATGTTTGATACTGGTCTTGTGCAGTTCCCATCTATCTTTTTCTCTGTACGCTTGGTCAAAGTCCATATTGTGCATCCATATAGTAGAATTGACACGACTGCTGTTTGAAAAAAATGCGCTTTATTTTATTGGAGAGATCTGACTTCCATAGGACCGATAAACTATCTATACCTCGTCGCATATTGATGTCCTTTTCCGTAGGTAATACGGGGGTTCAGATGTAGGTGAACTTGTCCGGTAGTTTCAGAAAACCACTATTTTGTTTTCAGATTCTCCTCTTTGATTAAAGCACGTGTACTCCGTTTTGTTAGCATTTACATAGAGGCCAATACCACCTGCTGCCTGCTCCAGACTATGAATCAGCGATTTGACCTGAGTGTGTGCCTTTGCCAGAAGCGATATGTCATCAGCGTAGTCCGTGTCTGTAATATTTTGTGCGGGGTATTGTTTGCTTCTTGCTTTTTCAGTATAAGCATATTTACCAACCCCTCCGCTCGGATAGGATATGACACAAGGTCAATTTTAAAGAGCAGTTTTAGGTTTGAATTCAGAGTTTTCTTTCTCCTAGACTAGTTGCCTCACCAAGGCTGAAGAACCTAGTCTGCCCTACTATTTACCCATAGCTGGAGGGAGAATTACTGGATTCATACCTTTCACAAGAGTATTAGTGCTATGTGAAAATCAGTCTCGTCTAGGATTTGAACTTTTATCGCCGTGTCCAATTCCTACGACGATAACCATTACACCAGTATTTTTCAGTATAAGGCCATTTTTCTTCAGGAAAACTATCGACGTTCGAAGAACAAAGACTAGGCTAATTATAAACAGGTATGGGGCTAATGTATCCCCTTGTATAACATCTGTTATAACGTCAATAATGTATGTGTCTCCATCCGGTGAACAAACTTTTACTTTTGTGTTTTTTATAGTATCATTATGGTTGCAACGGTTTCTTTGGGGGAAACCCCAGTCTATAAGTATTCAATCCATCTTCTTCTGTCCATGGAATAAAAAAAATATAAGCGTGTCGCCTCGAGGTTTTTTGCATGAACTCCTTCTAACGTTCGACGGATTGTAAGAAATTGTGATGTTGTGAATTGGTTTCTTCGAAAACTATTTTGATTCTTCCAAAATTTTTCTCAGTTTTTGCTTCGATACGTTTGAGTTGCAGAGTATGGTAAATCTTAGCCGCTATGGGAGTAAAGATTATACCTCAGTAGTTTTTTGACAATTACAAGGTCACCTTTCTTGGGAAAAGGGAGAATGCAACCTTTTATCCATTTGTCTATTGTGTTTTGGCCGTGTATAATAATGCTGGGTTGGAGAATTTGTGCACTGCTTCCTAATATACTCCTACCGCCAGGCTTGTAGTTAGAAAACTATTTTCAACATTCTTTAAAAACACGACACTTTCGAATTAATATATTATCAAATTATAAAAGAACTGTTGATTAGTGGCTCATACCACGTGACTTTCGGTATCGCAGAGGTATAAAAGACGTCGTATTTCTTAAACACAGGGCTTCTGCAATATCTAAGTTAATAGTAAGACCAACTTCGGACGTAACACCCACAGCGCGTGACTTATAATATTTGTGGGACTGTACCACTTCAGTTAATTAATAGTTAATTCTATTTCACTGTGTATCTTTTCCTTAGAACGATACAAACAGAATACCATCAAAAATTAAATATATACTATAAAATAATATTTTATGAAACATAATAATTCATGAACAAATAGAAAAATAACATTTGAAATAGTAAGTATAGTATCAAAAGATACGTGATGTATTTGTAGGTTCATCAAAATTATCCGAAATAAGATAGCATCAATATATTTATTCGTATATTTTTCTGTTCATAAATATAACATTTATTCTATTTATTCTAAATATATATATATATATATATATATATATATATATATATATATATATATATATATATATATCCGTGCTAGCAGCACGACATGATGATATATATATATATATATATATATATATATATATATATATATATATATATATATATATCCTTCGATAGTTTTTCACGCCAGTGTTATCTGACAGTATTCTTTTGAGCGTGTGCGACAACAAGTAACCTCAAGTCTCTAGGACTATTCTCAGTATCATAATAATGCTATTGTCTGAATGGTCTCCATTTGTCCCCTACTTTGTTAGTTTCCAGACCTATTACCAATCGCTTACAGATTGTTCAGTGCGTACCAGTTGTAATTGGCATCACCGTCATCTTCATGTTCAACCTATCTGTTTAGTTCTCTGGCTGGATCTGGGTATTTATTTCTCATTTCGTTTTCTTTTATTTTTACTCTATTGTCTCCTGCAACGGCAAAGTCTACAAGTGACTTATTAGGCAGACAAATGATTGCCCAACATATCATCAATATCATCACCAGCAGTATCCGTGCTGACAGCCAGATTTCCATGAGTTTCTCTCTCTCTCTCTCAATCTATCTGTCTATCTATGAGGTGCATACGATAGGTTTCTTGACTTTTTTCGTATAGGCATTTAAAATTGTCGTAGACACTTGAAAATTGAAAAAATGAACAACTACAGCAGGAATTGGAAGACACCCTACTAAATCCTGGTTGTCACGGCTAGTGAATTTCAAAAATGCAAATCTGACACTTTAGACGAACAGTATGCAATAGAAGTTTGTTTTAAACTCGGAAAATATGCCACAGAAACGTATGGAATGCTTCTGACTGCTTTTCGAGCATCTTGCATGAATCGAGCATCAGTTTTTGAGTGACATAAGAGATTCAAAGAAGGCAGGGAGTCTGCGAGGGATGATAAGAGGTGTAGGAAGAGTAAGGAAGTCAATACACCAGAGTTGATTGGCCAAAGGGTTAGGGTTAGGTCTACTATGTTGAGGTTTTAAGAGAGTTCAGGAAGAGATTCCGTCGGAAGAGACCAGCACTCTTCAAATTGGATCAGTGGCGTTTCCACCAGGACAATTCAACAGTCCACAACTTCATCCTTGTCACAGACTATTTGACCAATATGGGCATCAAGACAGTTCCCCACCCTCCCTATAGTCGAGACCTTACTCCCTGTGACTTTTGGTTATTCCCTAAGCACAGAGGCTGTCGTTATGAGACAATTGAGGAGATGAAAGAGGTTGTGACGAAGTTCATTGACACGCTCACACAAGAGGACTTCCATGGAGCCTTCCAGAAGTCGTTGGAACGGTATAACAAGTGCATTACAGCCGGAGGAGATATCTTCGAAGGGGACTTGAGTTTCATGTGTGCACTGTCAAGAAAAGTGCCGATGCGAAAAAAGTCTGGAAACGTATGCCCCTCGTATCTCATTTTATTCCTATCGGCTATCACTCTTGCTAAATATTTTAGACGGTAGTGTCTCTACAGAGTTGATGAATGTAAGTTTTTATTGATTTGCCAACACCGGTATGTCCATGTGTAGGAGTCTATAAGCTTTTGTCATTATTCCTTCTGCTGTAAATATATTATTTTGGAAAAACATAGAAATATTTGCTCCATTTTTCCTCAGTTTATGGAATTATATGCTTTCGAGAAATATAGAAAAAATAGTGTTGCCATTAGATTTTTTTCACGTCTTCCTTTGAGGATTCGGCGAATAGTGAGCATTTACAATTGAGAAGTCGCGCATCGATTCTCTGAAAGCCGATTAGATTTTTCTTTATAACCTTCTCAACTTCTGGTCAAACACGATTAAGGAACAAGACATTATAAAACTTAGCAGGTGTAGCCGTAAAATTTATATCTGTGTATTTTTTGGAGTTTTTGATGTTGCCTTTTTATCAGAAGGAGAGGATACAATCTTCGGTTACTCTATCTATTGTGTTTTGATTATTCGAAAAGTTGCTTCATGGAAAAAGTATGTCATCAAATTCTTCTGTCTTCCATACTTCAAGTATCTCAAAGAGACAAGCTATTTTTCTACACATAATATATAAAAAGCAATTTAAAAATCTTCTGACGATTTTACAACCAATGGAACCATGCATTGCGTTTGAGATTATATATATATATATATATATATATATATATATATATATATATATATATATATATATATATATATATATGTATGTATGTATGTATGTATATATATATATATATGGGGAGGGTAACAGTTCAACAACAAAATAAAATCGTGCCCGATATTCAGATGAAGTTACACGGAGAGATTAGAGAAAATGGGATTAACTACTTTACTAAAAAGAAAATCGGGAGTTGATCTAATTGAAATGTCGAAAATAATGGAATTTCTAATTATGGTAGACATTTCTTTTTCAATATTACTCTTCGAATTGAAAATGTACTGTCAAGAAAGATTTTTAAAAACTGAATCTGCAAACAAATTGAATTTTTTTTTCTTTTTTTTTGCAAGTAGAATAAAATATATTTGGAACAAATTGCTTATCAGATCTAAAATAGAAATATCGTGAAAAAATTAAGATTGAATTGGATGGTTTCAGAAAGAACGTTAAGAAAAAGAATTTAGGGGGGTGATTTACGGGAACTGTCGGAATTACTTAATAGAATTTGATCTGTATATGTATATCGTATTTATAGTGTATTTGTTCCGTGCAAAGCTTCTTTATTTTTCACTTTTTAAAGGTTAATTTAAAAAGATAGAAAGAAATGGCGATTCCAAGAAGGCATTACAAACAAATGGATAGACCTTTTTGATGTCAGTGGTATTCAATTAAATTAAGCTGAAAAAGTATATATTCTCAATGCAATATTTATATCACTTGACACTAAATTGGCTATCTTACATAATTTTGTGCACTGTCCATAAGGTGGACAGGCGAGAGATTAGATAAATTCACAAATAAAATTCATTTGTGAACACATTTTAAAAAAATTGTTATCTAATTATTTCACCTTATGGCACAGACTTTAATTTTTTATCTTCTTTTACAGGCACTTTCCCCCTTTTTACCCAGGGTTTTGTTTGATTAATTTAATCGTGAAACTATTCACCACGGGTTGCACTTGATCATTTGTATAAAAATTACGAGTACGTTGAAGATGATATTTAATTTTTGACTTGATTTTTTTTTTTGCATCATGGTCGAAAAGCCTAGGTAAATCAACATTTGAGTGTTATTGTGATGTGGGAAGACCAAAATGACCAGAGAAGTATACTTTCCATTGATTTAAGGAGGGTTTGAAGGCCAGTATTCCGTATTCCCCAAAGTTTCAGCATTACTGGAACCTCACCATCAGATTATTTAGTGTCATATCCAGAACACTCGTCGAGGAAGTCTTTCTCCTCAGAAGAGATGCCGTCGATGTATTCTGCTGCCCCACCCGACTGGGCCAGTGTGTGAGTAGGTGTGAGTGGTATGATAGTAGGATTGAGAGAGTCGAGAGAGAAGAATAAAAAAAAATGAGAAAGTCGGGAGAGAAGAAGGCTGGAAAGAGAGAGAGAGAGAGAGAGAGAGAGAGAGAGAGAGAGAGAGAGTCAGAACCATAGTGAGATAGAAAGGGTTAGAGAAGTAATAGGGTAGAGTTAGAATAGCAGATGTAGAGAGAGAGAGAGAGAGAGAGAGAGAGAGAGAGAGAGAGAGAGAGTCAGAACCATAGTGAGATAGAAAGGGTTAGAGAAGTAATAGGGTAGAGTTAGAATAGCAGATGTAGAGAGAGAGAGAGAGAGAGTGCATGTGCATGTGCATATGCATGTGTGTGTTACGAAATAAGCAGGACAGAGAGAGTTGGGAGAGAAGAATGACACAGAAAGAGAGAGTCAGAAGAAGAGAAAGATAGATATAAAGAGATTTGGTTTGATTGATTGAGAAAGAGAGAGTTGGGTTGGTAACAGGATATATATTAAGAGAGAGATGTGATGGATTAGAAAGACAGACAGACAGAGAGAGAGAAAGGATAATAGAAGTAGAGAAACAGAGAGAAAGAGTCTTGTGTTTTTATGCTGATCGAGTTGACGGACAGAGAGGGAGAGGGAGAAAGAGAGAGAGAGAGAGAGTGAGAGAGGAATTCGTGGGATCAAAATAACGGAGAAAGACAGTAAAGAAGAGGATGGACGGATACTTGAAGGAGTAAAAGGACAGAAAGAGATAGAAAGAGAGAAAGAGTGGGAGATATACAGATGAGGGAGAGTAGAAAGATAGAGAGATTTTGGAGAGTAGAAATATAGAGACAGAGAAGGATAGAGGGAGAGTCAGGATAGTAGAAGGATAGAACGACACAGTGAGAGAGAGAAAGACAGTTGAAGGAGTAGAAATTCAGAGACACTGTCACAGAGAGAGAGAGAGAGAGAGAGAGAGAGAGAGAGAGAGAGAGAGAGAGTGTGTGTGTGTGTGTGTGTGTGTGTGTGTGTGTGTGTGTGTGTGTGTGTGTGTGTGCGCGCGTTAAGAGTGCACTAAATTTTATCAAGCGCTGAAGCTTCAGTTCATAAGTTCTGAGTCGAGTGAAGTCATTTCTTCATTACAATTAATTATTAACCCATAATCCATTTAACTAAAACGGTAGTGGGTCATGTAAATCTGTTTGAAAATAATTTATTGCAAACAGGAATATTTCAAATCATATAACTGTGTGCAAATAAATAATTCTAATTAAATACTGCAAAACCATATAATCTGCGTGCAAATTAATAATACTTGGTAAAAGAACACTAAAAACACACATTATGCATGCAATTTTTTTCTATTAAGTATACAACCCCTCTCGAAAAAATGCTTGGGATTAGCACACTTAGAGGATATACAACTTGCTTTTTATTTATCATTAAATAAACTAACAATTGATGACACGAACAGCATCTTACATTAACTAACTGAAAAATTCTGCCTTCTTAAGATATGCCATTAAGATAAACATGATAAACTTTTTTTTTTAAATTGATGTATAATTTGTCTAAGTCCTGCAAGTGAACAAATGTTATTTTTTTGTTTATTTAGTTTTAGGGACATATCCATCTTTTATGGCTATTTAATGCCAAATATAGTTGTTCGGTCGTTTCAGTTTATGGCATATCAACCTTTGTACGTTATTTAATATCAAATACATTCTTTATACAAATAATCTTTTCTATATAAAACAATTCAGTTTAGTGTAATTACGCAGTTTAGATATCAAAACACTTCAATTTCAAATAATTCAGTTTAGCATCATTACACGTTTAAGTTCTATTTGACCCATAGATAGGAACCTATCAGATACTACCACTCCAGGACAGAGTAGACCTGGGAGCGATGTCAGTGAAGGGGCTCTCCCAATTCCCCTAAAGTCCTGCATTACTGGAACCTCAATCGGATTGTTTAGTTGGGGAGGTCTTAAACCTCTGCATAGAAGCAGTCAGTGTATTGTACAGCCCCAACCGACTGGTCAAAATGCCAAATGTATCCTAATAGAAGAGGTAGATATGCACTATTTAACCCATACCAGGAGGAATATTATGATTCATACCTTTTCCAAGGATGTTAGTCCGAAAGTGAATTTAATAGGGGGATCGGAATTAGTACTCACTTACTACGGTATCAGAGTCAATCAGATTAGCAACTACGCTATAAGAACCCATATCCCACTTTTGAGGAAAAATAAAAGTAGTCACCCTTTCTTGAGATTTTATGACAGCTTTATATCTATCAAGAATGGATTTCAATGATTTAAAACAATATTCTTTATCAAAGTAGTTTCAACTTTCCTGTATGGCAGATAATAGATCTTCTTTGTTGGAGAGTGCCTACCCTTTGACTTTCTTTAAATGATTTCCATGATAAGTTTTCAATTAGATTTAAAGGCGGTCTGTTCGCTGACCGTGTCATTCATATTATTGGCCTTCTCTGCAGAAAAGATTTACCCCCATTGTTTAGTGACAAGATGAATTATTCACATGAAAAATAATTCATCATTACCGAACCAATTTCAACCGATAGAATAAGAAAACTGTTCAGAATTTCAATTTACGCATGTGCATTGATTGTTAAGATTATGGCTGCCTTCACCTCTTGTTCTGCAAAAGACTTACGATCTCAAATCATCAATGACTTGGAAAAATAACTTGTTTCGACACAATTATTTTTCATGAGTTTTGTTGTATCTCCTCTATTTACTAGGCTTATTGTTTGATGTTTCTATTCTGATGCTAATACATACTTCTAAGTTTACCAGCATGTTTTTCATTTTCTAAACAAATCCTTTTCTTTTATATATACCTCAAATTGGCGTGTCTTCATAGTGTAATGGTTAAATCGCTGGAATTGGTAATCATAGTAACCGAGTTCGAAGTCCAGTCGGGCTATTACGTTCACTTTCGGACAAATACTTTAGGGAAATGTATGAACCCCTTTATCCTCCAAGCAATGGTTTAAATAACATCACTACTATTCTTGTAGAAGGATGGCTTTGACATTAAATAACTTATAAAGGTTGATATGCCGTTAAACAAGAAAACAAACCAGACATGCGCCAAATTTGAGACGGAGCTGATTGGAAGCAATCAACGTCATTCCGCACACTCTATTGTGGACCACGCTTTTTCTTTAATGAGTTTTACAATATTTTCAATACTTTCAATTGAAAGGTTGTTCTCTATGAATTTCTGAGATAGAAATAAATAATAATCTAATTGGCTTAAAAATATTTTATAATTCAATATATTTAGCTATTAAGAAAGAAAAGAATCGCAGCTTATGTTATTAGTTTAAAAACTACTGATTAAAAATATGTGATGATCATCTAAGTGTACTAATTACATAATTTTTGGCGGAGATGTTATCTACTTGAATTTATAATTGTATGTAGAATGCAAAAAAGAAAGTCTGACTTCGGCATTATTAAACAATCACCAGTAAATAGAAAGAAAGCAACAACCAAACAACCACACATCCAAATAATCGAAATATTTCATGTTTTTACTCACCTTAACTTTAAAACCTATTGTTTTCTGGTGAGTTTAGAATACACACACTACATCGCCTGTAGAGGCATGATCCCCCCAAGAGGTCTGCTTTGTTATGACACTCTACTGAATATAATGATTAAGCTCAAGTTCTAAGTATGTGGTGAGTGTGGAGTTTCCATTTATTTGCTGTGACTAAAATTTCCACTGTGAACTGAAGAGGTCGTATGTGTTTGGATTCGGTCAAACGGTCGAATATATGTAAAATTCGTATTCGATAGGAATTTGTGCAACAAAAAACATCTTAAGAAACAAACAAACAAAAATGTAAATATGAATCCTTAAATGTAAGTATGAATCAAAAACAAATTTAGACGGTTTGAAATACCTTTAAAATCAATCAATCAATCAATCAATCTAATCTTACTTCATGTTACACCGTTATTATGTAAGATACACCAGATAATTAAAAATAAGTATTAAAGGATTTTAAAGAAAAATTGACAACTTTTTGTTAAATAACTGGACTAATTTCCATCCAATTAATCTAAAATGACTACAAGACTTTTTCACCTCAGAATCCGTTTATTTTTTCAGTTTATGAAAGAAAAGTTATTTTGAGTGTAACAGTAAGCTCGAACACAGTCCCAAAAGGCTATACAGCGTGCATTTGTGAAAGAATTTATTTTAGAATAGCCAAAACTTCAATATAGATTTAAAAATGAAACAAATTTTTTAAAAACGAAGGTTGTCTCTGAAGTGTAAAAGAAACTTGACGACAACTACTACGATAAAAGATGGTTGAACGATTTTAGGAAACATTTCTCCCTAGTCCAAGAAAATCCATAAGAAGTGCTAGTCTGGAAGCCTAGATTTCTCCAATGAAAATTTGAAAATGCTTGTGAATTACACACAAGAAAGATGCTGCTCATTCATGCATTAAAACAGACTACTAGCAAAAGCACAAGCAATTCTCCACCGATATGCAATAAAAGAGTTTGAAGAGGATATATGAAGGTTCTGGTCTGTGTCCACCCTGAAGCAAAGAAATCATTGTCGCATTTTAGACTATGACCCAATACATGCTCAGGTGTGTTTGGAAGCAGTTAAGCTAAGGAGAGAAGAAGTGAGGGCTGTGTCACATGCGTTGCGTATAACGAAAGCTTGTGAAACTGTAAAGGAAATTAAAATACATTTGAATTATTTCTCATTCTGTTTTTGAGGAATATATCTAATTTTGCTAATAGTTAATTTTATTCAGTTTCATTTGCCTATACTGTGAAGTTACTCAGATATTTTTACCCCGATGATATCAAATTTTTGAAACACCCTACATAATAGGAAATTGTGTTCCTTTCTGTATTTCCATAAATAATTGAACAAGACATGTAAACCTGTCAATTTATTGGGCAAATGACCTTTAGATTTAACAATTTCTTTTACCAACCATCCAAATTGAATTTAATTGAAACCTACGTACACTCTCAATTTAACCATGCAATATAGATTTTTATGAAATTTAACTAGACAACTCCAAAGAAAATATAACAATTACAAAAGATAAGTGTTCCTTTTACATTCAAACTATATAAATATGACCACCTCAATGCCTTCAAAAATAAGATTTTAAATATGAATAACTGGTGATTGATTCACTGTCTTATTTTAACCTTTTATGAAAAATAATATTTATTTTTGTAACCCATATTATAATTGTAATGAAATTCATGTTTATTTCATGATAGTTGGCTTGATATAGATACTCCTTTTCCTTGAACCAATCTAAGGAACATGTCATTTATTTATGAAGAAAAATCAAGGAAATTTCAAGAATCATTGATATGAAACTTATTTCTGTATTTCTCTTTTTGGATAAAAGTTACTAAATTGTCAGATAAAGATAGTTTTAAATGGTTCTTGGGATGTGTCTTTTGTCTGATAAAATTACAAACTTTTGAAGGTTAGTCTTATGTATTAGAAAATTGAAATAGTTATACGATACTATATTCTGAAAATTATTAATTTGGTCTAATTGGACTGGTTCAGGACACTTTTGTCATTCATTTTTTCTCTAAGTTTACCTTATTTTTGTGATCTTTTTTTTCCTATTTCGTAGAGATTTGAATAGTTTTAGAGTATGATCCTGCTCTTTTTCAAGAGCATATATTTTGTATCTCAAATTAATTTTGAATGTTTCTATCTAATAAGTCCAGCTGAGATACAATATAAATAAGCTAAATTCTCTCCATACAGATCTTTACCAGTCGGTAGGGCCTGTAAAATACACCGCCTTCTTTTCTGAAGAAGGGGTAAGACCTTCCCAACAAATGGGCTGGATATAACACTAAAAAATCTGATGGTGAGGTTCCAGTAATGCTGAAGCTTTGGGGAATGCGGAGTACTCCTTCATTGTCATTGCTCCCTGGTCAACTCTGACCCGGAGTGGGTCAAATAGAACTAAATTGAGTACTTATGCTAAACTTAATTGCTTGAAATAGAACTGGTTTGTCTTTTAAACTGTGTACTTTTGCTAAATTGAATTGTTTGAAATGGAACTGTTTTTGTATGATGAATTGGATTGTTTGAAATAAAACAATTTTTTGACATTGAAATTGAATTTACGCTAAACTGCATTGTTTGAAATAGAATTATTTTGACATTTCACTGTGTATAAAAAATATACTAAAGAGAATTTTTAAAAAATTAGATATGTTTGACTAAACTGAATAGCTTGAAATAGAAATGCTTTTGATATGTAAACTGTGTACTTATAAAGGTTTATAGAAATACCAGCAACTTTTCCTGTTCGTGACTGGATCAAACATAAGACGAAAACAGTCTGAAAAACGGAATGGAAAATATCATACATCTGAAAATATGCTACCGACACAATATTTCTTATGTTGGAAAAATACCCTTGGGATTTTTTAAGAGAAAAAATGACATATTACGAAATGGAATTGATGCCAAGAGTTCAAATCCTAGACGAGGTGGATTAAGTTTCATTCTATGTTAATTACCTTATGGAAGGCATTAATCCATCTGTTTTAATCCTCCAGCTATGGGTATACGTTACGGCCGATCGTTACGAGTCTACGAAATCAAAACACTGGATTGCTCCCAGCTTTACTCTACTAAAAATTGTGTTCCATTCTACATTGAAGGTTCTTTTTAAAATACATACATTATCTTCTGTGTTCAAAAACACTTTTTATTGGTTTTGAAAACGTGTTCATCAATCAGCTCTGAAGATTTTCACGAGAAATACCATTGTTCATCTTGATACTAGTTTTATTATTTTACATGGTCTAAATTGTGTTTATAGATTGGGAACCTCATTTATCGATTGAAATACATACTTTGATTTGATATATGCTCCATTATACAATTCGACATAAAATTTGTATAAAATGTTTAGAGATTGTATTTAAGAATAAACCTATCCTACTTAATTATCATAGCCGTTTTCTTATTCTTTCAGGCGTAAATCCTCTTTTATAATCTTAGCTTTTTTTTCAATGGCATATCACACGTCGTCGGTGATTTAATGTCAAATATGTGCTTGTATAGGAACAGCAGTTATTGTATTTAACCAATAGCCTCGGGTATTAGATGGTTCATACCTTTCCTACGTGTATTAATCTAAACGTAATAGGGTAACTGGATTTGGTTTGATTTGGTTTTATGGCATATCAACTGTTGTTGATTAGTAAATCTCAATTTCTTTATTACATATATATTAAATAAATGATTTGTGTACAAATTTTGTACATACACAAAGTTAAATGATCAAACAGTTCTATTTCAAACAATTCAATTTAGCATAAGTCAATTGTTTCCACAGTTTAAATATCAAACAGTTCTATTTGACCTTTAGATAGGGTCCTATCAGGTGCTACCACTCCGAGACAGAGTGGACCTGGGAGTGATGGCAATAAATTTCCCGAAGTTACTGAATTACTGGAGCCTCAATATTAGATTGTTAAATGTAATTCCCTTGACATGCATTGGTCGGAAAATCTTACCGGTCTGTAGAGATACAGTCGGTGTATTCTACAGCCCCCACCTGACTGTGCTCAGTGTGACTGGAATGTCAACTCAGTTACTTCTTGTCTATATTCCAGCACATTAGCCATTACGCTAGGGGGACTACGCTTTAAAATTGGAGATTTTAATAACTATCAACACTGCGACATCTTTTTTAATTATCCATCGTGCTAACTGGTAATCTCATAATTCTAAGGGGGTGTACTGGTGGTTTAATGGTTAAATCGATGGACTTCGGAATCGTAGTAAGCGAGTTCGTACTCCAGTCGTGCTATTATGTTCACTTTCTGGTAAATTCGCTTTGGAAAGGTATGAACCTACTTATCCTCCCAGCTATGGGTTAAATAGTACCATTGCTGTTCTTCTAGGAGAATAGCTTTGGCTTTAAATAACCTACAAAGGTTGATATGCTATTAAACAAAGAAACGAAGCAAACTATTTTTAAACAATGTTTCGGGTGTGAGAATACAGAGCCTTCTTTTTCCTCAATTGGCTGCAATACAAATTTTAAAGAAACGTTTCTGCCTACTATTTACCCATAATAGGAAGGCGAATAATTGGATTAATTCCTTTGCACATGGTATTAACTAAATGTGAAACATGAGCAGCCTCATTCAGGATTTGAACTAGGGTGGCTGTTTGCATTTGTAAAATTACGGGACCAAATAAACGTGTGTATCCCCAAATAGGAAGTGCGCTACGTTGCCTCGAGGATCCAGCAATATCGTCAAGATCAATAGGCGTTATACTCCTCAAACACAAGACGAACGCTGCTTCAGAATACGAAATAATTCCTTTCTGCTATGGCATTTTATACAGTAGCAGTTGTCATCCGCAACACATGAGAAACAGACGGAAATTTATTAGTTATTACATAAAAAAAGCCAAAAAAAACTATCAGATACATTGGCGAAAGACGAACAAAAACATTCGATTTCGATTTGTTCGCTCACCTCGTCCCCTCCACCCAGAGGGCTATCAACCGACCCACACCTCTGAACCAGACTGACAAAACTGACCTAAAATTCTGCTTGAATAATATTTATTAATTATTCCATTCTCTAATGGTATAAAGACACGTGTTTGTAACTTTTATTTGTGATGTCACCTTCCTCAGTCCACCGACAAGGATTATCATTAGACAATAAGGGTTTCATAAAACATTGTTTTTATAAGATTCGAGAACATACTTCACAATATCTCTTTCAAAAGAGATCAATTTACTTCCTTTTTCATTAGATTCTTTATTATATCTGCTAAGAAACTTTAATACATCTATCAATAAACCCATCCTAAATTTGAAGGGAAAATGATATACTTAAATTTGGTACCCGTTTCATTATTCCATCCGAAGTAAACACCTCTTTTATTAAACGACCTCATATTAAAATATGTTTCTAGAGTTTTAACTGAGAAAATCGTTGATGGATTTATGACATGTCCTGTAAACAAAATATTCAATGGAAACAAATTAACGATTCATTATGATTCATACCCTACATACATTACCCTCTTATGTATAAATCAAATGATAGATATGAATCGTGTTTATAATGTAAACATGCAATTTAAATAGACGTATCCACATTTATATTTAATGAATGTTATCATCTACTAAATTAGATTTTAAACCGTTTTTTTCTAAAAAAAAAAACAACAAAAAAAAAACAACCAAAAAATTAAAGAAAATTTTAATGAGGTCAATTCAAATCTAGTTTCAGTATTCATTTATCTATTTTTTGATTGAGAGGAGTATTTGTTATTTGAAACGTAAATTTTAGACGATACGATTATTGAATTTTCTTAATTCTTGTTGTAATCAATTTTTTTTTTATTCATCATGCCTTTGTTTTTATATCATCGTCTACAAGCCGTCACTTTTAATCTGCTTGTGAAAATCAAACATTGAGTCCATGTTCTTACATGAATGAGCTACGAAATGAATCTAATTGGCAATTTGAGATGTTTTATTTAGTTGAGAAACTCAAAGAAAATCTGGTTAAAATGCGTTGATAAAAAGCAAGAATAAAAACGATTAAAATGTTTGAGGATACGATATGTTATAGAGCCGGTATCAGCTATGTCGTGTCATTACATACAGTCGGTTATCTTCGATATTATGATCTTGATATGATCTCAAAAATGTAATATGCTGTTTAATGAGTTGATATTAAGCAAACAATGAATATTCTTTAAATATTTGATAGAACAACGCTTCATGAACAATATCCCATTTATCATTTCATTCCATACAAGCAGTGGTTTACGATGAGATGCACTAGATATAATCTCAGAGCAGCCATATGAGAGTGGAGTAAACGTAAGCAAAAGTTTCACGGTAAAAAATGTGAGTAAAAATGAAAACCAATGCAAACAAATTGGAAACGGGATGTTATAAATATACAACAGGCTTTTGTGTAATGAAATACATTAAATTCATTAGATTGAATTCATTAAATTGCGAGTCTTCTTTAAAGTTCTTTTCAGCAGAATTATCGTTTAAATTTTCTTTCAGTTGTTTAAGTTGGTAGAATTTCAGTAAACGCCTTTCGTTTAATTTTACTTTTATTTCTTGGGAAGCTTCATTCAAGAAGCAAGTGGCGAAACCCAAAATAAATACTGAAACTAAATTTGAATTGACCTCATTAAAATTTTGTTTTATTGCTTTTTTTGTTTGTTTTTTTTTAAAGAAAAATCGGTTTAAAATCCAATTTAGTCGATGATAACATGCATTAAATATAAGTTTGGATATGCCAATTTAAATTGGATGTTTACATTATAAGCACATTTCCTATTTATCATTTGATTCGAAGCCTAATTTATACATAAGAGGGTAATGTATATAGGGTGTGACGGTGCATAAAATATTTATCTCATAACGAGATTTTATTTTACGCACGTGTGAAGTCGGGGCAGTCTGGCACTTGACCCCTCGCAAAATAAGTCCTAGTTAAGATTCCTTTTTCCGGCACATGGGAACTGGCAGATAATGTGGGGGTTAATTTGGGGCTAGAGTGATCACTGCTAGCAAGGGGGTTTCCAAATTTCACGTTACACACATCCACCAGGCCTCTTCGTCTTCTTATCCCCATGGCTAACGGAAGACATGGACGTATAGGTTGAGACAAAATAGTATTATTTACCGTAGTCGACAATTCTAATTTCCCGTGTAATGTTTTTAAAGGTGAATAAAACATTTAGCGAGATTAATTTCAGGCGAATGAAGCTGAAAAAGACATACATGCAAAAGAAGGCAACTCGCTGGGTAAATAGCACAACAAATAAATTTCAACGAGGGGAAATTTAAAATATAACCAAAATTTTGATAGTCGAGGTCCAAACAAATATTTATAGGGGCCGGCTATATTTCCCCGGCAAACTGTCTCCAACTTAAATATCTCTTTCTTCTTTTTTTCTTTTCTTTATACTTTTCTATCTTTTCTCTTGAACCTTGAAGGTAGCAAAGTCCACTCATACGTTTACAGATTATGAAATGAAACTTATCATTCTATTTCTCTCCCTTTCTTAACGCATATAATTCTTTATATGCTTCTTTCTTTAGATAGAGAGAGAGGGCATATAATTGCAATACTTAGGAAGGGCGGAGGGAGAAAACGGTTAAAGGTTTACTTAGCTTTTTCGACGGGTTTCATCGCAGAGTATTTTCTTTTACGGGCGAGCAGTGTTCTGTAGAATTTGGCGGGAAGGCATCTGTTAACTTCTTGTCCGAGAATTCTGCTCCGCACTTTCCCGGAGTTTCGGTGACAGTTTCCATACATGTTGCCACGCCAACTGCTGTCCGAAAGTTCACTTCTTTTCACGGGCGAGCTTGCCCGGAGTTTTGGCATCAGATCAACACGTCCTTTCACTGTGACCTCCGTGACGAAAAGGGTACTAGTTCCGGCGCTAAGGCTTCAGCCAGTTCTTTGGCTTCTTACTTCCTTCTCCTCCACCTGTCATGCTATTCATTCGGGCTACTATAATGACCTCTATATCCCCTTTTCTGCCCAACAAACTTGGGGTTATGGGATGCAGATAGCTTGACCTCTATTTCCAACTTGGATTCGTTACTTCGTTCACTTTTAACGGTCAATCTTTGGGGCCTGTTATTTCAAACACGGAGGGGTAGGGGAAATTGATCTTACCTCTCTCCTCTCAGTGGCAGACCACGTGACAAGAGTATGAATAACGTAATACTCTTCGGGTGTCGTGCATAAACAACTAAAATTCATCTGAAGAAATTTTAACGGAATAAAATTTGTTGGAATTTGAGTGACACTAAAGTCAAGTTGAATTCTTAACTGGGTAATGTTTTTTTGGGCGGCGTTAGTGTGCAATATTAGACGGTAAATTCAGACGGTAAATTTAAACAGTAAGTTCCACAGCTTTCTAGTTAAGATACTGATTCGAAAAGATAACACTGACAATAACGTTTTAAAAAAGGAATTTTTTTACCAAAGAAACAAGAAAGAAAGGGAGAGAAAAGATAAAGTGTTGTAAATTTTAGTGCAATTTGCAGGAACTGATCTTAGAGAGTGTTCGACAAACAAATTTCTTTGAATTTGAGTATTTTCCATTTCTTTTATGTTTTGTGGAAATGTTTCAGATTTTATTAAATTGCAAGTCTTCTTTAAAGTTCTTTTCAGTAGAATTATCGTTTAAATTTTCTTTCAGTTGTTTAACTTGGTAGAATTTCAGTAGTCGACTTTCATTTAATTTTACTTTTATTTCTTGGGAAGCTCCATTCAAGAAGCGAGTGACGAAACCCATCTGCTAGCTTAAGTTTTTCTTATTATCAGTTTGGTTCACAAATTCATACTGAGGGTATGAATAGTAGTTCTCTACAAAAAGAGTAAGTAGCTTTTTGGTACCGCACTGTCTGGGATTATTTCTCCCTTCTCAATTCGAGCCAAATCAAGTCCGCACGTGATCGGTTTGATTTCTTTCTTAGAAATAAATTTTTATACGAGTTTTGAAGGTCTTGGGGATGTGGAGTATCTCTGAATCGTCATTGCTCTCAGTTTGCTCTGATCCGGAGTGTTTTGGTTTTGCTGGGTTTTATCTTCAATATCAAATATGTATGATTTGCTTTGGTTGGGGATATGACATATCAACCATTGTAGGTTAATCAATATGAAATCCTTTTTATACATATGTATTAAATCTATAAGATTTGGTTTGGTTGGCTTTTATGGCATATCAACTATTGTAGGTTATTTTAATAATCAAATCCTCTTCATACATTTATATTAAATCAATAAGATTTGGTTTGGTTGGCTTTTATGCCATATCAACTACTGTAGGCAATTTTATGTCAAATCTTCTTTATAAATATATATCAAATATATACGATTTTCTTTGGTTGAGTTTTATGACATATCAACCATTGAAGGTTATTTAATACTAAATCCTCTTTATACATATAAATTAAATCTATAAGATTTGGTTTGGTTGGCTTTTATGGCATATCAACCATTAAATGCTATTTTAATGTCAAACAATCTTAGTACATATACTGTTAATATATATATGGTTTGTAAACACATTTTGTAGATAACATTCTTACACGAACCTGAACTCTTTCTGCACACTTAAATGTTTTCAAGTTTTGCTACATAGCAGTCACATTTTAATATCAGTTATTTGCATGCACACTTTGTTTTATTTGACCCACAGATAGGACCCTATTATGTGCTACAACTTCGGGGCAGAATTGACCTGGGAACAATGGCAATGAAGGGATTTTCATGACGTTAAAATCAAGCAGTCAATCATCATATACTTGGGCAGTCTTGATTTTACAAGCAAGTTGAAAGTTTTGTTTGGTGCAGTTGTTAGTGACACTAGATAATATCTTACATCAATGACTTAAGAGATGATTGTCTGACTATTCAGTTCGAAATTCAAAATTGATAATAAGAATATACTACAAGAGAAATGAGATCGAACATAACACGTTACGCTCTCCGATGAATATCTGCACCTGAGGCAGAATAGTGTTGGCCGACAAGCAGTTATATTAATCAGCTCAATGCGCATATTGGATGTCGTGTAGAGGATTTGTCAAGAGTAGTGACCTATGTAGACGGATGGCGAGAAAGGGTTAATTGAATCCGTGCTGTCAGCACACTTTGATGATGATTACGAAGATAAGTGTTTTAGAAAGACCTGAATCTATATAACTGGCATTAGGAATATGTGATATTGGTCTAGGAAATGGACACGACAAATCAAGTTATTAAACTGAATAAGGCTCTTTGCATTTCACAGAGCCTTTATGCCTTTGGGAAAGTCCAATAGTTCTCCCTTCTGCTATGGGTAAATAGTAGGAAAAACTGGGATATTTAAAATTCTGAATTAAACCTTGTTAAAATTTGCTTAAAAAAGAACCCGGTCTCACATCCTGGTTATGGTAGAGGGGTTGGGTACATATATACAAGCGCCAAAATATTCATTATTTTTATTATTATTACTCCTTTCTTCACACTAGCGTCACCTGATGGTTTTTTCTTTGGAGTTTGAGTGACAGCAAGCTTCCCCAATTCTCTAGGACTTTTCTCATTATTCTGCACTAATGCTGTAAGCTGATAGGTCTCCACTCGTCGTCTGATATCTAAGTCTTCTAGTCTCTTAAAAATACCTTGGGGATCGTTCCAGGTGCAACACTTACAGTTGGTATAACTGTCACCTTAATGTTAGATAGTATTCTTTCTCGAGGAAGGTGTAGATTTTTTCCTATTTCATTATTTAACACATTTAGGAGTTGTTGTTTTTTCACATCAGAATTATCTGATGATCTCGTTCTTTTACAAGGTCTAGGTACTTATCTCTCTTTAGGCTTTTCTTCAGTTTTACCCTGTGGTCAGCCGAAACGATAAAGCCCACTATTCTGAAAGTTCTCTTCTATGTTGACTATCCCTAGATCTAGTAATCTAGCTGAGGTTAGGTAATCCATTTGCTGTTATAATTCTTAGTACTCCTTCAGAGTTTTTAACATCAGCGTTAGCTGATGGTTTTTTACTGGAGTTTGAGTGATAGCAAGTCTCCTCAAGTCTCCAGGACTCTTCTCATTATTCTAGTTGTTTTCAATAATACTGTCGTATGGATGGTCTCCACTCATCCACCCACATCCAAGTCCTCCTGGCCCTTTAATAACCCTTTAGTTACGGTGCTAAAAGTACCAATCACAATTGGAACAACCGTCAGCCTCATGTTCCAAAAGCTTTTTAATTCTCTAGCAAGGCCGAGTTATTTATCCTTTTTTTCAGACTTTTCAGTTTTATTCTGTGATTAGCCGGGACAGCAAAGGCGACACTTTTGCAAATTCTCTTTTTTTTTATTATTTTATTATTTATTTTTTTGATTATTATAAGGTGTGGTCTTCTGGCCAAATTTAGGTGGTCCGTGTGCATGTTAAAGTCCCATAGGAGTTTATGTATGTCATTTTCATAAACTGGTGCTTCATGTCATTTTCATGAAGTGGTGCTTGACTGAGCATATACCATTTGTTGGTATGGTCAAATTTCAATTTCTTGCACATTTCTCAGTGGATCACTTTTCCCACCCAGTCGTGTCAAGTCTTATACTCTCTGTGCTAATTTGATGCATTCGCTTATATGATTGATCGTTTCGTCTCTTTCATCACATGGCTTACATTTGCTATTTTGTTGAGTCTTATCTATCTTCGCTTTTATATGATTGGGTCTTATGGTGCTATTTTTGTGCTGCTATTCTGAGAGGTTGTGTTTCTCTCTTAAAGTTTCCTTTTCTTATCTACTTCCAGATTTTGTCGTACGAGATGCTATTTATTAGTCGTTTAAAACACCCATAGAGTTGCTTTTCTTCCCATTTGTTTCCTAGTTATTGTCATTCTGTTTTCTATCGTGTTGTCAGTATTTTTTCTGTTGGATGAAATTAGTCTTCTTTCGTGTTTTCCTATGTAGTCTTCGAGTCGTTGTATCGATTCGTCAACGCTGTCTTCGATGCAGGCAAGTCTTCTTCCTCCCTCTTTTCTTGATACATATAGTCTGTCCACGTCGTCTCTGGGATGTAATGCTTTGTTCATGGTCATTAGCTTTATAGTTCTTTGGTCCATTTGTTTAAGTTCATCTCTGGTCCACTACGTAAAGTGTTCCGAGAATCTAACGAGTACAGCCCAAGTATTTATTCCTTTGATGAGGTTTCTGCCAGAGTCTTTTGTCTCAAGTAATTTTCTAGTTCTCCTGAGGTATTCTTTTTGAATTTTGTCTTTCATTTCCATTTGGTTGATGGAATCAGCCTCCAAGATACACAAGTAATTGTAGATTTCATTTTCACCGAGCGTTCTAAACCGTTAGTCATAAGTCGTTTGCTACTTTTCATTACAAGCATTGCATATTTTCTATGCCAAATTCCATTCCTATGCCCTGGCGGTATATTCTGTGTGTATTAGAGTTTCCAGTTCTTTTTCATTTTTAACAAATTGATTTATGTCATCTATGTACTTTAGATGATCGATGTATTCATGTGATCTACTAAGTTTGTACCTTGCTGTGCATTTTCTGGTATGTGGTTAAGTGGTATCAAGGTAATCATGAATAGTAAGGGTGATTTTGAATCTCCTTGGAAAATACCTCTTTGGATCTTTGTTTCAGCCAAGCTTCTTCCTCCTGCTGTCAATTCCATCCTCCAGGTTTTCATGGTTCTCTCGATGAAGTTTATGACTTCATATGATATTTTGTACATTTTGAGACATTTTATTATTCAGCTTTGCGGAGCCATATCATATGTCATTTTGACGCCAATCCAGGCTACAGCTAGGTTTTTTTCCGTCTGGCCTTTTTCTCATTTAGGATGTGTTGATCGCTGTTGAGTAAGTCTGCTGTGCCTCTAGGTTTTTGCAGCATCCTTTTATATTACTCAGAAAACAATCCGTGGCTTGTTAGCGAGTAATATATCTCTTCACTTATTTGTGATGTTAATATTTTCCACATCATCGGTATGCAGGTTATTGGTCTGTAAATGTTTAGAGTATTATTATTATTATTATAATTATTATTATTATTATTATTATTATTATTATTATTTACTCGTTTAGAGTTTTTCACATCAGTATTAGCCGATGGTTTTTCACTAGAGTTTGAGTGACAGCAAGTCTCCTCAAGTCTCAAAGACTCTCCTCCGTTCTCAGCAATGCTGTCAATCTGATAGTGTCTATCTTCCGCCGAGTTCCAAGTCCTCCAGGCCTTTTAATAATCCTTTAGTTATCACAATTGGCACAATCATCACTTTCATGTTCCACAGCTTTTTCAATTATCAAACAAGGTCGTGGTACTTATACTCGTTTTCACATTCTTTCAGTTTTATTCTGTGGTCAGCTGGGAAAGCAAAGTCAACAATTTTTCACATTCTCTTTTCTTGTTAATTATTATAAGGTCTGGTCTTCTGGTCGGGATTAAGTGATCCGTGTGTATGTCAAAGTCCCATAGGAGTTTATGTGTGTCATTTTCTAGGACAGGTGCAGGGTTGTGCATATACCATTTGTTAGTTATTTCAGTTTCTTGCTCATATCCCAGCGGATCACCTTGGCGACCCAGTCGTGTCTCGCCTTATATTTCTTCTGTGCTAATTTTCTGCATTCACTTATCATGTGATTGGTCGTTTTGTCTCTGTTTTACTATTATTATTATTATTATTGTTTACTGCTTTAGAGTTTTTCACATCAGTATAAGCTGATGGTTTTTCACTGAAGTTTGAGTGACAGCAAGTCTCCTCAAGTCTCCAGGAATCGTCTCAGTATTCTGGCCGTCCTCAGCAATGCAGTCGTTTGGATAGTCTCTACCCGTTCACCAGCTTCCAAGTCCTCCCTTTAATAATCCTTTAATTACTGTGCCTAACGCTCCAATCACAATTAGCACAAACGTTACCTTCATGTTCCACAGTTTTTTCAATTCTCTAGCAAGGTCGAGGTACTTATCCTTCTTTTCACTTTCCTCCAGTTTTATTCTGTGGTCTGCTGGGAAAGCAGAGTCGACAACTTTGCAAATTTTCTTTTTTTTTTTTTGTTGATTATTATGAGGTCTGGTCTTCTGGCTGGGATTAGGTGATCCGTTTGTATGTTAAAGTACCATTGGAGTTTATGCGTGTAATTTTCGAGGGCAGATGCGGGGTTGTGCATATTCTATTTGTTTGTATGGTCGAATTGAAATTTCCTGCACATTTCCCAGTGGATTACCTTGCCGACCCAGTCGTGTCTCGCCTTACACTCCTTCTGTGCTAAGTTGCTGCATTCGCTTATTATGTGATTGATCGTTTCGTCTCCGTCACCGCATAGCCTACATTTACTGTTTTCTTTCGTCTTATCTATTCTCGGTTTGATATGTTTGGTTCTTTTGGTGTTGTTCTGTGTTGCTATCAGGAGGGATTCAGTTTCTCTCTTAAGGTTTCCTTTTCTTAACCAGGTCCATGTGTTCTGCTGTGAGATATTATTTATTAGACGCTTAAAGCGGCCATAGAGTTGTGTTCCCTCCCATTTTTGTTTCCTAGTTGTTGTCATTCTTTCGTTTATCGTGTTGTCCGTATCAACTCTGGTGGTTGTAATTAGTCCTTGTTCGTGTTTTTCTATGTAGCCTTCGAGCCGTTGTATGAATGCGTCAACGTTGTCTTCGATGCTGGCAGGTCCTCTTCTTCCCTCTTTTCTAAATACATATAGTCTGTCAACGTCGTCTCTGGGGTATAATTCCTTATGCATGGTCATTAGTTTTCTTGTTCTTTGGTCCATTTATTTAAGTTCCTCTCGGGTCCACTTCAGAAAGGGTCCTGAATATCTGACTAGGGGCACAGCCCAAGTATTTATTCCTTTGATGATGTTTTTGCTGGAGATTTTTATTGCGAGTAGTTTTCTCGTTCTTCTCAGATATTCATTTCGAATCGTATCTTTCCTTTGATAATGTCAGCCTCCAAGATGCCCAAGTATTTGTTGGTTTCCTTTTCTTCGAGCGTTCTAATTCTGTCATGATTTGGTAGTTCCATTCCGTCTGTCATATGTCATTTGCCACTTTTCATGACGAGCATGACATAATTTTCTGTGCCAAATTCCATTCCTATGTCCTCACTGTATATTCTAACGGCGTCAAAAATGTCAAATCACAATATTACGCAACGTGAGACACAGACAACAGGCCCGGGTGTCATGATCGGCAGGTGCTCTCCTGATAGCCAACATGGGAGACCCGGTCGTCATCCCACGAATGCTGGCTGCTCTTTTTTCAGATACATAAACGACGACGTAACAAACCACAACGAACAGAGACCTAAACGTAGAACATGGACTAGGGAAGAGAATCAACTTGTACTAGAGTGCTATTTCAGGAGCAACCCTTCACAAAGAGGATACAGGAAAAGAATGATAGAAATCTGGCAAGAACGTTCGACATTTCAGACAGCTAGCCCTAGGCTAGCCGATCAACTTAGGACAATAATTAAGAAGGGTTGGTTTTCTGACCTAGAATTACTGGAAATCCATAAAAAAAACACCGAAACAAAACTATAACTCAGACACATCAAGAATGGAAAACTCTTAAAATAGAAACGAATAAAATTAATCACATACTACCTTAGATACCAACGAATAATATAACTGAGTTAAATGAATTAATATATGCAGGAGCGAAATTAGTTTGTGAGAATATTGGCATCCCCTCAAAAAGCACGATGAAACAGCAAAAACCGGGATGGGAAAGTAGATGGGAATCGCAAAAAAAAAACAAACTACGAAAACAAGCCCGAATGATGAAGAGAGGCGCTGAAAAAAGCGGTGGGGGTGAAGGAACAGGCAACCTGGGGAAAAATAACAGTACAACTTGAGGAAATAAATCAGAAAATACTGGCCAAAGAAGGAAGATTAAAGAGATATCGACCAAGGGTAAAACAGTACGGATAAAATAGGACATTCCAAAACAACGAAAGGAAATTCTATGAACAATTGGGAGGGAGTGACACGAAAACATACCAACAACTAGATGCAAAAGAAACCGAGCGATTTTGGGCTAAAATATGGGAACCAAAGAAACATAATGATAATGCTGAATAGATAAACAACCTTACAAGACAGCTAGACGGAATGAAGAGGGCCCCAAAATCGAAATACACGTCGACTTACTCAAAAGAACACTAAAAAGAATATCAAACCGGAAAGCGCCAGGCCATGATAGAATACATGGCTTCTGTTTCAAGAAATTCACCTCCATTCACGGAAGACTAGCACTAGAGATGAACAGATGCTTACAAGACGCGCACGTACCTGAATGGATGACCAAAGGAAATACTACATTAATCCAAAAGAACCCTAGTAAAGCAAATGACCCAAACAATTACAGACCTATAACCTGCCTACCAATGATGTGGAAACTGCTAACAGCACAAATAAAGGAAAAATCTACTATTCGCTAACAAGCCGCGGATTGTTCCCTGACGAACACAAAGGATGCCGCAAAGGATCCAGGGGAGAGTAGAATTACTCTACATAGATCAACACATCCTAAATGAGAGCAAGACAAGACGGAAAAATCTAGCTGTGGCCTGGATTGACTACAAGAAGGCATATGATATGCTTCCACAAAGCTGGATATTACACTGCCTCAAAATGTACAAAATATCACACGAAGTCATAAACTTCATCAAACAGACCATGAAGACCTGAGGAGTGGAACTGACAGCAGGAGGAAGAAGCATAGCTGAAACAAAGATCCAAAGAGGTATCTTCCAAGGAGATGCAATATCGCCCTTACTATTCATAATAGCCGTGATGCCACTGAACCACATACTCAGAAAATGCAGTGCCGGATACAAACTCAGCAGATCGCAAGAGAAGATCAACCACCTAATATACATGGATGACCTTAAATTATTTGCAAAAAATGAAAAAGAACTGAAACTCTCATACACGCAGTTAGAATATACATTGAGGATATAAGAATGGAATTTGGCATAGAAAAATATGCCATGCTCGTCATGAAAAGTGGAAAACAACATATGACTGACGGAATGGAACTACCAAATCATGACAGAATTAGGACGCTTGAAGAAAATGAAACCGAAAAATACTCGGGTATCTTGGAGGCTGACACCATCAAACAAGTGCAAATTAAAGACATGATCCGAAAAGAATATTTGAGGAGAACACTAAAACTACACGAGACAAAACTCTCCAGCAGAAACCTTATCAAAGGAATAAATATTTGGGCTGTGCCCCTAGTCAGATATTCGGGACCCTTTCTGAAGTGGACCCGAGAGGAACTTAAATAAATGGACCAAAGAACAAGAAAACTAATGACCATGTATAAGGAATTATACCCCAGAGACGACGTTGACAGACTATATGTATCTAGAAAAGAGGGAAGAAGAGGACTTGCCAGCATCGAAGACAACGTTGACGCATTCATACAACGGCTCGAAGACTACATAGAAAAACACGAACGAGGACTAATTACAACCACCAGAGTCGATACGGACAACACGATAAACGAAAGAATGACAACAACTAGGAAACAAAAATGGGAGGGAAAACAAATCTATGGCCGCTTTAAGCGTCTAATAAACAACATCTCACACCAGAAAACCTGGACCTGGCTAAGTAAAGGAAACCTTAAGAGAGAAACGGAATCCCTCCAAACAGCATCACAGGTCAACGCCGTAAGAACCAATCATATCAAAGCGAGAATAGATAAAACGCAACAAAATAGTAAATGTAGGCTATGCGGTGACAGAGACGAAACAATCAATCACATAATAAGCGAATGCAGCAACTTAGCATAGAAGGAGTACAAGGCGAGACTCGACTGGGTCGGCAAGGTAATCCACAGGGAAATATGCTGGAAATTTCAATTCGACCCTGCAAACAAATGGTATATGCACAATCCGGCATATGTACTAGAAAATGACACGCATAAACTCCTATGGGACTTTAACATGCAAACCGATCACCTAATCCCAGCCAGAAGACCAGACCTCTTAATAATCAACAAAAGAAAGAGAATCTGCAAAATCGTCGACTCTGCTGTCCCGGCGGACCACAGAATAAATCTGAAGGAAAGTGAAAAGAAGGATAAGTACCTCGACCTTGCTAGAGAATTGAAAAAACTGCGGAACATGAAAGTAACGTTTGTGCCAGTTGTGATTGGTGCGTTAGGCACAGTAACTAAAGGATTATTAAAGGGCCTGGAGGACTTGGAAGTTGGTGGACGGGTAGAGACTATCCAAACGACTGCATTGCTGAGGACGGCCAGAATACTGAGACGATTCCTGGAGACTTGAGGAGACTTGCTGTCACTCAAACTTCAGTGAAAAAACCATCAGCTTATACTGATGTGAAAAACTCTAGAGAGACCTAAATAATAATAATAATAATAATAATAATAGAGAGACCTAAAGACTTGAGGAAACTTGCTGTCACTCAAAATCCACTGCGAAACTATCTCTGATGTTTGAAAATCCGAAAAAAAGTAACAATAATGATAATATCGAATACCTTTGGAAATAGATAAAATTAATTATTAATTCTTTTTTTTTAAAAGTTGACAGATTTATTTGAATCGTTTCAACAGAATATTATCTCAGTAGTACTCTCAAATTATTAAAGCAATACTGAATTCAGTTTTGCCTACGTGCTGCATACTAGTGGCGTTTGGCAACTCTGAATATTACCGAATCAGCGTCTTGTAATGTAAAACTTTTTTTTAGCAAAAGAACGATATAAAACCATTGTTCAGTCCTAACTATGGGACAGGAACTGTTGTCTTGTACTATACGAGACCAAGTTTCGTATTTTTTGGTTAATGACAAGTGCTAAGAAATAATTTTAACTGATAAAATCTTTGTAAGGTCTTTAGTTGGGAAAATCCCCAGATTAAAGAAAATATTAGATCATTTTCTCTGTGGTGAGATGGATATAGTTTATCTTAAGTTTTAAAAGATACAGAACTATAGGATTATCTGTTAATTTAAACCACTAACCCCTGTTTATCAATTTTACTCTCACTTCTATCCATGATAGAGCAGCATATTTGTCAGGGCTGATAATTTTGATGTGGTTTATATGGTAATGTTGATTCTTGTCAATTAATATAATTGAAAACAATTAGTGTAATTGTTCAAAAATTGTTCACACGCAATATAACCCCATGATCTTTTAACGCTGCATATATCGAACAGTTCAAAAGACTATAAAATACTTTAAAGGACTATATATCTTGCAGTTTCAGAAATAGTTTACATATCCTGCAGATTAAAAATACTTTAAAAAGATAATGAAAATATATCGAGAAGTTTAAAATAACATAAGACCTGAAAATTAAGTAAGTCTAGCAGTTTTCAAAAGGATTGAAATATCCAGTAGTTTAAAAAACATTAAAAGATCTTAAAAGACTTTTTAAAAGATTATATATACAGCAGTTTAAAAAGACTTAAAAACACTTTAAGAATTTATCAAACCGTTTTAAAATCTTGAAAACACAGTAAAAAGGCTTAAAATAAAACTTTAAAATACTATCTATATCCAGCAGTCTTGAAAAAACTGTCTACATCCAGCAGTTTAAAAAGATTAAAATGACTGTAAAAAACCTATCCACCTTTTTAAAAGAATATCAAAAGACTGTAAAACGACTTAAAAAGTCTCTATATATCCAGCATTTAAACAGACTTAAAAAAATTTCAAAACACTATATATCAAGCAACATTTAAAAGAATGTATACATCAAGCAGCTTTAAGAATGTTTTAAGTATCGAACTGCTTGAAATAGCTTGACTGATAGAAACAACGCTAAATAGCTGACATAGTGTAATCATGTTGAAAACAGCGATTCTCTCAGGATCTAGCCGAAACGACTTAGGCGGTAGAATACACCGATTGCATCATTGCAGAGGAGTAACAACCTACGCGCGTCCTGTATATGACACTAAACAATCTGATGGGGAGGCTCCCATTGTGCGGAAGCTTTCGGAAATGCAGAGTACCCTTCATTGCCATCGTTCCCCGGTCCACTATGGCTACTGATTGCTTTTGATAGGGTTCTATCAATGGCGTAAATTGTGCTGTCTGATATCTAAGCAGTATGCAAACAAATGATTTATGCTGAATTGGATTGTTTAAAATAGAATTGTTCTATCATTTAACTGTGTGTAAACAAATGACTGATGTTTAACTGAATTAGTGGTAATATATAGCAAGGCTTGGCACAATTTAATTTTGTTAACTTCTTCTAAATTGAATTGTTAGAAATGGAACTGTTGAGGGTGACCCGAATGCTCACTTTTCAAGAGCTACTACACCAAGGCGTGGAAGAGGGCGCAACTCCATTCCCTGAATTGATCCACTATATCCTTGATCCTTACCTTATAATTCTGAGTGTTAAGCAAGGCGGTATTTAGTACCATTTTTTGAGTCTTTAGTATGACTCATCCTAGGATTGAACCTCGATCTCTTGGACCATTGGAAAACATTGTACGCATTAGGCCAATGGCGTGAATACTTATAGCAGCTGCTACGACAAGGAGTCTGAGCAGGATGTGTCAATCTAAACGAAGCTTATTAAATCAGATGTCGAAATCCAGCATGTTAGGTACTATCCCACAGGAACTCTATCCTAAATAAAACTTAGTAAACAGCAATAAGCATATTTAATTGGTTACTATATGTATGCCTTTTCCGAACCCTCTCTACTAAGGGCCAGGATGTGACACAAAGCCTGTATTTAAGTGGAGTACAGCTGTTTTTATTTCTGAGTGTTTTCTCCTAGACTGGTGGCCTAACCAAGGCGAAATAACCCAGTTTGCACTTCTATATATGCACACATTGGGGAAAGGGAATATATTCCAGCACTTTCAAAGATGACTAACGTGAAATGAAAAGCAAGCAACCTTGTGCAGTACTTGAACTCGAGGCGTCGATTCTATTTCCTACGATGATAACTCTTCCGCTAAACGACCCTTTGATGTGTGATGTACGCTGAGCGTTAGAGATAAGTCAATGTTCAAAATTTTTGGCTTGGATCCAAGCAATTGCCTCCTTTTCAGCGTCGACAAGTACCTCAGCTACTATCTAAAATATTCTGGCTTTGGATTCAGTATAAAACAAAGTAAATAGATGTAAAGTAAAAATTTGTATATCTTAAACAACAAAAATATCAATAAAGTTTGTTACTGACATCAAATAATAATTATGTGTGTGGGAGTATGTTCGGGGGTTCATTCATGTGTGTGTCTGTGTGTGTTTATGTGCGTTTTCAGTGTGAGATTGAAAGTTTGTGTGTTTGTGTTGGTGCATGTGTGTTTGTAAATGTCCGGTTTTACATCCGTGTGTTTATCCTTGTTTCAGTTTGTGTGTGTGCTTGTGTGGGTATATTTGCGTGTGTATACAAATGTATGTTTGAGTCTATGTATGTGTGAGCTTGTATATTTGTTTTTGTTCATTCTTTTCTGAGTTGTGTGTGTGTGTGTGTGTGTGTGTGTGTGTGTGTGTGTGTGTGTGTGTGTGTGTGTGTGTGTGTGTGTGTTTGCGCATGAGCGTTGGTTGATGGATATGAGCGTGAGGCTGAAAAATATCAAAGTAATCGAAGCTCGCGCATCGAACTGAGCAAAGAACAAGAATTATTACGATGAATGCCGAGAGGAGGGGGTGGAGGAATGAGAGTGGGTTGATTAGGGACGTCTCTTCAGCTGTCGAACGGGCGAGAAATCTTGGAAAGTCTGTGTCGATTTGACGGCGCTGTGGGTCTCAGCGGAGCAAAGAGACGACGATGTCTCATAAATAAGGAAATTGGAAATGTTCAGGTCGATACAGTGTGTGTGTGTGTGTGTGTGTGTGTGTGGTAGGGTAACGGGGTGAAGGTGGAGATACAACATGTCGGTGGCTTGAAAGGGAGGTTGGTTTGCTTGTGAGTTGAATATTAACGGTCAGTATTTTACACGTGATGATTATCAGAAAGTATGTCATGGAAGATTTATACGAAATCGTAGGATGTGGGTATCCCGCCGAAGGAGAAAGTGGTAGAAACATGTGTTTTTTTCTGAGATTGTTTTTTTTTTTTTTTTTTTTGCTGTCTAATGATCGATCGAAATAACGACAATTTTTTTTCATGTATTTGTATATCTACAGTTTTATAATTTTGAAAAAAAAATAGATGAAAATAACGAAAAGAGACAACAATATCATACCGTATTTATTTCTGTGTGGTTGGAGTCCTGTAGCATGAATGGATACAATGCTGGACTGCAGCCTCGTAGTAAGCGAGTCCGAACTCCAGTCACGCTATAGCGTTCATTTTTAGACTAATATCCTTGGGCTAAACGTATAAACCTCCTTATTCCCGTCAGCTATGAGTTTTATAACATCACTTCTGTTCTGATAGGATAGCTGTAGCATTAAATTACCGACGAAGTTTGATATATCATTAAACAGAGAAACGAAACCAAACTTTACTTCAGTGCAAAAACCTTCTTTCAGGGATTATGTATTAACATTGTCATTTGCCTTCATTGTAATCCATGAATTACATCTGTTCAGTTTTACTTGATATTAATGAATAATTGTTTCTGTGTGTGAGATTTGTAAATATATTTTGATACATTAATAGCCACACATTGAGCTGTTAATTAGAATATATTGACATTATATATTCTATATAGCTTGTCCCTATGAAATCTATTCTTAGATTCTATCTATCTATCTAGTTAAAGAAACAAGAAATTTTGAAATAGTATTCCATTTCCATAATTAATCTATTTCATGTATTAAAGTGCGTCATATGGAGTTAAAAAGTGTATATATATATATATATATATATATATATATATATATATATAGATAGATAGATAGATAGATAGATACATAGATGAAAACTATTTCGATTTCGACTTATTTCATTCAGAGAAATGTCATAGACACACACACACACATATATATATATATATATATATATATATATATATATATATATATATATATATATATAAAGAGAGAGAAAGAGGAAAGATGAATAAACAAATAAAAAGTATTCCACCCACTACTGTTGTTTTTTGTCAAAATGCATTCAGTTAAATGCCATTAAATTTGCCGTTTTTTTTTCTCATTCTAATGATGAAATTGCAGTTTGTCACTTTAAAATCATATCACTACTACCAACGTATCGACACAAAAATGATCTGGCTTTCACGAATGAATACGACTCTGTTCACAGCAAGGGTTCCCTAAACTAAGTTAACCCTGGAACCTATATATATATATATATATGTGTGTGTGTGTGTGTGTGTGTCTGTTTCTGTGTGATACTGGAAGAAAACTCAACCGTAGTTCAAGTGCCATTATAAATATAATTCGACGAATATTATAAACTTCGCCTCTTCAGATCACATATCCGCTTCTTCTGGGGAGTGAGATCAGCAAATATGGTTTACAATATATATACAAGGTGCATACGATAAGTTTCCAGACTTTTTTCCTTTGAACATTTAAGATTGTCAAAGACTCTTGAAAATTTAGTAGGTTATTGCTTTACATCGTATGAGAGGACTGATAAATCTTTATGATTTCAGGTTCAAATGAACAACTACAGCAGGAATTGGAATAAACACTACGAAAACTTGATTGTCACAGCTAGTGAATTTCAAAAATGCAATCTGACACTTTAGAAGAAGGATTTGCAATAAGATTTTGTTTTACACTTGGAAAAATAGCACAGAAACGTATGGAATGCTTCAGATTGCTTTTCGACCATCTTGCATGAATCGAGCATCAGTGTTTGAGTGGCATAAGACATTCAAGGAAGGCAGGGAGTCTTTGAAGGATGATGAGAGGTATGGGAGGAGTAAGGAAGTGAATACACCAGAGTTGATTGGCCAAAGGGTTAGGGTTATCAAGGCAGTTTGTTAGACTCCATATAGTCCAGACCTTGCACCCTGTGACTTTTGCTTATTCCCTAAGCTCAGAGGCTGTCGTTATGAGACAATTGAGGAGATGAAAAGGCTGTGACGAAGGTCATTGACACGCTCACACTTCCATGGGGACTTCCAGAAGGTGTTGGAACTGTACAACTAGTGCATTGCAGCCAGAGGAGATTACTACGAAGAGGACTAGAGTTTCATGTGTGTACTATCAATAAAAGTGCCCATACGAAAAGCGTCTGGTAACATATCGTATATATATATATATATATATATATATATATATATACCAGGTGCATACGATATGTTACCAGACGCTGGTGTATATATATATATATATATATATAGGAACGACACAACCAAAAGCAATTTTTTTTTAAATAACTATTTCGTTCTACCACATTGTCACCAGGATTTCATTATTTCAACTGGAAATATATACAGTCAATAAATATACGGGAGGCGTTATTATTTTGCGTTTTAGTTTTTCTTGTTTATAAGCAAAAATGAAATTGCACCACTTGTGGATAATAAAAAAATGTATAAGTGTATATTCATGTTATGGATATTGAGTTTGAATGCTGGAGAGTTTACTTAAAAATAACTTATTAATGATATCAATATTGTTTGCATAATGTTCTATTAGAAATAATAAAATCCCGTATTTTATTAGAAGGAAATATGCAATTTTATTAAAATATTCATAAAGACGACCTTATTTTCAGGCAATATAGATAGATATGGAATTAACTTTAATCGCGAGTCGGAAATCTCCTACTAAAGTTTCACCTTAACGGATCATCAGGAAGTCTAAAACCGACGTCGGTTTTAGACTTCCTGATGATCCGTTAAGGTGAAACTTTAGTAGGAGATTTCCGACACGCGATTAAAGTTAGTTTTATAATTGGCTCCACTCGTGTTGAGCACTCTTGTGATTTGTAGCATTGCAGTGTTTACGGAGGGTTTTAGTTTTCTTTTGACCAATTGACTGCATATCTCTTGATTATTTTCAAGTGGTGTGACGAGGTTGGCCTTTTCTTTCTTTTTGTCCTATAATATTTTTTTCTTTTTCCACCGGGTGGTGATTCGAGATATTTTATCTCTTGTTCCTGGCGTTTTTTTTTTCTTTTTTTCTGGTAACCGTAATCCTGGTAGATATTAGATTAGGAACTATATATATATATATATATATATATATAGTGATTCTCTGCATCTCTTGAGGTTTATGTTTTTCTTTTCAATCTCTTGTGCCAAGCCCTAAAATTGTCTTCCGAAGTATCCATATAGCTTCATATTTTTCCACAACCACCCAGAATGCCAGATTTGACACAAGATCATTTTATTGGGTGGGGAGCCCAAATAGACTCATCCACGGTTGTCATATAAACGCTTGATCCTATAGGCATTCTACATTTTTAGTTCACCTGCGACACAAGCGATGAATGCAGCTCTGCCGAGCAGGCACTGCCTGAAAAGGAAGCGCGTGGGCTTCCATTTCAGGCAGTGCCTGAGACCAAGAAATGTTGATATGGTTTATTTAATGATATTTTTCGAATAACTAATTCTTATTTTTCGATCTAACCTTATTTTCTGTATTTTTGGTATGATAGGCTGTTGTAGTATTATTAGTTTTTCTTTGCCCCTTTTTGTACAGTATTCGAAACTTAAGTATCCACATCCACTCTTTCTTCTAAGCTAATTTGTACTCTACTTCCCTCTTTTGTGGTAAAATAATCAGTCTACACATACTTTCTGGCATACATCCTTGTGCATATTCATGACTTTTTCATTCTGAGTTACTCTATTGTCTAGTTTAGGAAGAGTCCCGAGTATATTGCCAATGAACTTCCTGCAGAAGAGTTTGGTCATGCTTTTCCTTTTTACTTATTTTTTCCTGATTTTTTCTTCCCTTTTATTTACTCAATGGTATCAGTTTTTAATACTTTCATCTAATTATAGTTTTCTTTTTCTACAACCTTTTGGTTGCTTCCTGGTAAAGAAAATTCTAATCCTTCTGTCGTTTCGTTATTTATTGCTCTTTATTCCTTCATCATCATCATGACGAACTGGTAGCACAGAAATCCCTGACGCTCTCTCGTCACTCCTCCCTATCATTCATCGCCCTAGGCAGGTCTTCAGGACAACATCCCGTATCCTCACATAGCTGTTGAATGCATGTTCGTGCTGGTCGTCCTGCTTTTGCACGGCCATGTGTGGGGTCCATAAGAGTACATCTCTTATGAGTTCGTCTCTGCTTCTCCAGCAGTGTCCTACATGACTGGTTCGTCTAACTTGAATCGTTTTCGTGATAGGAGGCAGGTGGCCGTACAGTTGGTGTCTTGTAGGGTGTTGCCGCCAGGACTTGTTCAAGATTGCACGCAGCATTCTTGTGTAATTGCCGTCTAGCTTCTTCTCCAGCCGTTTTGTTAGCGTCCATGTAGTGCACCCATATAGCAGTATCGATATGACCGCTGCCTGAAAGAAACTGTTTTTTTTTAAATTGAAAATTCTGTTCACATATTCTGACTGCATATTCTAAGTGTATAAATGTCTCCTGTTCCTTCCTAACTTCGCATAAATCGTACGATTTTTTAAAGACCTGTGTGTCATTTGGAAGAGAATCCCTCAACTTGGAGGTCCTCAATTCATTAGTTCAAAGTAACCAATCCAGGAGAATGAAAACTCTGAATTCTGACTTTACCTATGCGTATGTATACGTTGCTTTCATTAGATGAGATATTGCCACCGAGGAACATGAGCCGATGTAGTATTTTTACTGATAACTAATTTGGGATTTAACCAAGCAACACGCTTTCCTAAGAATTGTTCTGCAAGTCTTTGGCTTGACCTAAGAAATTTGTTTGATTCTTTCCTCACGGTCAGTTAGGGGGCCTGTGATTAGGCCTTATGCCTCACCGAACTTATGATGATCCCCCAATCAAAAATAAAGAGCCCGTCTCTCAACAACATAAAGTATTATTAATAGAAAATTTTTAAACCCGCCCTCCTGTGGCTCAATCAGGATTGTGTCCCACTACGGTCGGGTGTGTCAGGAGTAGTACTGCCAAGCCCTGCAGCCAGAATCCGTTTCTTTTAGCCTCAATGTATGGGTATGTTTTTTTAAAATAACAGTGTATTACTTATCTCTTCTCTTCGCTTACTCATTTCTTCTGACCTCTTGTGGTATTATTACGGCGTCGACCGCAAATTAACATTTTGTGACTTGTTATTTAAAAGGTTTTAGGCAAAACTGACTTATGGAGACTTGACTTCAATCTTATTAGAATTCTACAAAAGAGATGAAACTTTATTTACAGATGACGTAGTGCACGGAACTTTTTTTTTTATTGTTTATTTATTTTTTTAAAACTGGAATTTGCCTACAACCGAATTCATCTCCTTACACTCTTCTGGGGATATATAGACAATTTGGTATTACCTTGGTTGTTTTCGTGTAATCAAAACAAAGACAGAATATGATTACCAAGAGTACTGGAGGAAGGATATAGACAACAAGGAAAATCGGTTAAAATATCTTCATAGTATCAACTTTTAGAGATCATCATCATCATCATCATCAAAATGTCTGACAGCACATATTCCCAAGAGTCTCTCTCTGGCCATACATCTCATTAGGTCATCGTTCTTGGATAGTCATCAAAGCAGAAACAAGTGTCAGCACAGAACTGACATATGTAATTTTTTTGCAGCTAGTCCAACACTGATGTATATTTGTGAAGGAGTTCCAAGGAGATTGTCGCTTATCATGTATTCGTCGTTATTTCACCAGCAGTGTCCTGCATATCTTGCTCATCTCACATTGATGGCTTGTGAGATAAGAACAGAGGGGCTCCTACAGCTGCAGTCGTGTTGGGTGCTGCATCTACGATTTGTGGACTAGATCATACAGTTTAAAACGCTGGACTGTAGAATCGTGGTAAACGAGTTTGAACTCCAGTCGCTCTATAACGTTCACTTTCAGACAATAACCATGGAAAAAGTATGAACCCCCTTATCCTCCCAGGTATGGCTTAAATATTACTTCTACTATTTTTCTAGAAGAATGGCTTTGGCATTAAAATATCCTGCGAAGGTTGATATGCCATTCAACAAGGAAAACAAACGAAACAATTATAAAGCATCCTTATCTAGTTCGAATTTAGATATTTTTCCAAAATGTTCGTTAAACTTCAGGTGGAGCAACTATTCAACAGTATTGATAAATTTGAAGGATTCCCGTTTAATCTATACAAAGAGATCCGATTTCCATTTGTCAAGAGCAGTACAGGCTTTCCATATGCATATATTAACATAACATCAAATAGAGTAGATATTGCGATGGAAACAGTTTTCAGAGGCCTGTAATTTGTTTAAACATGACATCTTCATTAAAACACCTGAATACTGTTTTGTTTTGGTTCACATGGATACCAATACCTCTTATTGCCTGTTCCAAGAGTACCATTATCTGTGTCACGTTTTAATAGCCCAGTGAAACTCTAATACGACGAATTTAAAATTTAAACACGTCACTATTTCTGTACTGCAATGACCAGGATCACACATGTCAATGTACCTTGTGGTTCGAGCAATTAAAAAAGGATAGCGGCTTTGGACTGTAATGTTGGATTAAAGTGTGACGAAGAGTTGCTTATTACCTATATTTTCGGCAAAAGGTGGTCGAATTTTCGTCATCTTTTGGTTTCCCGATCAGCAAGAAGGTCCCCAACTTATCTCTTGATTCAATATATTGCTTTTTCCCGTTAAGATTCATCGACAAACTTCTTTTTTTCTTTTATTGATTGGCAGTCAAAATTTAATCAAAATACCATAGATCTTTGAATTAGAGGGATTGAAAGAAAGAGAGAGAGAGAGAGAGAGAGAGAGAGAGAGAGAGAGAGAGAAACGGAGAGAGATAGAGCGAGGCACCAGGAGAGATACCAAGTACTCGACTCTTCATTTTGGAAGATCAAAACTTACTTGACTGTTCGGTTAACCTCCGTTTTGTTCAAACAGACTCAATGCCGGTCGCCCACCTTCTCTGAAGATCGAATACTGTCTGACCTCGAATATTCTCTTACATGCCTTTACTTACTATTTAAGGAAAAAAAAATATTTTTCGGACCTTTCAGTCTGAACTTCAAAGATTAATCGCAACACTGCCTGGAATTTGCTATTTATTTTATCTCCGTCTGTTGGCCGATCGGTGATTTAGTTTATTTTTATAGACTACACGGCACAATTCCGCCCCTGACAATCTTAAACACAGGTTATGCTGCAGAGATTTCAGTTTGAGCAGGTGCATTTCCAAAGAGTATATCATCATCTAAATAGTCTGCATTATTGATAGGTTTTGTGGGATATTGTCAGTTTCTTCATTTTTTGAATGGGACAATTTACAGCTTTTAGATTTATTGACGTTTGTGGTACGTCATCTAAGTATAGTATAAATAAAAGTGATTCTAATGTATCTCTATGCAAGATTTCAATGACGATGTCTAAGAAATTATTCTACCATCGGTTCAACACACATTTTGTATTTTTGTATAGCATCATTACAACAAAAACTTATTATTTCAGTTAGACAATATTTTAGAAACATTTACTTGGTAAGAATATTCTTGAAATAATGATATGCAAAAATCGACTATATATATAGATATATGATCATCATCATCATCATCATCATCATGTCGTGCCGCTACCACGGATATCCCTGACCCACCTATCATTCATCGCCACCGTCCGGCTGGTCTTCAGGGCTACATCCGGTATCCTCACATAGCTGCCGTATGTATGTTCGAGCTGGTCGTCCTGCTTTTGCTCGGTCATATGCGGGGGTCCATAGGAGTACATCTATATATATATATATATATATATAATTCAGAGTATATATATATATATATATATATATATATATATATATATATATATACTCTGAATAGTATTGCCCAGTCGGCTGGGGCTGTAGAATACACCGATAACTAAGACCCGCTACAAATAGTGTCCTAGATAGGACACTAAACACTTTCATGATGAAGTTCCAATAACGATGGAGCTTTGGGGAATGCAGAGTACCCCTTCATTGTCATTACTCCCATGTCCACTCTGACCCAGAGCGGTAGCACCAAATATGGTCTAATTTATGGGTCAAATAGAAATAAACTGTGTATTTATACTTAACTGATTTGTTTGAAATCGAATTTTTTTTACATTTAACTGTGTGTAAACAAAAGCTATACTCATACTAAACTATATTCTTTAAAATACTACAGCTTATAGGAATAAAAATGGATTTGACCTTAATAACCTACAATGGTTGATGTGCCATAAAACCAAACCAAACCAACTGTAGATGTTCGATAGCTGGAAGTTCAAATTGCGTAAACATCAGACGAAATGAAATGTGACTAATCAACGATTCTAATCAATCTTTTATTTAGTGTATGGAATAAGACCCTTGTAATATATAAGTACGCGTGATACCCACACGAAAGAAACTAAGTTGGAGCAGTGTAAATAGAGAAAAAAAGACAATAAACATGGAATTAATCAGGTATTAAATAAGAGAGGAGAATTCTGAATATTTCTACACATAGACATCAATTGGCTTCTTTTTTAATGAATATATATTTGAGATTTAGTGTGTGCATGTGTGTTATGTGTATATATTTGAGTCTGTCTTTTCCTGTGTGTCATTTACAATTTTACTTGTCCCAATAAAACCTCCTAGTATATATATATATATATATATATATATATACTTTCAAGAAAAATCAAAATTCGCTTACATTACGATTATAAATTTATTTCCAGCCTGCTAAAATCATTGATATGAATCAATAACTTAAAAAAAATTTTCAACGGGACTTTTCAGCTCCAACATGGCGATAATAAATACTGCCAGAATGGGGGTGGTCATAGAAGGGACGAGGAGGGAAGGGGTCTCCTCCTATTAAAGATTATTTCTGGTCTTCTTTTGTTTCCGGTTGAGACCACAGGATAATGAAACGTAATTTTTAATTTAATTTCTTCAACAATTTAAACTTCATTTTAAAGTAACTCTATAGGTTTGACAATAAAATACTCCCTACTCGGGAATTACTGGATTAGTATACCTCCCCTCTCTCAATATATATATATATATATATATATATATATATATCCTTCTCAAGAGCAGTATGGACCACGATGTTGATTTTTAAGAGGAGTTTAATAAGTTAAATATTACAAGGCTCCACGAATAAATTGGTTTGGTTTGGTTTCTTTGTTTAATGGCATATCAACTCTTTTTAGGTTATTTAATGCTAAAGCCATACTCCTTGAAAAACAGTAGTGGTACTATTTAACCCATCACTGGGAGGATAAGGGGTTCATACCTTTCCCAAGGATATTTGCCCGAAAGTGAACGTAATAGCGCGACTGGAGTACGAACTCGCTTACTACGATTCCTCAGTCAATCGCTGTAACCATTACACCACGAGGACACACCCACGAATAAATTGTCATTTTCATTATATCAGAAATATATTTCATAAACTGCAGGAAAAAATCATTAAATACAAAAGAGCAAATGCATTCAAAGAAATCACCATTGGCTCTTGACGTCTTTAGATTTTCCTTCAAGCCTTTCGTATGATCTTCTATCTGAAACTAATAAATTATGCCATTACCTTTCCTTTCAGTTCATCTTTCGTGGCTCATGGAATTTTGGTGGTCTTTCGCTTAATCGTACACCTAATATAAAAATCAAGGAGATTGCAATCTAGCGAGATAGGCAGCAAAATATTAGTTTGGTTTGGTTTATTTGTTTAACGGCATATAAACCTTTTTTAGATTATTTAATGCCAAAGTCATTCTCCAAGAAGAACAGTAATGGTACTATTTAACCCATAGCTGGGAGGATAAGGGGGCTCATACCTTTCCCAATGGGTATTTGCCCGAAAGTGAACATAGCGCGACTGGAATACGAACTTGCTTACTACCATCACTTTAACCATTACACTACGAGGACACACCCAGCAAGATATTAGGAATGATGTGGTCATAGAAAATGTTTTACTGCAAAGATAGTGTTCTCTTGCTTGTGTGACATGGTAAAAAGTCCATTTTCCACATATGGTCTCTTCTAGTATTCATCTTCTCAATTAAGACAAGATCCACCTCCACCACGCACTTGATATAGGTCTTTCTGTTGAGTGTAAGGCTATGCAAGAAAATGCATGAAGCCCTGCTATCACTATATATGTGGGACCACCCCAAACACCATGATATAGACTGGGTTTACAGTTTTCATGTCTATCGTTGCATCTGCTGTGGACAGAGCCAGCCAAAGTTTTTTCTCATCTGAGACAAACACAAAGTATTTTGGCTCAAACGGGATGTTTGAGTTTGTTTGAAAAGATTGCAGTGCCGTCCTCCAATTGGCAAACAAACACAGGAAGCCATCGTATTGTAGCTTCCGGCGAGAATAGCCAATTACAGGATTCGGTTTCAAAAGTTCTGGACCAGTGAAAAGCCTCTTGGTGTTGTTTTCCTCATATACAATGCCATATTGAATCGAACTTGCTTCTCAGTTGATGAAACCTTACAGAAACAAAGCCCATGCGAGAACTTAATTAATCAAATGGTTGGTTGGTTCATTGGTTGGTTGTATTTTATGCCATATCAATCTTAATATTGTCTTACATTCAGATGTAGTTTATGGGATACACATTTTATCTAGTCTAAAAATAAGCAATAAAGACATACTTAAGAACATTCTCAAAATTTAGGATCAAAACCGCATTAGAATTTAAGTTACATTTTTATATTTTTCAACCAATCAGCTAAAAACATAGAATAGAACATTCTAGAAGAATAAGATCGGAAGTCAACTAACAGAAAATATTTAGGCTCGAAAATAAAATAGTAAAATACAAATCTCATTGGTCAATAAATGTCTACGCGCCAAATTTTTTAGGCCGATTCTTTGATCTATTATTACGGTATAAATATCACAGAGTTAGGGAGCCATTCACGAAGACTAAGACAAAACCACAAGCCACTAAGCCAGTAAAGCAGTAGCCGATACTTTGTCCGGAAAATTCCTTTCCTTCATCAACTAAAGTGGCCGCGAATCACATTCAAAAGAAAAACCCGACAAACTTTCTTTCATCAACTCGACACGCTGTTGCCACAATCATAAAACAAGACGTGAACTTAATGTAAGTAAGAACGACTTATTTACGCACTCCGTTAGCATACACGCATCTTTAATCAAATTTATCTTCTTCTTGTCAAACTTTAATTTCTAAAAGGCCATTTACACATCATGTATTTTATTTGTTTTCATATTTTGTTTTATGCATATTAACTTGTTTGTTATTTAATGTTCATTGTGTTCTATTCCATTTCTTTTACGCGAATGTAAAGTTTTGTGTTGTATTTGTGGTGGAAATAATTTAGAGAGCAATACCCGTAAAGCACGGATGCACATCTACTGAAATAAACCAAACCAAATAACATAGAACCACCACAAGTTTAATGTAGAGTACTAGATTATTTCAACTATTGCTCTCCAACATTTATAAATCTATTCAACATTATCCATTCTTTTGCACACAGGTTAGTGGTTTCAAGTATTGCTATATAACACTAAATGTTAACTTTAGCAATGATCCATTTACACATTCGTATAGCTTCAAGTATAGTAAATGATTTATTGTTCTATTAGCCCTATGTATCGGACCCTAACAGTCATTAACACAGCGGGTAGAAATGGGCCTGAGATTAAGTGAAACGAATGGGTTGTCTATATTTTGCAAAACTTCCGAACAGGAGCATCACAATCAGAAGGTTTAGTGCCTTGTCTTGGACACTCATTTAGGAGTCTTACTCTTTTGCATGGATGGAGTCGGCGTATTCAGTTTCCCCAGCTTACTGTACTGAATGATTATTTAAGTCTGCAATAATTTACACTTCACACACAGACACACGCACATTATATATATATATATATATATATATATATATAGTTATTAATTTACCAACGAAAGACGGGCTATATCATTAGATACGCTAATCATAAGCTTGCAAAAGCTTTAAAATTTGTTTAAAATCGCCTGAATATCTTCTAGAATCTGAAATTATAAGAGGTCGTTTAATAAATTAAAACTATTTCCTATCTTGATCTTTCATCGCAGTTTTATTTATTTATTGTTCTTGTTTTTTAAGTACTCTCGGTTTTCTTGGGTTCGCAATTCAGTAGGTATAAGTTGAGAAGTTTAAGTCTCTCCCTTCTTCAATACATATATATTTCTAGCTTCACCCACTTACTCTCTCTCTCTCTCTCTCTCTCTCTCTCTCTCTCTCTCTCTCCTCGGCTATAGAATCATCTTCCTATTTATTCATCCTACGCATCGCAGTATAATGATAATTCATTATAAAGTAGTTGCTATGTTGGCTGTGCTTCGGGGTAATCTTTGTAAAAGAAAAAAAATGTACTACCGGTAAAAACTCACTCACCTACTTATCGCACTGATCTTTCTACATTTTAAAACTATGTTTTCCAACCTCAAAAGATTTTGAACTCTTTTCTCCTCAAGGTCAATACGTATCTCCTTAGACGCTTGAGTCACTCCCCCATTCATATTCCTATTTTCACTTATCACCGTTATTCAGCTTTCGTTCCTATTCATTTAGCACACTCATTGCAATATCATCGAGGGCTATTGTTAAGTACTGGCTGAATTGCACTTGTTAAGGGTGACTATTAGAAAAAAAATATTATTACCATTAAAAGCTTACTCTCTTATCTCGCTGTTCATTCCACTTTTCAAAATATTACACAAAGATTGCCATTAGCGACTACATCGTGTTCTTCAAACCTTTTTGTGAAATGTTCCAGTACTAAGGCACAATATAGTCACTTTCATTTTCCATATAAGATGTGAGCAGTATTTTATGGCGCTTTTTAAGAAAAATAAAGACTGAATTCATAAAGTAAAACCAATTTGATAGAAACTTTTGCACACATCTTTCCCGTTCTAACTCTATTATTCACAAACCCCATATGGATAGCTCCGTCGGCTAGGGTTGTAGAATACGCAGACTGCATCTCTACACAGGCGTAAAAATTCAAACGAGTATCCTGGATATGATACAAAGACGCTGGTGATAGTGAGGCTCCTGTCCTGAATTTTCGGCCGCATGGAGTACATCCTTATTGTCTTTACTCCCAGGTCCACTCTGACCCAGGTTAGTATTACTTGTCAATGGGTAAAATAGAACTGTATGACCATCTACTATACTTGTGACCTCTTACCTGTGTGCCACCAAAGGATTGATATTATATTGAATTATTAGTATTTGATACCAATGTTTGAAAGCATTTAATTGTATGCAAATAGAAATGTGCGTTCGATACCTATGCTTGAAACCATTTACAGTAAACAACCAATAAATAGCAATATTTGAAACTATTTAACTATGTGCAAACAAATGATTGATATTGAATAGAATCATTTGCTTTACATAGCGATATGGAGACCATTTAACTATGTGCAAACAAATGATTGATATGAAATACTTGGAACCATTTAATTGCGAGTATAAAATAGAATTATTACTTAACAATTTCAAGAAATGATATTTAACACTGTGTACAAATAATTTAAAAAAAAATTAATCCTTGAAATTATTTGAGCGCAAAAAATATGCACTTGTTCGTTTAAGAACGTTACTGACAAACTCTTCGATTACAAATTTGAATATGTATATATATGTAGATAGATAGATAGATAGATAGATAGATAGATAGATAGATAGATAGATTTCTTTAAGAAAAACAAAAACCGATCACATTAGGATTATAAATTTATTTCCATTCTGTTATGGGTATTGATATGAATAAATAACACCAAAAATAACAGGACTTCTTCAGATCTAATGGATAAAATAATTACATACAGAATAGGCACAGGAAAGAAGAGTAGGAGGGGTTAGGAGAGGGATGAAGAGTTTCCTTCCCATTTACCCACTTCCGGTTTTTCTTTTTCATTACCGTTTGGAATCATTATAATGTAACTGGACTTATATTTAAAACTTTCTACAGTAAATTAAAAAAAAAATTAAATGTTAAGTACATTTCAACGTAACCCTCCAGATTTAATAATTATTAAGGGAAGTACAACATTTCACGAGCGGGATGTGATAGAAGGTCTATTTTCAGCGGAGTTTCACCGGTTTGAATTCAAAGCTTTTCTTCTCTTTGATGTGTTGTCCTACAGATGTAAAAATCTACCAAACTATTTAGACATAGTCAGTTGAAGAATAGTTGAATTGATAAATTTCCCGAGGGTATCGGTGTTTTGTGAAATGTTAAACGCCTCAACTTGTTTTTTTTTTTTTTTTAACTCGTGACGCCATAGTCATTTCCTATAACTGTAATCATTACACCATGAATGCCCGTGCGTATAGACACATGATTTAACATTAAATAACCAGCAAGAGTTGATATTCATAAAATCCAACCAACCAACCAACCAAACAAACAAACAAACAAAAAACAACAACAAATAATCATACAGCATATTGAAGTATATTGCTTTTCTGTAATTTAGTTGGTTTCTTGTTTCTGTTTGGTCGTCTCCTTTTGGTTTATTTTGCTTGTTTATCTAATTGCCCTATCCTGGAGACTTACACGAAAGAATACCTTTTAAGAAGATATTACACTCCTAAAATACTGATTAAATTGTCTATTTATTTTGTGGTAAATATTTCAAGAAAAGCCACCACAGCCTTGGGCTGCAAATCGTCTGTCTAACTTCTGACTGCTATTATGAATATATGGGTCTCTGACTTCTGAAAAAGTATAAAAAATTGAAAACACACACACACACACACACACACACACACACACACACACACAAACACTTTTCCTCGTTGTACTACCATCTAAACTTAAAGTATCTTTGAAAATGAGATCCTTGGTTACAGACCACTGCCAGTGCTAGATCTTCCGTTTATTATTGATATATGTATCTTTTTCACCCCAAATGAGAAATCTTGGTAGTTTTATTTTTACATGTATCAGGATTATCTAGTTTAGCAATCTATTTGATACAACTAAACACGCACATTCATGTCCATACATTTACGCTTTACGAACCCTCATAAATAATAGATTAACTGTGTCAATTATTTTTTTAACGAATATGTATTGTATGTAGTTTTAAAAAGATAATCAATGTTAACGAAAACCCGATGATATTAACAGTTTTAAGTTAGATGAAAGCTTGTCTTTCATAGGAGGAATTGAAGTCTGGTTATTAAAATTCTAAATGTTTATAAGTTAAATTTAAACTCTAATTAATAAGTAGAAAATCACTGAAACTAGTGATTGGCGTTTTCCATTGAACGTCCGACTGAATGATTTTCCGGGTTCATGGCCGGGGTAATGTATGAAGTTTTAAAGGTATGAGCACTGAAAATAAATTATTTGTATTAATTGTAAATGGTAGACCACTGAAGAAGAAACAAAGGAAAAAGAGGCGATGGGCCATCGGCCGAAGAAGATACCTTTAACTCTGCATACTCATTCAGACATTCTCGAACTGACATGCATATACATTATTGTACCTGAGTATCTGCATCCAAGGATATAAGTGCTTCAAGTGTTGCAGTTAGAGATTATGAAAATTGAATTCTTTAAAATCCATAATATATGTTTCTTAGCATTCTCGTCAATTCCAGCTACACTTTTAATTCTTCCTTTCCACCAATTGGGGGGGGGGAGGACAACTAGTCCAACCCACCCTAAGTGGTATCTATTGGTGAGGCTTCAGTTCTGGAGCTTTGGAGAATATGTGGTACAACTTTAAACCCATTAAACTTACTTGGATATGTAATATCTGCAGTGTCCCATATATGGGTGAAATAAAGCTGGTCAGTTCATTACTAAGTTTTATTATTATCAGTTATTTGAAATCTACCTGTCCATTGGGGCAATGAGTTGAATGTTCGCCAATAGTCCGCGAGACCGGGGTTCAATCTCAGGTTGAGTCATACCAAAGACTCAAAAAATGGTACTTGATGCCGCCTTGCTTAACACTCAGCATTGTATGGTAAAGATCAAGAGTAAAGTGGAGAAATCCAGGGAAAAGAGTAGCGCCCTCCCATACACCTAGGTGCTGTAGTAATAGAAAAGGGAGCTTTCGGGTCACCCTCGAGTATGGTCACCAGCTTTACTTACTTATTTGAAATTTGACTGCTGTTTGCGAATTATTTATATTAATGATAGTGATGAATAAAATTACTTATGTTAAACAGGAATGGTTAAGTTTCGTTTTATGGCATATCAACCTTTGTAGATTATTTAATGCCAAATCTTTTTATACATATATATTAGGTATATACTTTCTTAACACATTTTTAGGCGTCATATTTCATCAAATATGAGATTATTTTTAGCACAGTTAAATGGTTTCCCTTATTTCTATCTAATAAGAACGATTCTATTTACAATACTTGATAGAATTGTTCACATTGCGAACAAATGATTAATAAATCATTTGTTTGCATATAATGAAGTGGATACGAGTTTTGCTATTCAACACAAATAATCCTATTCAACATTACTCAATTGTTTGCACTCAGTTAATTAGTTCCAACTATTGCTGTGTCACTAACAATTAAATTAAACATCAATCATTTGTTTACGCATAATAAACAACTAAAACTATTTAAAACAAGTTTGGTATGATTACAGTTTTTGTTTACACACAGTGAAATGTAAAAGAATTCTATTTAAACAGTTCAGTTCAGTATAAGTGAGCAATTTAAATCTCAAACTGTTATATTTGGCCCATAGATAGAAGCCTGCGAGATGCTACCATTTGATCAAGGTGGATTTGGGAGCAATGGCAATAAAGGCGTATTCTGCATTCCCCAAAGCTCCAGCAATACTGGAGCCTCAATATCAGATTGTTTAGTACTATACCTTGGACACTCGTTGGGGAGTCTAACCACTCTACCAAGATTCAGTTATTGCATTCTGCAGCGTCAGCCGACTGGGTCATGTTAAACGGGAATATTTGCTAGTGTTCAACTGTAGGCAAACAAATGATCAATATTAAATAAGATGTTTAATGTCTGATTGGAATACTTCATAACGATAGATGTTGCGCTAAAAATGGAGTTTTGAAAACTCGTTTAAAAATGTTGTTCGCAAAAAGAATATTTCCTCATATATATATATATATATATATATATATATATATATATATATATATATATATATATATATTATACGAGGGGCATACGATAAGTTTCCAGACTTTTTTCGTATGGGTATTTAATATTCTCGTAGACACTTGAAAATTCAGTATGTTATTGCTATATATCTTATAAAATGACTGACTAATTTATATGATTTAAGGTTCAAATGATCAGCTCCAGCAGCAATTGGAATACACCCTACGAAATCCCGATTGTCACAGCTGTTGAATTTCAAAATTCCAATCTGACACTTTTCAAGAACGATATGCAATAAAATTATGTGTTAAACTTGGAAAAAATGCCACAGAAGCGTATGGAATGCTTCAGACTGCTTTTCTACTATCTTACATGAATCGACCATCAGTTTTTGAGTGGCATAAGGGATAAAATAAGGCAGGGAGTCTCTGTGGGATGATGAGAGGTGTGGGAGGAGTAAGCACGTCAATAGACCAGAGTTGATTGGCCAAAGGGTTACGGATAGGGTTAGAGTTACAATGTTGAGGTTTTAGTGGAGTTCAGGGGGAGAATCAGTCGGAAGAGTCCAGCACTCTTTAAATCAGGCCAGTGGAATTTCTACCATTACAATACACCAGTCCACAACTCCATCCTTGTCACAGACGATTTGACTAAGATAGGAATCAAGACAGTTCCTCAGCCTCCCTATAGTCCAGACCTTGCTCACTGTGACTCTTGCTTTCCCTAATCTCAGAGGTCGTTATGAGACAATTGAGGAGATGAAAGTGGCTGCGACAAAGGTCATTGACACGCTCACACAAGATGACTTATTTAGGACCTGCCAGGAGTTGTTGGAACGGTACAACAAGTGCATTGCATCATCATCATCATATCGTGCTGGTAGCACGGATATCCCTGACCCTCTCTCGCCACTCCTCCCTATCGTTCATCGCCCAGGCAGGTCTTCAGGACAACATCCCGTATCCTCACATAGCTGCTGAATGTATGTTCGTGCTGGTCGTCCTGCTCTTGCACGGCCATTTGTGGGGGTCCATTAGAGTACATCTCTTATGAGTTCGTCCCTGCTTCTCCTGCAGTGTACTGCATGTCTGGCTCGTCTAACTTGAATCGTTTCAGTGATAGGGGGCAGGTGGCCTTACAGTTGGTGTCTTGTGGGGTGTTGCCGCCAGGACTTGTTTAAGATTGCACGTAGCATTCTTGGGTATTTACCGTCTAGCTTCTTCTCCAGCAGTGTTGTTAGCATCCATGTAGTGCAGCCATATAACAGTATCGATGTGACTGCTGCCTGGAAGAAACTGCGTTTCATTTTATCGGTTAGGTCTGATTTCCATATAATCGATAGCGTATTGATAGCTGTCCATGCGTTCGCTAATCTCATTTCAATGTCCTTTTCGGTTGATTCGACGCTGCTTCCTAGGTAAGTGAATTTGTCTACTAGTTTAAGAGGGGTTCCTTCTAGAGTGGAGATGTCCCCCGTTTGATTATAGCACATATATTCCGTTTTGTGTGCATTAACATAGAGGCCTATGCTTGTTGCTACTCGTTCCAAACTATGCAGTAGTGTTTCGACTTGGTCAGGTGTATTTGCCAGTATCGCTATGTCATCGGCGTAGTCGGCGTCGGTAATTGTTGTTGCGGGGTACCTTCTGCTTCTTTTCTTCGTCAGTTCGAAGCCATTCTCTTTGATTTTGTCAATCGATGTTCTAAGTACGTAGTCTAGACAAATGATAAAGAAGTACGGAGCCAGCGTGTCCCCTTGTAGTACTCTTGCTACAATGTCGAAGTATTCTGTGTCTCCATCTGGTGATCGTACTTTTACTTTAGTGTTTCTATAGAGAATCGTTATTGCCGCTACGGTTTCTTTAGGTATGCCGTACGTTAGTAGGATTTGTTCCATCTTTCCTCTGCGAATGGAATCGAAAGCCTTGGTAAAGTCAACAAATATTAATGTCGCTTGTAGGTTTTTTGCCCGTACATCTTCAAGGATTCTACGGATGGTTAATATTTGTGAGGTCGTGGATCTATTTCTTCGGAAGCCATTTTGGTTTTTTCTAAGTATGTTGTCGATTTTGGGTTCTATGCGGTTTCGTAGTCGGGCATTGTAGATTTTGGCTACTATGGATGTAAGTGTTATGCCTCGGTAGTTTTTGGCTAATCCGAGGTCCCCCTTTTTAGGGAAGGGGAGTATGCATCCCTTCATCGATTTATCTATCAGATTTTGATTGTATACTGCGTTGCAGTGTCGGAACAGTATGTCGTCGAATTGTCTGGTCTTCCATACTTCCGGGGGAATTTCGTCCAGCCCTGCAGCTTTCCTATTTTTAATTTTTCTGAGAACCGAGTCGAGTTCTTCTTGTGTGAACGGTCCTAGTTTAATGTCTAATTGTTTGCTAATTATTCTGGTGATTGGTTCGTGTGTTATTTTCGGTGGGTTTCCTAGTAAGTTTTCGAAGTGCTGTTTCCACAGTTTTATTCTTTCTTGTTGGTTTGCTGCTTTCAGTTTTGCTTTGGCTGTGTTCTTTCTTCTACTCACTTCGTTTATTCTTTGCCAGGCTATCCTAGATTGTCTATCTTCCACCGAGTCTCTAATCTTTTCTATCTTATTTTGAATGTATTCTGTCTGTTTCTTTATATATATGCCTGCTAATTGATATTGTGCCGTTTTTAGTTTTAAGGCATTTGTGTTTGTTGGGTTTTTTCGATAGTTTTTAGAGGCTGTTTTCACTTGTGCACGTTTTTCTCTCACCGCTAAAGTTTCCCATGGGACTCTATATTTAGTTTTGAGTTTTGTTAGAATGCATTTCGCTGATGCCTCGAGGTGCGCATTGAGGAAATTTTCATATTCGTCGTTTGGTGTATTTTTTCCGTCTTTTCTTGTAGTGTTTCGAATCTCTTTCTTAATTATAATACGTATTTATCTTGTTATATTTTGACCCTCGCCCCGGCCCAAAAATGCTATTCCAAGGTGATACACCGGAAGGAAGTGACACATTCCAATGGATAGTAATCGAAAGAGATCGTGTGGGCGGATTAAGGCTTATGATATGGGACAAGGTGAAGGTCCCATTGTGCCACTACAGTGATGCACTGGAAGAGAGTAACCTCTGAACTGCATGACAGTTATTTCCACTTGATGACGATTAAACATTTGATTTCAAAGATCCAGTGGGTGATCGTGTGGGCGTTGAATTATTACATAATTGGGTTGAGTTGGGTGCCAAAGCAGTTGCCAGCAGACTTCCAGACAGCTAGAGACCAGATGTGGTAGGGAAGGCCACACCCGACTGAGCGGGGCCTCGGAACCCCCCGATGGAGTAGACCCCAACATCAGGAGAATAAGAAAGACACAACGTGATTGTCATAACAGTGGGGTCAAAATATGAAGTTTATGTTCGGTCTCCAGCACCCTCTTACATGTAAACCTTGAACAATCCTTTCGAACCCTTGCAATTAAGTGAGAGGTGAATATTTTTCTAAAGAAGTCTTCTTGCGTCTTCCTTCCTTCATGCGTCTTTGTCCTTTCGTCTGTTTTATTATTATGTCGTTATGATGCTGTGGACGACGATATAACAGTCTCTTATATCTCGGTTGTTCAATAGGCCCAGTCAGAGTGTTTGGTGGTCGCTATTGGTTTGGCGTTTTTTCGTAGGCTTAACCGTATTTTCGCCGTGACTATTCGGTGATCGGTGGACACACCCTCAAAAGAGGAATATGCCTCGCAATTCATTGCACTATTTTTCCATTTCTTGTTTATAAGGACGTAGTCGATCAGAGCTTTAGTATTGTTTGCGTACGTGTATGTCCATAGTTTGCCCTCCCTTTTTTGGTTGTTTGTATTGAGGCATGCTAATCTATTTTCTATCATAAAATCTGTTAGATGTTGCCCATTCCTATTTGACGTGTTGTGGAGGCTGTATTTGTTGTTTCCGTTTTTCCCGATTTGGGCATTCATGTCTCCGCCAATGACTAACGTGTTGTGTTTCGGGATGCTACGCACTAATGAGGATAGCTCATCGTAGAAGGTGACTAGTTCAGTTTCTTCTCTAACATTGGTAGGGCTGTAGCAGGAGATGATTGTTGCTCTGGGGTTGCTGTTAAAAGTAGCTGCCATCATTCGAGGTTGTATTTTCTCAATGCTATTTAGCGTTTTTAATGCTCTAGGTCCTATAAGTAATCCTACCCCTCCTATTGCGCCTCCTATTGCGGCGTTGTCAGAGTTTTTCCATGCGGATGCAGTGACGAGCGACCAGCTATTGTCAGTTTCGTGATATTTGTGTAGACGGAGGAAATTACTTCGAAAGGGACTAGAGTTTCATGTGAGTACCACAAACGTCTGGAAACTTATCGTATGCACCTCGTACATATATATATATATATATATATATATATATATATTCGGTAAAATGAGACGATTTTCGAGATAATATTTGATTTACTTATATCATCGATATTATATGAATCTGATATATAATTACCGTACAAACATTCATCTCTCAATATGGCCCCTCTTTTGGGCAATTACTGCCTTAACACGAGAACGAAACTCTTTTGCATCCGCCTCAACCTCCATCTTTTTGATTTTGCGTGTCAACCCTTTGACGCTTCAGAGTGGTGAAAACTTTATTATCGTTTGCTGCACCCACCCCAACAAAAAGTAATTGAGAATGCTGAGATCTGGGCAATTACTTGGCCAGATTTAAGCATTAATAAAAATAGTACCTTCTTACCAAGAAAGGCCCATATTGCCTTCTGCTGAGGGATAAGACCCACCCCAAAGAGTGTCCTGTATATGACATTATAAAAGCTGATTGTTAGGCTTCATAAATGCTGGAGCTTTTGAAAATGCTAAGAATCCCTTCACTGTCATCACTCCCAATTCAACTCTGGTCCGGAGTGGAAGCACTTGAATAGGTCTTATCTATGGGTCAAATAGAACTAACTATGTGTTTAAAAATGACTGGTGTATTAACCGGATTAGACTTTAAACAATCTACAATGGTTGATATGTCATTAAACCAACCCAACCAAACAAAAAATACATTTTTCATTGACGTGTTTCGTTGGAGTTGCGATTGGAAATTATTATTGTCCATATCGATTGTATAATGTTGCTGGAGAACTGATAAAGTGGCAGCAATTTTAATGCAGAAAAAACTTGGAACATGACCTTAGAATCCCTGGTTTTATGTCTTGTCTGATCGTCAAGGTTCTTGTAACCGAGGCGGCGAAATTTCTTAAACAATCTTATTGTGAGGTCAAATATGCCTTCACTTCTTGTACAATAAATATTTTTGTTGTTTCCGCTGAGATGTGTCTTAGCTGGAACTCATAAAGCATAAGTTTCCGAATTAGATTACATTACCCGTTTATATGTGCCCCTTTCAAATCACACGTGAAGTGAGGAAAAACTCAACTTGTCAGCACACTTACAATCACTATAATAGCAATCACTGTCGGTGACTGTATGGCTTGAAGTTATTTAGTCACGTTATATACGCGCCGCAAACTAGCAAATACTAAAATATTGCATATCTTTTGACTCACCCAAGTATTTAACTTGACGTGTTTGTCCCTTTTTGTTTAACTTTCTCCCTTTTTACGTTGATTATTCGTTCTTTTCTCAAATCGACTTGTTTGAACATGTGAGAGAAATCGTCTGAATTCTAAGAAAACAGCAGTTCTTGCTGAGATACGCATTGAATTATAACATGAATATATGAATAATAATGAAAGACTAGTTGTGTAATGGTCATATTTTTATGTTTGTTTCTTCCTTTTTTTTTTTTTGCTATCCTCTGAAGACTATATGGCTATAAAGTCTCCAAATTTCCCTTACCAGCGCAATGAATATAATTATGCGTATTAGAACGTACGTCAATGTATCACAGCTGATAACACAGCACATACAAACGCGGCAAAATAAAACAAAAACAAAACTAACAATAAAAAGAAACATAAATATGTATAATATATAGTAAAACAAAAATCGAATAACAAATACAGAAAAAAGAATGAAGGAAGACAAATATCTTTGCTTTGATACATTTGTCGATAATTCCTTGATTTTCCCATTTGATTCCGGTCTCGAAGCGAAAAGACTATTAACATTCTTGAAACCGAACGGAAATTTGGATCCAAAAGATTTTCGTCTAGTTTACACCAAGGTTCACCGGGTTACATGACCATATCCTACTTTTTGAACCTTAATTATTCTAAAAACTATGGAAAGTTTTTCACTATCTTCGACTTGTCATTTAATGGTAATTTTAACAAAGAAAGACATTTTTTAGAAAAATAAAAGTAACATTATTTAAAAATAAGAGGTCTAGTACGTATGCATGTAGAACACTTTTCAGTAGATTTACTTTATCGCACCTAAAGCAGCATCAAGGGTGAATAAAAAGAAATGCTATATTTTAAAACTTGCAAGATAGCAGCGCGTATATCACAAGATAGAATCAATTCAAGTTTTGTAGGCACTCGCTGTGATTCGTAGTTTCGTGTTTGTTGGTGGTGAGGCAATTTGCTTCGCTACGCTTGGTTACGCTTGGTTTCATGGCATATCATACCTAGTTGCTTTTTTATGTCAAATGTTGTTTTTACAAATATAAAAGTATATGTGATTTGTAAACAGATTTTGAACATACTCTGAGCGAAATAATCAAACAGTTGTATTTCAAACAGTTCAATTTAGCATGTCATTTATTTGCACTCAGTTAAAATGATTAAACAGTTCTATTTCCAGCAATTCAATTTAGCATAAGTTATCAAAAAAAAATGGTTCAAAGTATTGCAACGTATTACTAACAATTAAAGTATATATCAGTCATTTGTTTACACCCCAAAAATGATCAAACTGGTGTTTCAAACAATCCAATTTAGCAGAGATCACTTGTTTGCATTTACTTTTAATGTCAAACAGTTCTATTAGATTCATAAGGATGACGCTATTTTTTAAGATATATGCATGATTCGTTTATTATAGCAGTATTCTTTTTTTGTTTAAAATAAAAGTACATATTTTGAGTGAATGATAATTCTTTTGTGTTAGTATGTCATTACACGAGAGAGACAAGTGCTTATGACTTAAAAATATGTATGGGAACTATTTTTGTGCGTACATTTCGCAGATGACAGTTCAAAAATTTTAACATAGAATATGAATATAAACAACATTCGTTTAATTTAGGGAGAATTAAACGTGTTGAAATGAGATGCTTTTTGGTAAGGATATCATGTAAAATTTCAATCAGAAGAAATAACCCGAAAGGTAATTGAATAAAGAAAAAGAAACCATCACTTGCTGTCTTTTGAGAAAATAACGAGATAGATATTTAAGAAAAAAAAAGGGGATTTCTTTGCTTATTTATACAATTTAGGTAAGTTCGAAACTAAGAAAAAATTCGATGATTTATTGATAAAACTAATTGAATAAGAAATTTATTTTTCGATATTTTTGATGGGAAAACATTTCTAAAAGGATGGGTTTAGATCCTTTAAATTTTGCGTTGCAAGTCAAATAATGTCGTCCGCGAAATATTTCGAAATTTAAAAACTAGCGCTAAAGCACCGTTTGGTTAATAAATGTACTCATGCAGACACAAAAATAATAGCTTCTTATTTTTACACAAAAATTAACACTTTTTAGTATATATATATATATATATATATATATATATATATTGGCACCATTTCTTCATTTATACATATTTGATTGATCATAATGGACATTTTTTGTCTACATATATTTTTGTTAATCCTTTTGAATTGCTGTATTGATCTTATGATATTCGGTGGGAATTAAATGATAAACCTTCCCAAGTACTTTCTGCCCAACTTTGGGCCATCATCAGGAGAGGATATATTACGAAAGTGATGTAACTTTTGTATGTTCATTACTACTTTGTAAGAATGAGCGTTTGTACTGTTGTATTGTGTAGTGTTTACTTTTTGAATGTGTTTCTATAAACACCGTCAGTAGCCGAATATCATAAGATCAATACGGCAAGATTCGAAAAGATTAACAAAATTCGAAAAGATTAACAAAAAAATATGTAGACAACAAATGTCTATTATGCTCAATCAAATATATATATATATATATATATATAGTGGAACGATAAGATTGTCGTCCTAAAGAAAACAACACGACAGCTTTATTTTTAAACTTTTATTGAAAAAATCAATTCATGTAACTTGATTATGTAGTAGAGCTGTCATCTATTCAATGTAGCCGCCATCAGCCTCAATCACAGCCTCGGTACTAATCCGGGATTGGGAGCATGCCTTTTCTACAAGCGCCGGCGCGAACCCGGCGAATACTTGGCGGATGGCGGCGATCAAGCTGGCTTTGGTGTTGTGGGAGGTCATGCTGGTGATGTTCTCGACGTATGACCAAACGAAGTAGTCCAGCAGGTTCAGTTTGGAGGAGGAGGGGAGCCAGTGAAAGAAGGGTACAAAATCGTACCACTCCTTCTGAAGCCAAGCCTGGATCTCTTTGGACTTGGGGGCCGGCGCCGAGTCCTACTGCCATACCCAGGGTCTGCCACCGGCCGCCTGATTACACCAGGGGATCACCACACTCTTCAGCATAGCCAGGTACTCTTTGATGTTGACTTTCAAGCTGACTTCGAAGATGAGAGGTAGCATGATGTTGCCCTCACTTGAAACCACACTAAAGACCATAACCGTAGCCGGAAACTTTGTTTTCATCACCCTGGGCACGTCCCTGTTATTCGTGGCAATCCAGATTTGCATTTTGAGGGTGCTGGCAATGGTCCTGCTGTCATAACTTGAATCGGTAGAGAACATGTGTTGTACAGCGGCGCATCTCCGATATCGCTCGTTGAACATTGCGTCACTTTCAGACATGATAGAAGGCTCCTATGACTCTTTGGATTTGTACACAACTGGCCATCTAGCAGATGGTCTGCAACAAAAAAGAAAACCGGTTTTCATTAAACGGAAATGGAATCGTGTCGTCCTATCTAGGGCGACAATTTTATCGTTCCACCCTGTATATATATATATGTGGGTAAACCAAACGCAAACAGATTCAAATTAATATTTCGTCTTCATTTTATCGAATCAGTTCTCCGGAATAGTTGGTTTTTAAAGCGTATAGTAATAAGAGGAAATTGATAAACAAAAGGGAGAGGCCCAAAGAAGGAGAGACAGAAAAGGTAAATGAAAAGAAAAAGAAATAGAAAGATAGAAATACAAATCTGAGTATCCGCGGCTTATTAGCGAGTAGTATATCTCTTCCCTTATGTGTGCTGTTAACATTTTCCACATCATCGGTAAACATATTATGGGTCTATAATTTTTTTGAGCAGTTCTTTCACTTGGGTCATTTTGGATCAATGTGGTTTTTCCATTGGTCATCCAGTCAGATACTTGTGCATCTTGTAGACATCTGTTCATTTCTAGTGCTAGTCTGTCGTGAATGGAGTTGAATTTCTCAAACTAGAATCCATGTATTCCATTATGTCCTAGTGTTTTCCAGTTTGATATCCTTTTTAGTGTCTTTTTGAGTAATTCGATGTGTATTTGCGCTTAGGAGCCTTCCTCGAGTCCTTCTAGTTCTCTTGTCATATCGTTTATCCATTCAGCCTTTTCGTTATGCTTTTTCGGTTGCCATATTTTCGTCCAAAATCGTTCGGTTTCTCTGGCGTCTGGTTGTTGGTATGTTTTTGTGTCATGTCTTCCTAATTGTTGATAAAATTTTCTTTCGTTGTTTTGGAATGTTCTGTTTTGTCAGTATGGTTTTACCATTTGTCGATATCTCTTTAGTCTCCCTTCTTTCGCCAGAATCTTCTGGTTTATTTCCTCAAGTTTTACTGTTATTTTTTCTCGTGTTCTCTTTTCCATTCTCTTCCCGTATGTTCTAGGATCTTTCTGTTTTACCATTTTGGCCTGTTTTCGTAGATTTTTTATCTGGGTTTCCAGTCGAACTTCCCATCTTGGTTTTGACTGTTTCTTCGTACTTTTTGAGGGTGCCCCAATTTTCTCAAACACTAATTTCGCCCCTGCATGGATTTCATCCTTTAACTCAGATATATTATTTGTTGATATGTATGGTAGCATTTGATTTATTCTGTTTGTTTCTGTTTTACCTGTTCTCCATTCTATGTTTCTTAATGATGGAAGGGTGGTCTTCACACTGTTCATAATTCTTTTTAGGTTTTCTAGATTTGACTGTTGATCTTGTGATAGCGTTTCTGTAGGGTTACTTGGTACTGTGGCGTATTAATTTTCAAGAGTTGACAGTCCATTTCTGATATTATTATTATTATTATTATTATTATTACGTTCAAGTAACAATTCAGAGACTCAAACACATTCTTTAAACGTGCAAAAAAAGATTGATTACCGCAGCCAACAACAGCAGAGTCAGCACATTTAACTTAACGACTAATTGGAAAACAACAAACAAAAGAAAAGAAAACTTGTATTGAAAAACGAAGAAAACGAACTAAATGAATACTTCAAGCGAAAAACTTAGAAAATTTCGAAGGATATGACTTGAACTTGGCAACAAAGAGGAAAATATAAGAGAGAAATAATTTTTAATAGAACAAATGAATGTCATAAAGATAAATTATATTATAGCAGAAATTGATCATATGAGGAAAAATAGCAAGAGTTGTACAAACCGGGATAAAAATTGATCATATGCTAGTCACAGTAAACTGTCAAAAAATGAACAGAAGATCAAACAAGCGAGGGTAGGGGAGATGATTCTTGGGAAATTTGTTTGTGATCATATTAACAAATATAATTAGAAAATACATTATACCCTTGACTAGGAAAATTTGCATTTCTTAAATTCAAACGAACGATCCCATCCTGGCCAGAATACCAGACCTGATATTAATATTTACCAACCACTCCACACCAGTAGGGCAACCATCTCCAATTTTTCCGACGATATCAATTAGAAAATAAACCCTGAATTTACTTAACGAGAAGAAAACAATTATATAAATGGAATCCCGTCGAATTCACTGTTTTTTTAGGTCAACAAAGAGAAAGTTAAGAAAACCTACTGTTGTTGATGTGTAATAAGGCTAACATCTGGAGAAATACCTTAAATTTACAAGAGCTTAAAACGTTGTGGACATGAAAGTGACGGTAACACCTGTCACAGTTGGAACATTTGGCTCACATTTCAAGAAATTGCAAAAAGACTGTGACCAGTATATCATAAGAAAAAAAATGAGATAATCCAAACCACAGCACTGTTAAAACTGGCTAGGATACCAAGTAGGATTCTAAATATGTGTTGTAATGTGCTGTCACTGAAAATTAAGTGAAAAATCAACGGTTAAAACTATTAAGAAAAATTTGGCGTGAACTAATACTTGACAATATTTCATCTGAAAATGTAAAAAATAAAATAGCGGAATAACTTTTCTAACTTCCAAATTCGGTCTAAAGGGTCTTAAAAACAGGTCGTTTTTTATTAGGACCATAAAAAAAGTTCCATTCGAAATGCTAGTGTATTATATTGATCTTAAGTGTTCAGAAAATTTAAAATCATAATTTCTTGCTTACCACATCCTCGGACTTCCCTCTGAACGATTACCCAACTTTCCCACCCTCAAGAAGCGAGTTGTGGGCATATTGGGTACTACATACATTTGGGAACAGATCTTCTCCAACAGGAAGCATTCCAAGAGTTTGTTATGTTTGCATCTATCTATACATCTCTTGTTTGACGTGTCTCTTCTGTTAACCTATTTATCTAACCCTGATATTGCATATATTTGTTACTACAAAAGAAATCAAATGTTTCCTTAATAGATAAATATTTTTACCTATTGAATTTAGTTCTATTTTTTATGTGATTTTTTTTCTTTCGTTTTTAGATCGTAGCCCCGATCGTAGCCCCGATTATTCTCACGTGTAAAAAAAAAAAAATAAAAATAAAAATAAAATATTAAAAGGACGGAATAACTTAGAAAGCTAATTAATTGATACCTCTGTTGCCTACACCCGCAGATTAAACAAAGTGTTAGATTCGAAGTTCTTCTGTTACCAATTAAGGTTAAATATTCCTGAAGAATTTCGAACGATACAGCGCGTTGAAAAATGTTTTTTTTACAAAAAAGTTAAGACCAAGAGGTGGATCTGGGATGATTATTTAAATATTTTTTGGCAAAAAAACAAATAAACCTTAAACCTTGACATATCATTCCTATTGGGTAAAAAAACTAAGAACATGTATTCATTTTAGGTCTGGTCTCTTTGTTTTAATGGCATATCAACCTTTGTACGTTATTTAATGTCACAGTCATCCTTTCTTTTTTAAAAGGACAGTATTAGTACTGTTTAACCCAGAGCTGTTGGGATAAGTGGGTTCATATCTTTCACTGGGGTATTTGTTCAAAAGTAAACTTAATAATGCGACAGGAGATCGAACTTGCGTACTACGATTCCGCAGTCCATAGTTTTATACATTACAGCACGAGAACACCCCCTATTCATGTTAGAGATACCTGTGTGTATTTCTACTTTAGAGTGAAATGAATACCTTTCATGTAAATTTAAATAGGTGGCGTTAGTCATTTAAATGAAAACAGTTTTTTTTTTACTTTTTTTTTTTACATAGAACGGCGTCAAAACAAAGAATCGTTTACATCTAAAAACGTGACGACAGAGACGAAGCGACTAAGGTTTTCTTGTCAACGTCATGACAAAACAGGAAAGCTAAAACGGTAAATAGTAAACACCTCACTTATTCACAGAGAGACTAATAGATAGATAGATAGAGAGAGAGAGAGAGTGGGGAAGTGATGTAGAAAAAGAAAGAGAGAAGGGGACAAACAGAATAAAAGAGAAGCGAATGACAGGAAGTTGAGAGACCGTCTCTCAATTGTTTACCGACAAAGTTTTTAGCATACACCTATTTGGTGATGATCAGACACGATTTTTACAGACAAGCACCAGGTCAGCTCACCGTGTGGTAGATTCTAGTGATCTAGTCCATCAACGAGTGAAGTTGTTTGTCACTAATCTTTGCTTAGTCTGGCACACAGGTAACAAGTTATAGGTTAAATAACACCATTACTGTCCTTATACAAAGATGCAAATTGGTATCAAATAACTCTCAAAGGTTGATATACCATTAAACAAAGCAACGAAATAAAAATAAGACTCGGGCCATCATTTAGTGCATAAATAGGGCAGGGTGGTGTTCTCATAGTGTAATGGTTAAAGCGCTGGACTCCGGAATCATAGTAAGCGAGTTCGAACTCCAGTCGCGCTATTACATTCAATTTCGGACAAATACTCTTCGGAATGATATGAATCTCCTTATCCTCCCAGCTATGGATTAAATACCATTATTGTTGTCCTACTTGAAGGATGGTTGTGGCTTTAAATAACCCACGAAGGTTGATATGTAAACCAAATCAAATCAAACTAAACAAGACCAAACCAATCAAATAAGGTAAGAAATATGGGACATTTACAACAAATTCAGTTCCTTAATCCCTGCTGACTAAAGATCAAATCGTGCTGAATTATAGATTCTTGTTATATCATGTAAGTTAAGCAGTGATTAACTAGTTTAGTTTTGAGATGAGTGATCACTTTGGAACAAAAGTTACGGGTAGAAAACTGAGGCCCGGAAGTGATCACTCATCTCACGACTAAACTGACTTATCACTGCTTAACTTAGATGATATGACATGAATCTGGAAGTAAACTGAGGCATGTGCGCCAAACTAAGAAATGCTTAGAAAAAACAATATTCTACTTGGCTGCTTTGGAAAGCATAGCAACACTTTGATCATATAACTTAGAGTTAAGTCTCACTGAGATCATCAGTACCCGTTAGATCATTGAACTTTAGCAGAAATTAGCCGGTTAAGTTCTGAGATTAATTCTATGTGTTCTGTTGTATCATATTTACTCAACCCCCCACCGCTGGGGCAGGATATGACACAAGGTCAATTTTTAAGTGGAGTTTAACAGGTTCGAATTCAGAGTTTTCCTTCTCCTAGACTAGTTGCCTCACCAAGGTTGAAGAACCGAGTCTGCCCTACTATTTACCCATAGCTGGAGGGAGAATAATTGGATTCATACCTTTCCCAAGGGTATTAGTGCTATGTGAAATGCAATCAGTCCAGGATTTGAACTCGTGTCGCCGTGTCCAATTCCTGCGACGATAACCATTACACCACTGGCACCTCCAGTTCTTTTGTATAGATGCACTTCCTTGACTCGAATGAAACAAATATAGAAAAAGCTAGATGAGAACTCCATAAAATGATATATTGTGTTTTAAAGGAATCCAGGAAGCAACACTTTACAAACACTGCGGCAGCTATACGGTCCCTTGCCTCCCATCTCAACAACCAACCAATCATTCATTTACCTATTCTTCCGCACGAGCAAGATACAACCTGAGTTCAATTTCTTAAGCGGAGTTTAACAGTATTGAATTCATTTTTCCTTCTTTAGATTGCTTGCCATTCCAACGTTTAAGAGCGCAATCTACCCTACGATTTGCCCTTAGAATAGTTGGTCTCATACCATTTCTAAGGTTCGAAGTGTATGTGATACGGAAACAGCCTCGAAAAGGTTTTGAACTTGGGTCGGTCTGTTAAATTCTAACGATGGTATTTTTACCCCACGGGCCACTCCAAATAAGACACAAAATAAAGCTCCTATATGAAATATTTTGCCATTTTACGACTTTGTAAAAACGGCATAGGTTCGTGTATCTGTCGAATTTCGAAGACCTAATATTTCGTCACAGATGTGACCATGGCTTACGTCTGATAATAATTAACATCGGAAGGACCAGAAATAGTCTTATTTACATTATATATATATATATATATATATATATATATATATATATATATATGAGCTTAAAAGAAAGATGGACTTATAAGACACATCTAGATGTAAGCAGGCATTAAAAAGTGAATGAGTTTAAGCAATGAAAATGAGGCGGATGGTTTTCACTTGAAATTTGTTGCTTTCCTCATCTTAGTTCATTTTTAATGTTTCAGAAGTGTTTCAAGCCTTCTTACTTAGATTTAAATGAAAAAAACTCATACCATTCTTTAGATAGATGCTTAGTAAAGCGTCATCACATTACATTCCTCTATGCCGGAGTTATTTCTATATGAATTGCTGGTGATTATTTCTGTTATTTATTGTTATCATTGAAAAAGAATTATCGTGGTAGGTTTGGAAGCAATTATCGCTGTCTTTCTATTTTCAGAGATGTTTTTGATTTAATTTTAGAACCACTGCAGCTCTAGAACGCTACTAGCTCATAAGGTTGACCATAAAAAATACAGTCTGATATTTTTACACATTTTTTAAAAGAAAGTGTGACTTAAAAACTGAAAAAGTACGGATTTCTTTGTGCTTCTGCACCAATGTTATAAAATAGCCGAGGGATTTCGGTTCATGCCTTTGAGTTTAGTTAGGCTGAGAAACTTTCGGCTCAGCACATGGGTTTGTTGGGTGTAAGATTGAAGCAGGTGTTAACGCGGGTGCGCGCGAGCGGATGGAGGTGTCACTCAGATGTCATAACAGTCCGAGACGATACTGGGTGACATGGTGCGGGTGACGTCACACACTGGAAGCACGCAGAAGTTTGTGTGAGAAAATGAAGAAAATAAGAGTCGGGTTTTAGACGCCAAACGAGAAGGATCGATTTTGGAGCTCGCAGGAGCGAAGTGAACGTGCGCCCGATGGGGGCCGCTCGAGTTGGGGGCCAAATGAATAAGACAGCATAGAAGATTGGTCTCTCCTCCTTACGTCGAAACCTTTAACTCAAAGTTAATAAAAAGGTTTCGTACCTGAACAAGAAGTAGTTACGTGTTTTTGAGATTCCTGTTCTTTATATATTCTATCGTTATGAACATTACATGTCTATTTCGCACATGGCCATATTCGTGTATATGGCTACGCAAAACCAAGATTAAAATTCAAATGGCTTAAATTATGTTAAATCGCTATTAGACAGCATTTTCCCTGCTCCCAGGTCGGGTCGTGATTAAAGTCAATTTTATGTGTGTTCTCTCAGAGGAAATTTGCTTTCCTGGAGGTGGGGGGAACAATGTTCAGTTGCATAGTCATTTCCCTTAAAGAGGGCATCATGTGCCGGACAATCAACCAACCTCCAACCATTTCATACCAGGAAGGTATTGGAAAAAGGAGTGTTTTCAGTGTAACGTTAAACATGTGACGCAGAGGCTTCAGTTCTGGGGATCTGGAGAGAGTGGAGTACAATTTCATTGCCATTACTCCGAGTTTCACTGATTCAGAGTGGTTGTAACCGTTATGATTCAGACTATGGTCCAAATAAATAAATTTAAATTATTCGTATTCAATAGGAATACTTGAAGTCATATAACTTTAAAACATATCTATTAAAAATAGTTAACTGAAGTTATAATTCTAAACTAAAAATTATCACTAATAACTAGAAGCCATGTATCTCTGTAAAAATAAACAATTATTAGTTGAAATAATATGATTATGGATCTTAGATCGAAATTATTGGAACCATACTATACTGTGTCAATAATTTGTATTTGATAGGAACATTTGATATCATATAAGTGTGGGTAAAAATTAAAGAAATAATTGTTCAAAATATATAAATATAAATGAACAATAATCATTTCTTGTAAGGAAATAATGCTAAACGGTTGATATATTAATAAAATTAATCAATCAATGAATCAAAAGCTTCTGGAACGTAAAAAAGTAATAAAAGTAGATTAGAGTTCATAGACATAGAACATGATGAAGGAAAAATAACGGAAAAGATTTTAATATGTATGAAAAATATAAATATTAATAAATTGAAGGTGGAAGTAATATCTATTGAGACTGATATTTTATCTTTTTCGTCCCTCCAATGCATTTACCTTTTTATTTACAGACCAATTTGGCAAGTCTTTTTTTAATTGGGGCAACTAATTTGCAATGCAAAATAGTCAAATTCAGAAAAATAACTGTGTTTTGTTATTATTTTCCAAACTGGACTTTTGTTATCTTAAGAAATAACAGATATTTATTTCTTTTTTCTTCTGATCAGTGCTTTCATAATTCAATTGTAAGATTATTTATACAACACCATTACTGTCAGAAAATATTTTGTTAATCATTGATTTTTGCTTTATTTAAAATATTTCTTCAAAATATTCCCGGCATTTTGACTCCCCGTTTACTTTAAACAATTTACATAAACTATCAAAATTCTCACTCAGATAAATTTTTATTAGTTTTTAGATTAATTTGCGTGCATAAAATGGCTAATATGACAAAAATGATAATACTAAGGAAGCCTTGGCAGTGATGGTTGGTAAAGATGTTAGTAACATGGTTAGTTTTATGGCATGTAATAACTTGTTATGCAAATCTGAAAAAAGAATTTTTGCAAGCAATTGTATTGTTTCAAGTACCGTATTTAACGGCTTGTATGGCATACTTTTTCTCAAAATATATCCCAGAAATTACCCAACGACTAAAAAGGTCAAGAAACAGCTTTGCGTGACTAGCTATAGGAGTTAATGTACTGAAATGGCCCTTGAATTAACTTGCAAGCATATGTAAAGAAGGTCGGAACACTTATGAACCTTTAAAAATGATTTGCTTTTGGGGAGGGCTCTAAATTTAAGAAAAAAAACGCATCTGGGATTTGTCGTTTAAACATTTTAATCTTTTAAATGCCAGCCCAAATTGAGGAGCGAATTTAGGTCTATGAATTTCATAATCAGTGAAATTCGGTAAGTAATAATTACAATCGTGTATAAATAACAATCCATTCTTAGGAAACATAAGTTACATCTAATAGAAGCGAGCGAGTTTACGGTTTTAAGGTTTAGAAAAAGAACTGGTGGCCCGAGTTCTAATTTTTGCTAATAATTTGGAATACTTGAAACCATATAGCTATTTCGTTTGGTTTAGTTTGGTATGGTTTTATGGCATATCAACAATAGCAGGTTATTCAATGTCGATTACTACATATATATATATATATATATATATATGGTTTGCAAACATTTTCTTGATAACATTTTTAAACCAACCTGAGCTCATATTTTTGCACACATTTAAATGGTCCCAAATATTACTTTCAAATGCGAATAATTTTATTTACTATAAATCATTTCTTTGCGCTTAGTTAAATGGTTTCAGGTGTCTTATTCTGTAACAGTAACAATTAACCATCAGTCATTTCTTTACACACAAGTGAATGGTTGACAGTTCTATTTCTAAAAGTGCAATTTCACAGAAGTAATTTTTTTGCACGCAGTTTGTCGTGCAGTCCTATTTACCCCATAGCTAGGATCCTATCAGGTGCTACAACTTCGGGATACAGTGGACCTTTGAGTAATGACAATGAAGGGATACAATTGTAATGTACTAAACTGTAATGTACTAAACTAAATCCTCACTACAGGCAAGTAATATACAGGAATACTTAACACTTGTACCCGGATATGGCAAACGGAATCAGAACAGGCGACCCCCATGGTTTCAATAAAGGACGTAGTTCGAAGTTCCGTGAAGGTTCCCGAGTTCGACAAACACCTGAAGAAGGCCGGAGGACATATCGGCCGAAACGTTGTGGAAATAACAATAAAGATGAAGACAATAATCCGAAAAACCTTAATGATAAAAATATACAGTATTTTTTTTAGGATTTTCTCTTTTTTTTCCCGGCAAGAGGGATCAAACACGTGTCATGGTTTTCTGTGGAGGTGAAGGATGTTTTCTTCACCTATAAATAACCCAATTCTGATCCTGATAATTATGCTTCTTCACTTTTCTGTTTAGGGTCTAATTACTATTCTCTTTCGTATTTTTCAGCTCATTACCTCTAACTGAGCTAAGAGGCTTCGAACGAAAGATCCTTTATCATATCCCTGTCAGTCACGTCCAACATAACCATGCAGTGTGGTAGTTTTCGTGGAATAACTTATAACGCTTAATAGTTATTATTTGAGGAAATATACCCTGAATTAAACTTGGAAATTAAACCAACAGTAAATATGTTTTACATATATCTATGGTGCACAATGTCTTCCAACTTTATGGTAGATCGCGAAAGATTATCATAATTACAGGAGAGATTAAGCTGCTCATTATATAAAGAAAGGAAAGATAAAGACATGATTACATAACAACTTACTCATTTATTATTTCTGATGTAATTTTCTTTAAAGCAGTAAGATGGATATCAAAACACGTGGAGTTGTTTTTTTCTGTTGATAAAGGAAAGACTTCATCTATAAATCACCATCTCCACCTTGACGGGGAAAGCGTTTTTTTCTTCGTTCCAGAATATACCTCTTCACTTTTCCTTGTCCTGGTACCAACTTCTCTTCTACTCAAGGCTCATCTCACTGCCACTAGCCTCTAAATGACAGGATTTCAGTTGATTGATCTTTTGACTTCAACCTGTCAGTCATGTCCAGAATATTCGGATGCTGAAATAGACGATGGTGCTTAAGAAAGACCAACAAAACATTGAAAGTACTTCTTTAAATCAATCTTACGATAATCTCACTGAAAGTAATGACTTCTATTTATTTCCACGGAAGTCCTATGTGATATAATGATAAAAGTTGCGTGATAAAACACACACACACACACACACACACACGCACAAACACGCACACACACACACCACACACATATATATATATATATGTATATATTCTAGTCACTATATCTTGTTAGTGAAAGGAAGTATGTATAGTTTTCCTTAATAACCTCAAGTCCTTTTGTGTCAGTAATCATTTCTCCCATCTTTTGTCTGTTTCACTTTTCAATCTGACAATAATTTGAATCGATAAAATCGATCTTGAATGCTTCATTTTGACCTTGCCCTGCAGTCATTACATCTTCTCTTCATAACGTCCCGGAGATTCTCCATTGAAAGTGAAATTTTGATTTCCGTTAGTCCTTCCATTATAAACTTTGGATTCTGTTTTCGACTTAAACGCCTGGGTAGCAACCCAAATTAGACATTATATTAATACCTGTGGATAAAGAGTAGGGATTCTGATTACGGAAATCGATCAATCTTTGAATGTTTATCGCCATCGCTCTGTTTGACTTCAATAGTCACGTGTCACTTAAAAAGCATTCTGTGGACATCCTCCCTCCCACACACACTTCAGAATGAACATCACGCAGTGATTACATGATATATTTAACTAACATTTCCTAAGTTTTCCTATAGACTCGTATGCATGTATTAACTACAGAGCCAATCACTGCCGAGTATTATTCGTTAACAAGTTAGAAACCTTCGCTCTGTTCAGAAAACTATAAAATAAAATTCCATCCGTTACTTTTTGTTTTCATTTCTAAATATATGTGTCTTAAAATTAGCGGTAATAAGAAGCTCAACAAATTTATTCTAAAAATGAGATTTAATTGTGCTATTCTAAGTAAAATAAAACAGCGTTTTATTATCACACGTAGAGTAATGTTTTTCGAGTTTGCTTACCATATATTTCTGTCCATGTCATAATCTAAGCCAATCGTACAAACATGTGTGTAAGCGTGTGTGTGTGTGTGTGTGTGAACAAAAGTAATTAAGAAGTAGGATGCTTCTTGTCAAGTTTAGACATCGACTTTATGAAATATATCATCACACCATCCTTAAAGTAAAACTTACCAATGCAATTTTTCATATCCTTTTCTATTCCTTATATCCTTATTTACCAACCCCTCCGATCGGGCAGTATATGACACAAGGTCAATTTTTAAGCGCACTTTAACAGGTTTGAATTCAAAGTTTTCCTTCTTCTAGACTAGTTGCCTCACCAAGGCTGAAGAACCCAGTGTGCCCTACTATTTACCCATAGCTGGAGGGAGAATAATTGGATTCATATATTTCTCAAGGCTATTAGTGCTATGTGAAATGCAATTCCTGATAGATAGATAGATAGATAGATAGATAGATAGATAGATAGATAGATAGATAGATAGATAGATTTGCTACTGCTTTATCTATTCTTAGCCAAGTCGGCTGGTGCTGAAGACATCGCAAATTTTATATCTTCCGAGGGGTAAGACCCCTTCCACTAAAGAGAATCTGCCTGATATGTTTTGGAAATGTTGAGCATCTCTTCATTGGAATTACTCTCAGGTCCACACTGACATTTTGAGGTAGCTCTTGTTAGGTTTCCATCTACGAGTAAAAGAGAAATGTTTACTCATTTACTGTATTGAAACGATTAAACTGTGGAAAATGAAACTATTGGTGTTAGATAGCAATACTTTAAATTGTTACCTTAGTGTAAACAAAACTACTACTGGTAGCAATAATTAAAACCATTTTACTATGTACAAACAAATGGTCTCTGGCTCGTGTAATAATTGTTATTTTCAGAGAATGGTTTACATAGCATATATACTTTATATATAGGTTTAAAAAGAATTTGTCTTAAAGTAACCAACCATCGTTGATATACGATAAAACCCAACAATGCAACAATGTATTTGATAGCATTCAAGTGGGTACAAACAAATGATTAATAATAAGTTGTTTTATCTCTGTTAAATCGCAATAATTAAAGACATTCAAACGTGTGAAAAGAAGCTCAAAATCGCTTATAAATAATGTTACCATCCAATTCTTCGCTCATATATATATATATATATATATATATATATATATATATATATATTGTTGTTATTGGCTACCATAGTCGAGGGCCACCAGAAGGCTCCCTTTTCAATAGCTACTACACCGAGGTGTAGGGGAGAGCGCTACTCCTTTCTCTAAGAGCTCCACCATACCCTCTATACGTACCTTATACTGTTGAGAGTTAAGTGAAGAGGTATCATGTACCATTTTTAAAGTATTTGGAATGATGCCACCTGGGATTGAACCCAGGTCTCCCGAACCATTTGTGAACACTCTACCCACTAGACCTGTGAGCCAGTTATAATATATATATATATATATATATATATATATATATATATATATATATATATATATATTCAATCAAGTTCTTTTTTAAACGATGGAACACTGGCTATTTTTTTTACAAGAGTCCTTGTTATGTTTCTTGTGTCGGGATCTAGATGGTAAATCAATTGTCCCATATCTTCTGCCCATCCATTAACTTTTGAGCATACTTTTGGTCATCATCAGGGGTAATGTAGTTTTGATTCGACTGTTTTTTTACTGTTTTAATATTTTGTAGCGTTTTGTTTTGAAGTTGTCGGTTGGAACGTTTTCAGTATTTTGTTTTAAAACGTTCGGTTTAAAAAAGGTTTACTAATAGAGTTACTAATTTTTAGTTATTTAGACTGTTTAGTATGTTGATGCCTGTGTTAAATGCTATTTTATTCGTATTTGTTTTTTTTTTTTTACCTTTCTAATTTTGATTCATATTGTTTCTATGATGTGTAACTAAAAATCACTAACTGTACTAGTAAATCTTTTCCCAACCAAACGATTAAAACGAAACGCTAAAAACATTACAACCTACAATTTCAAAACAAAACGCTACATTATCAGCAAAACAGTAAAAAGTCAAAAGTCGAGTAAAAAGTACATTACCCCTGATGACGACCAAAAGTATGGTCGAAAGTGGTTGAGGAGAAGATATGAGACAATTCCTTTACCATCAAGATCGCGACGCAAGAAAAATAACTAGGAATTAAAAAAAAAACCAATGAAATGAAAAATAATAAACAAACAGTGTTTCATCGTCTTTAACAAAACTTGATCAAATAACTTGCAGCCTACATATACACACATCTTTAAAAATAAATTAAAATATATATATATATATATATATATATATATATATATATATATATATATATATATATATATATATATATATATATATATATATATATATATATAAACAAGAAATAGTATTCCATTTCCATAATATATTTATCTCGCTTGTTAAAGCTCGTCTGATAGAATCCAGGTGGATTTTCGTTACTTTTTTCTTTTTTGGTTTAAATGCCGTTGATATTTTGGTGGTGTAATGGTTAAATCGCTGGGCTGCGTAATCGTAGTAGCGAGTTCGAACACAACCCACGTTATTACTTTCCCTTTCGGACAAATACCCTAGTAAAAGGTATGAACTCCCTAATCCTCCCAGTTATTGGTTGAATACGTACTACTACTGTCCATGTAGAAGGATGGCCTTAGTATAAAAATACATATGAAGGTTATAATGCCATTAAACCAAAACCTATATTTCACGTTGCGACCTATATTACTAAAAAATCAACGTCTATGAAGTTTTTTATAATTATTAATGTTTCTTTATTTCATATTCGTATCATAATTTCAGGTTAATCGTATTTTTAAAAGCCATATGGGGTTTTATAATTTTAGTTTCATTTAAAAACTTTTTTTTTTTTCCATTTCGAATAAATATTTTTTGAAATCAGTATATCAGCAATTTTTCAAACGTATTCAATTGTTGACTTGTTTCAAAGAACTATTCATATCTCTTTATATTTGTATTAAGATTTTATAGTATTGAGGTTCTATTCAAGGTTTTACATCATTTATTTTAGTTCTGTGTATATATATATATATATATATATATAAAATAGTAATAAATTTCAATTTTTCAATTTTATAATGAAAGGAAAGAAGTTTTGATTATGTTAGTATAAGGTCTTTGTGATCAGTAGTGTCACGTGATGGCTCACGGAGACGAAGAGGTAGGACTGATACTATCCTCCGTATTGAATGAGAGTATCAAGCAGTCAAAAAGTGACCGTTAGGAAGGAATGTGGGTCACACAGGAGACCAATGTTCGCACTTAAGTGACCTCAGGTCGCCGGACATCGGAAGGAGAAAGGGAGAGAAGCCAAATGATTGGCTGGGACCCCAAAACGGAAGTGGGGCTCCCTTCCCCTCAGCGGAAAAAAAGGTAGTTTTTGAGCAAGGCTCGTGGCAGACGGGCCATAGCCATTTTTACTCCGGGCTAAAGACAAAAGATTAACTGAGACACGAGGGACTCCAAAATCCTTCAAGGCCAGTACTAAAAACAGAACAAAGTCTATTAGCCCGTGAAAGAAGAAAATTCTCCAGTGGAACCCCGTCAAAAAAATAAGATAAGTAACTTTGGGACATTTTTCCTTTACACCCAAATTTTGTTTACCACTCTCTCTCTCTCAATTTGAAAAAGGATAAAGCCAAGAAAAGACACTCATATTCATGGACAATCCAATTATATGTTTTGACACTTTGAACGTATATATATAACCGTAGTAAAGAACCTATGTATTTTCATTTTACCATGTGGTGTATGTTGTTATTCCATGCTTTCTTTTCAGCTTCTATTCGCCTTATATTATCTTGCTTAGAACTGTCCTATTAATTCCTAAAGTATCACACGGGAAACCGGAGTTGCCGACTACAACAATATTAATATTATTACGACTAAAACCTATAGGCTCAACTCTTCCATTATCTCGGGGAAGGAAGAAAGCTACCTGGTGGGTTTGTGATAGTGTGAAATTTGGAACCCCTTGCCAGCGGCGGTCAGTCTGGTCCTAAATTATTCCCTCACGTAGTATGCCAGTTCTTATCTGCCTGAGAAAAGAACTCTGAACAGGACTTATTTCTGTAGGGGATCAAGTGCCAACCTGCCCCGTCTTCACACGTGCGAAAAAAAAGTCCCGTTTTGGGATTATAGTCAATTTGCCGTCACACTAGGTATATTTAGAATTAAATAACCGCGCCTTTAGCATTTATTCCTTGGGTATTCACAATCCTTAATTACTTGATGTGTATATATATATATATATATGGCTGTAAATGGGATTAAGCATTTAATAATTTACAAAGGTTGATATGTCATAAAAATAAACAAAGTTTATATAATGTACGAATGACATGTGTGCAACAAAAAAAAAGCATGAACATCCACAATTAAAAAGAATAATAACCGACCAACGAGAGGAAATATTTAAATCACACTCTAATTTAACCCTGACATTGTCTATCTTCATGAGATCTCCTATGGCTCGTAATTATAGTTTTTGACAAATTGACCTTGTGGCAGAATTTACAAATACGTTCAGACTGAAAACTGTCCGAGACACTAAAGTCCTATTTCTGAAGTGTGGTTTCTAAGATGGGGTGTTCGATTCTTCGAACTTCAAAAGCTTTACAGCCAAACTATTCAATTTTTTTATAATCAGTTTTCACTTTCCAAAATCTAAAAGAAATGCCCCAAAGTTGTTTTCGACGTCACTCTAAAAATATTTCTAACGTTTAGCCTTTGACGTTTACCGCGATGTAACTCTACATAAGACGCTTGTTTAGGTAACATAGCCTCCCAAAGCAACTGATACATTAAAACAGACAGAGACAGAGATAGACAAATAGACATACAGAGACAGAGACAGGCAGATAGATGAACAGATAGACAGGCAGGAACAGAGACAAGTAGACATAGATCGAGAGACCAATAAAAAAAGATTCAGACAGTCTTTTTATCCGGCATAAATGGCGATGGATGAATCTTTTTTCTTACAGTTTAGATAACCGTTGAAGAACTTACCCCTTGTTTGTTTTCTGGAGTTAAGATTCCTTTTGGCTCCACTTGAGGTAAAATGGACCAGCTCGCTCAGTTTTGCCGGCTAACCAATAACAATCTCTCACGTTGCGTTTGTTTTCAGGAAAGAAATCAACCATCGGTATTGGTTGAAACAGTAAAAACCATGGGTCATTTCCACTAAGCGGAAGAAAAAAATGAGCAAATGAATCCGAGAATACACTTGCTTTTATTTACACTTCGAGCTATCCTGATGGAATTAAGTCACACGTAACATTTCGCTCTAAGTGAGTAGAGAAATACGTCGGGGAGGATCGGTTTTCTCCTCCTTCAAAGTCAACTATGGATTGCTTTCTCCTTCCTGTGGTCTCACTACTGGTAACCCATCCCAGTAACTAACTCATAACTACTGGTCTCTAGAACAGCAATTTTTTTCTGCTTTGACCAGTTTCATTGAATATAGGAAAGCCATGGCTTCTGGAAAAGAAAACCATGATTTTTGCGAAGGCTTCAAGAAATAAGATTCATTAAAACATAAGGTCTGTGTCAACTGACCTCTGATGTAGTAGAGTAGAATACTACAGTCTAGTAAATACACTTTTAAAAAAAAGGACGCTTTCATTTCCAATGAGAAATCCTTTTTTTTTAAATTTTATTTTCTGTTAAAATTATTGGCCTTCGTAACTTGTTTAATTACCCTTTTGATACTACTTTTTACCCGCGGTCATGTACATACGCTTGTGCTCACACACACACACACACACACATCTATACAAGTATGTATGCACCTAAATGCATAGACCTACATATACGCTAAGTTTATATCCATTTATATCTCTATAGATACGTACGCACACACATTTACCAAGTGTCGCTGGGGCTGTAAAATACACCGACTGTACCTCGGCAGAAGGGTATGACCTCCACCTCCACCCAACCAACGGGTGTCCTGAATATGACACTAAACAATCTGATGGTGAGGTTCCAGTGATGCTGGAGCTTTTAAGTAAATTAATCTCAGTAGATTTTTATTTCATCATTTTGTCTAAACTTACATTTATTATATATATATATATATATATATATATATATATATATATATATATCCGGGGGTTGAGCAATCTGGTGAAAGAATAAACGGCTGCCACCGGCCTAATGCAGAGCTCTTCAAACGAATTGAGTCATCCGGCATTTGATAGCGCATAATGTAAACAAATGAAACGTTATAATTCCCGAGGTGATGTAGGTCGTCTAAATGGCTGAGTTGTAAGATACTAAGTGTAGCGTAAAGTTAGGCAAGTTTTGATCCAAGCTTGAAGTTATGATTCAAGGAAACTCTTTGTGGACGAATATGTATATATATATATATATATATATATATATATATGAAATGTATCCATGAATTATTTCTATCATGCTCTCAATCGGAGAATGGTAATTAAGTTTACTTTTATTGACTTTCAAGAATTCTATTTGATGTTGATTTATTGAAATATTGTTTGATTTTTACGTTATTTCCACCATTTGAATGTGTTTTTTTTTTCCTAATGGTAAAGGATTTGCGATCTTAGTGTTTTTATATCAATATTTTTGCGCATTTGATTCTTTAGAATTTTTGTACACAGTACACGATATCAAGTATTTCTTGTGTGGTTTCAAGTATCTCTATCTGAAATTAATAATTATACGGATTCAAGTAATAATTGCTATATAATAACTAATTTTTTGTACTGGGTTATATGCGTCCAATTAACTGTTTTAAATGCAAACAATTTACAGCTATATATAAAGTATTCCCTTCAAACACAAACAATATGCATACAACAGCACTGCTTAAACTCTCCCTGTCCAATACAAATATTTACTTTGTTTTTAGGAAGTATTTAAACTCTTCATTTCACACTTTTATATATACAATTGGTTTTACTTATTGAATGGTAATAATTTTTTAAAAAATTCGACCCATAGATGGGACCCTAACAGGTACTACCACTCAAGGTCAGAGTGGACTTGGGAAATTATGACAATAAAGAGTACTATAGTATTCTCATATCTCCAAAAATTAGGGCCTCAAAATCTGATTTAGATTAGTGTCATACTCAGGACGGTACTTTTCAACAGGATTTCACTCTTCGCCGCGGGATCCGTACATTTTTGTAATGATCACCCAACATGGATACCATTATTGATTCTATAGCGTTTTTTCTGTGCTGTACATTGGCTGTAGATTTTTTGCCTGGCTAGTTGGTTGGTTGGTGTGTCTTGCGGCTTATCAACTGTCTTCGTGGCATTAAATGCCGAAACAAGTCATTTGATAAAAACTTTTTTAGTTTGGTTTGGTTTTATGGAATATCATCCATATTTGAATTAATTGCCAAATCTATTTTTATACATATAAACAGCTCTATCTCAAACAATTCAGTTTTGAGTAAATTCACAGTTTAAACGTAAAAAAAATAAACAGTTCTATTTCAATTTATTAAATTTTGTCAACAAAGTAGAATGGTTCCATGTATTGATATGTATGCTGAACAATTCAATTATACATCAGTCATTTATTTACTCAGTTAAATGTAAAAACATAGGCTTAAAGACATACTGACCAAGATTGATATATTTCTTCCTGTTGGCTCCTGAGTTCAAATGCTCTTCTTCGTTTTAATTTTTTTTACTACAGAATTTTAGGTAGTTTTGGGAGGCGGTCTACTGGGGGTAGGGGAATATTCATTTCCTTTTTTTTTTTTTTCTCTTCCTTTCTCTTGAGTGGGGGCTTGTGGTAGCATTAGATGTTTTAGGCTTTTACTTCGAAATTACTCTTAGGGCTTTCTTTACGAATTTTTAAATTATATTATAGAAGAGATTCAAAAACATTCTGCCTTGTTCGCTGACATTTGGAAAGAGACTTAACATCAATTTGGCTTTATCGTAGAGTAAGCGTGTCTTTACATTTAAAACGCATAGTTTACCAATGAAAGTCTAAAAGTACCATAATCTTGGACTTTAACTAAGTTAAAACTTAAGAAAACTCAAATCAAAATTACCCCCCTTTTTTTACGTACACATGGGAAGCAGCATGATGTACGTAAAGGTATTTGAATAAACCCATGGGCGACCAAACTCAATACCTAAACGGGTCCTGGATTTGAGTTTGACGACTTTACGCACAGGATCGTTAGTTCGATCGGGGAACTACTGCTGCTCCTCTATAAGAGTGGCTTCTATAGAAGAGAATAAAACAGCCATCGAAAGATAACCACGATCCACACTCAAACCACATACACAAACCGCATCGCTCTTCGCGCGGGTAAAAAAGGGGCGCGTCCTACTGAGGTTGGAGCCCTGGCCTCAGTGTTCGAAAAATCAGCTACAGAGCTCAAACAATCAAAACTACTAAAATGCAAGCAAACACTACAAATAGCCACATTTAACGTAAGAACCTTAAATAGAATAGGACAACTACCAGAGCTAATCGCATCGGCCGAAGAACATATGATAGACATAATATGCATACTAGAACACAGATACATGCACACCGAAGATATCAAATATCACGAAACTGGCAAGGGTTGGTCGCTCGTCACTGTATCCGCATGGAAAAACTCTGTCAACGCCGCAATAGGAGGGGTAGGATTACTTATAGGACCTAGAGCATTAAAAACGCTTAATAGCGTTAAGAAAATACAACCTAGAACGATGGCAGCTACTTTTAACGGCAACCCCAGAGCAACAATCATCTCATGCTACAGCCCCACCAATGTTAGTGAAGAAACAGAAATAGTCACCTTCTACGATGAGTTATCCTCATTAGTGCGTAGCATCCCGAAACACAACATGTTAGTCATTGGCGGAGACATGAATGCCCAAATCGGGAAAAACGGAAACAACAAATACAGCCTCCACGACACGTCAAATAGGAATGGGCAACATCTAACAGATTTCATGATAGAAAATAGATTAGCATGCCTCAATACAAACTACCAAAAAAGGAATGGCAAACTATGGACATACACGTACGCAAACAATACCAAAGCTCAGATAGACTACGTCCTTATAAACAAGAAATGGAAAAAAGTGCAATGAATTGCGAGGCATACTCCTCTTTTGAGGGTGTGTCCACCGATCACCGAAGTCACGGCGAAAATACGGTTAAGCCTACGTAAAAACGCCAAACGAACAGCGACCACCAAACACTATGACTGGGCCCTATTGAACAACGAAGATAGAAGAGATAAATACGTATTAGAATTAAGAAACAGATTCGAAACACTACAAGAAAGGACGGAAAAAAGTACACCAAACGACGAATATGAAAATTTCGTCAATGCACACCTCGAGGCAGCAGCAAAATACATTCCAACAAAACTTAAAACTAAATATAGAGTCCCTTGGGAAACTTTAGTGGTGAGAGAAAAACGTGCACTAGTGAAAACAGCCTCCGAAAACTATCGAAAAAACCCAACAAACACAAATGCCTTAAAACTAAAAACGGCACAATATCAATTCGCAGGCATATATAAAAAGGAACAGACAGAATACATTCAAAATCAGATATATAAGATTAGAGACTCGGTGGAAGATAGACAATCTAGAATAGCCTGGCAAACAATAAACGAAGTGAGCAGATGAAAGAACACAGCCAAAGCAAAACTGAAAGCAGCAAACCAACAAGAAAGAATAAAACTGTGGAAACACCACTTCGAAAACCTACAAAGAAACCCACCAAAAATAACACACGAACCAATCACCAGAATAATTAGCAAACAATTAGACATTAAACTAGGACCGTTCACACAAGAAGAACTCGACTCGGTTCTCAGAAAAATTAAAAATAGGAAAGCTGTAGGGCTGGATGAAATTCCCCCGGAAGTATGGAAGACCAGACAATTCGACGACATACTGCTCCGACATTGCAACGCAGTATACAATCAAAATCCGATATATAGATGGATGAAGGGATGCATAGTCCCCTTCCCTAAAAAGGGGGACCTCGGATTAGCCAAAAACTACCGAGGCATAACACTTACATCCATAGCAGCCAAAATCTACAATGCCCTACTACGAAACCGCATAGAACCCAAAATCGACAACATACTTAGAAAAAACTAAAATGGCTTCCGAAGAAATAGATCCTCGACCTCGCAAATATTAACCATCCGTAGAATCCTTGAAGATGTACGGGCAAAAAACCTACTAGCGACATTAATATTTGTCGACTTTACCAAGGCTTTCGATTCCATTCACAGAGGAAAGATGGAACAAATCCTACTAGCGTACGGCATACCTAAAGAAACCGTAGCGGCAATAACGATTCTCTATAGAAACACTAAAGTAAAAGTACGATCATCGGATGGAGACACAGAATACTTTGACATTGTAGCAGGAGTACTACAAGGGGACACGCTGGCTCCGTACCTCTTTATCATTTGTCTAGACTACGTACTTAGAACATCGATTGACAAAATCATAGAGAATGGCTTCGAACTGACGAAGAAAAGAAGCAAAAGGTACCCCGCAACAACAATTACCGACGCCGACTACGGCGATGACATAGCGATACTGGCAAATACACCTGACCAAGCCGAAACACTACTGCATAGTTTGGAACGAGCAGCAGCAAGCATAGGCCTCTATGTTAATGCACACAAAACGGAATATATGTGCTATAACCAAACGGGGGACATCTCCACTCTAGAAGGAACCCCTCTTAAACTAGTAGACAAATTCACTTACCTAGGAAGCAGCGTCGAATCAACCGAAAAGGACATCGAAACGAGGTTAACGAATGCATGGACAGCTATCAATAGGCTATCAATTATATGGAAATCAGACCTAACCGATAAAATGAAACGCAGTTTCTTCCAGGCAGCGGTCACATCGATACTACTATATGGCTGTACTACATGGACGCTAACAAAACGGCTGGAGAAGAAGCTAGATGGCAATTACACAAGAATGCTGCGTGCAATCCTGAACAAGTCCTGGCAGCAACACCCCACAAGACACCAACTGTACGGCCACCTGCCCTCTATCACGAAAACTATTCAAGTTAGAAGAACCAGACATGCAGGACACTGCTGGAGAAGTAGGGACGAACTCATAAGAGATGTACTCTTATGGATCCCCACACATAGCCGCGAAAAAGCAGGACGACCAGCACGAACATACATTCAGCAGCTATGTGAGGATACAGGATGTTGTGCTGAAGACCTACCTAGGGCGATGAATGATAGGGAGGAGTGGCGAGAGACGGTCAGGGATATCCGTGCTACCAGCGTGATATGATGATGATGATGATGAAATGTAAAAACTGTTCAGTTCAACATAAGTACACTGTTTAAATACCAAAACAATTCTATTTCAAACAAATCAGTTTAGCATAAGCACACAGTTTAGTTCTAGTTGACCCATATATAAGACCCTATCAGCTGCTACCACTCCAGGCCAGAGAGGACTTTGGGGTGATAGCAGTAAAGGAGTATTCCACATTCCCCAAAGCTCCAGCAACAGATTGTTTACTGTCATATCCAGAACACTTGTTGGGGGACTCATTTCCCCTAGGCAGAGATGTAGTCTGTGTATTCTACAGCCCCAGATGACTGGGATAATAGTCTGCTAGGAAAAAAAGTGGCATTTGGAATATCAACTTTAATTTGTCTTGATCTCCTAAATCAATCTCCCGCCCTGTTTGGAAGAAAAGAACTATTAAAAGTCACGAGGAAACTATTGTTTCTCGTGTTTTTCCTTTTTCCAATTGTATTACAATTTTTATTTCAAAACTGTTACCGATGGTTAAGCCTTTCAAAATGAAACATTTAATCAGCTTCCTCTTTAAACCACAATTCTCGTGAGTAGAAGGCCTCCTTCCTACTGCGCACCAAAAAATTCATTTTGATTAAGTTCGCGTTTTACGAATTAGCCAAACGAGCGGGTGTCAAGTTCCAACTGAGTGACAAATTAACTGAAACTTTGAAAAGACAAAAACAAATATAAATGACGCATGCGCAGGTTTAGATTAAAAGCGTTTAAATCCTTATCAGGCTTACGCTCTGCGTCTTGGAGTTTAAGATGAATTCGAATCTTAGCTGCGTCCATGAAAAAGCCAACTTTGCCAAAAACAACAAAAATGAAAACTACAATATAAAAGGCAAGCAGGTCATTTGATTACGTACGGCGTCAAAGATATGCTCCTCAATGTGTAATTTTCCAACAACATTTGCATCAAAAATGCAGTGTGAATGACGTCTATTTGAGCTTGATTTTGAACAAATTCGTCTCACTTACCATTACTTGAAGGTAGTATGTTCGATCCTTACAAAATCAACAAACAATGTGGCATGTTATTTTTTTCTCTTTCTGATTAATTAAATTTAAATAAATATCAATTGTTAGATTTTTTTTCAGAATATTTTGTGTAAAAAAGGCCAAAGTCTTTATCTCTCAATGATCTTCCTACTCTATAGCCATTTTTTTTTCTTTCAGACTATTTGAATATCGAATATTGGGTTATTCCATCATATTTCACACGACATTACTTGAAAAAAATATCTAGCTAGTTTAAAGGTTGTTTTCTTCCTTTAATGGCATATCAAGCCTGAATGGTTATTTAATGCAAAAATGGAAAATAGTGCTGATACTAATTAAACTATATCTGGTGAAGTCATTCCTAACTTTTCCCACTGGTATTTGTCTAAAAGTGACCATAAGAACGCCACTGGAGTTCGAACTCATTCATATCTAAGACATATTCCAGTACTCTAATTTATCTGGCACTGAGAGTCCCCTCTGCTTTATTTCAGCAATACTATTTTGTAATTAGATAAAAAAAAAAGATTTTCTGTTTGGTTTTGTTTCTTTTGGTGGTTTTTATGGCGTATCAACCTTTGTAGGATATTTAACGCAAAATCCATTTTCATGTAAATAATCTGTTCTATTTAAAACAATTCAGTTTAGCATAAGTAGACATTTTAATTGTCGAAAACATTTCTATTTCAAACAATTCAAGCAGTTATATGTAACAATTCAGTTAAGTGTAAATATAGTTTCAATGTCGAAAAGCAGTTCTATTTCAAATAATTCAGTTAAACATAAGTACGCAGTTTAAATTTTAGTACGGTTTACATGTCATAAACATTTCTATTCCAAGCTATTCAGTTTATTCAAACAATTCAGTTTTGCAAAAGAATGCTGTTAGTTCTATTTAACCCATATATATCAGGTGCTACCACGCCAGGCCAGACTGGACCTGGGAGCGATGGCAATGAAGGGGTACTCTGCATTCCCCAAAGCTCCAGAACTGCTGGAACCTTACCATCATATTGTTTAGCCTCATATCTAGGACACTCGTTTGGGGGTCTTACCCCTCTGCAGAGAAGCAGTCGGTGTATTCTACAGCTCCAAACGACTGGGCAAACGATTTTCTGTGTGTTTTTATTTTTTTTATCTACAGCTAAATAAAAAAAATAAATAATTCAGTTTTTTATTGAAACTTTTGGAGCCTCTGTTGTCCTAAAATTTCTGAATTTATCAACGAAGATAATGGTGTCCTCTTGTCTGGATGGGCATAGTGGAGACATTTCACTTAAAATTTTTATATCAAAATCGCTCCTCATTCATTCTTCAATCAAACGAAAGCAAAAGGGTGAATTTATCGATGGATATCTAAAACTTTTAGGGCAAGTATAATCGAATAAAACTATGACTAGCAAATTACATATGCATTAAAAACATAGTGGAACTTTGTAGGAATTGTAGGAGGATGGACCTGTAAATTTGTATTTAAGTTCCCCTCAATTTTATGTTGAAGTTTGATATTTAGTTTGGAATAAGGCACATGGAATAGAGTAATAAATGAATAAAGCATATTAGTAAATGAAGGAGTAAAGAATATGCAACGGCGCGATAAAAAGGAGCATTTAAAACAAGGCGACGAACAAAAACAAATTTATACACTATGATGAAAACTTACATTGATACATAAAAATATAACTAATACTATTAACAAAATAATCATGTGTGTATATGTGTGAGTGTGTGTGTGTGTGTGTGTGTCTAACACAACTAAACTACAAAAGGATTACATATTTAGAATGTCTTTCTTTTTTTATGGTTGGAAACTGGTCGTTTCTCTGAGACAGGAAAAAGTCTCTTAGTCGATGTATGTCTGCGAGGCCCTACCATGCTGTTGCTTTTCACTCCTGTTGATTCACACTGGAGGGAGTGTGTTGCCGCTGCGAAGAAATTGGGTAAGAGAGAGAGAGAATGTTTGAAGAAGACGTATTCACAGAAAATACGAGTCTTGGAGGTGGCTCCAAACGCAGGACGAAATTTACGCGCGGATGTAGTTCTGAGCTGGTCACGGGGTTCTCCTGGCCAATGGTTTCCCGATACTGAACATGTGAGCGTCCGCCATTTTTGTTGTGGGAACAAGTGGCATACCGCCCATAATAATTTATAGGAGAGTAAAGTCCTATAGAATAAAAAAAAATTCCTATTTCACTTGCTGGGGTAAAAAAATGATTTGCACACTTAAGGAATGATAATGATAAGCTGTAAATATACAGAATAAAAATTTAAGAGGCAAAACATTTTCTTTTAATAGCTGATCATTTCAGCTTCACAAAATATTAATTTTAAATAATTTTAAACAAATTAGATTATTTAAATATCGAGTATTTATTTGCCATACTATCAACAGGAAATTATGACATGAACAAATATGTAAAAAAATGAATATGAATGTTTATCTTTTCAACAGTTTTTGGTAAATTGAAAGGCATGTGGGATCGTTTGCCTTGGTATAGCAACTAGTCTACGAGAAGGACAATTCTGAGTTCAAATCAGCTGTACTACGCTTGAAATGATTTCATCGTATGATAACAGTAACGTAGAATTTGGTTAAATGCACCTTTATTGAAATTTTATTCTCATTTTTTAAAATCAAAATCTCATTAAAAATAATGACAAACTTTTTAAAGAATGACATGGCCCAGTGATTTAAGACCCCTCAACGAGTATCCTGGATATGGCATTACAAAATCTGATGGTGAGGTTCTAGTAATGCTGGAACTTTGGGGAATGTGGAGTACGCCTTCATTGCCATATCTCCCAGCTCCACTCTGGCCCGGAGTGGTAGCATCTGATAGGGTCCATTCTATGGGTTAAATAGATACAAAGTGTACACTTATGTTAAACTGAATTGCTTTAAATAAAACTGTTTTGACATTTACGGGGTGCTTTCAATAAGTTTCCAGACTTTTTTTTGTACAGGCATTTAAAATTGGCGTAGACTCTTGAAAATATCACTATGTAATTGCTATACATATTTTGAGATGACTGACCAAATTTTATGATTTCAGGTTCAAATAAACAGCTTCAATAGGAAATGGAATACACCCTACTAAAGCCTGATTGTCACAGCTGGTAAAGCAGTTCCAAACAATTTTTTTCTGCATAAGTACACAGTTCAGTTCTATTTAACCCATAGATAGGACCCTATCAGGTGCTACCACTCCGAGCCAGAGTGGACCAGGGAGCGATGACAATATAGGAGAACTTCGCATTACTGGAGCCTAACTATTAGAATGTTTAGTGTCATATCAGGATATTCCGGGGAATAGAGTCGAGCCATCCGCGACACTTCTGTGTGGTAGCTATTGAAATGGGAGCCTTCGGGTCACCCTCGAATAAGGTCACAAAATTTTCTTATTATACATCAACGCTTGAAACAATTTAACTGAGTGAAAATAAACGGGCTCTTACTCGTTTAAAATTCATGTTACCGATAAACTATTTTTTACAAATCATATATATATATATATATATATATATATATACACCCATATGTATATATATACATGTATATACATACATACATACACACACACACACACAAACACACACACACACACACATATATATATATATATATATATATATATATAACATCTTTTGGCATAAATAACTTATAAAGGTTGATATAAATCACAATTAAACCCCAAAAACAAGTAACCACCTAGTGTGGGGGACATCTGCCGGTCAGCCCACGCCACCACTTAGATGACTGATATAGTCTAGTGACCTCATCATTCCTAGTTATCTGGTGTTTTCAGGCTTTCATGCAAGATGAAGCGAAGCCATTTACATTGATCACACTAGAAACATTTTTAAATATTGCTAATTCGTCTTTCTTCAGACCTGAGCATTCACTCTCTTTTTAAAATTATCTATTCGCACCCTGGAATCTTTCGCTTACAATATTACACCAAAAAGTAAACATTATTTTCTGATAAATTCGTTCCGCCCCAAATAAGTCGACTGGTAATCATTAGTCAAACATCTGACATTTCCAAAACTAAGCTACCCTTAATAACGTACAAAAAATATTCTATTTGACAGCTTCACCAGCAGATATTTGTTACCGATATTGCTTTACATAATGTCCCATATTTTCGGTCTTCGCCGAAATTCTTTCAAATTTGTATCAAATTCTTCGAATTATTAAGATGGCACTGACCTTTCGCTTGCAATGTTAAAGTAGAATGAATTAAAGAGTTTTTTTTTTCTTCTTTTAGATTTTATGAAACAATTTGGTTAGGGACAGTTACACAGTATTTGTTTATTTATCTGAACGACGTCTTATTTTTTCTGGTGTTTAATAGTTATCTGCGACAGTTTATCTTTCTAATGTTATTTTACTGTCTTTTTTCATCTTAAAATTCTTTGTGTTTACTCTTTACTTTATCTTATTGTTTTCTCTCTGACGATATTGATTTCTTATGTGATCGTTTCTTTCCTTTTTCTTTTTTTCATTCCATTCCTTTTAAAACAAACACGGGTGTTCATTCAGAAATGTATTCATTCAGGAATTCGAATAAATGCATTAATTTATATTTGTATTAATTCATAAACTGAGCTTTCCCTTTTAATTCTATAGTAGAATTGATTTTTAGTTGTATTTTCTAAGTTAGATTTGATGAAACACCTGAAATAGGAACCGTTACACATTATTTATTTACTTCTTTGAAAAGCGGAATCGTATTTATTAAACGGTCATTCTTTTACGGCTTATTTTTCATGTTTTTTTTCCTCTGTTAATATTTTCAATTTATTTGATTTTAACGTTAACGTCTTCATATTATTGAGTAGTTTACAATTACATTTTTTTTTACTGTATTACTTCAGAGGCCATGTCTTCTTTTATTTCCCATTCAAAACATAACGTGGCACTTATTTAGGATAGTTTATATAAGAATACAAAGTAATATACGAAACAAAATATGGATCGGTTTGTTTCCTTAGTTTAATAGCATCTTCGTGGTTTATTCAATACAAAAGCTATCCTAGTAGAGGAACAATAGTGGTGCTGGGTTAGTAAAATGGTAATTTCTGTATATGGAGAGAATGAGTGAGGAAGAGACTCTCTGTGGTTGGATATACTAATCATGTGATGAGCCCAAAAGTCTTGGCGCAAAAATCCAAAATCCAGTCAGACAGATTCCAGCAGACGTTCTTTAAGGTATGGACGTTAAAAGCTCTCAGAAGGACAACCCTATGATACCGGATATCTTCTTAAACTCAACTTTATACACAAGGAGGACTGTATATTGTTATAAACTGTTTCACGTGTTGATTAATAAACTGTTAGAATTAAACGAAGTATTAATTCATTTATTTGTTGCTTTTATCCTAAGAATAAACGCTATACTAACACAATAGTGGTATTTTAAAACCATTACTGGAGAAAACAAAGAGGGTTCAATACTTTTTCCAAAGGTGTTCCGAATGTGAATGTAATAGCACAACTAGGGTTCGAACGACAGCCCCTGAGACACATAGAAAACTAATATATATATATATATAGTCATCCACAGACTGTTTCTTTCTATTACAACTCTTCAGTGTGGTTAGATATGAAGGATGCTTCAAGCTGGGATTGAAACACACCTAACTGTACGTTAGATTTAGAATCATACCGCTCAGCCATCAGTCGACATGCCTCGGCTCGGAAATTATTAGGCATTACGAAGTAGGTTTCATTTGTTTCCATTTTTGCCTTACCAAATACAAAAAGCTTTGCATTACGCGGGTGGTAGCCGTTAATTCCTTCGCCAGAGTGTTCAAACCCCGAGGAAGGGGGACGTATGCTCTCCTATTTCTCATAATAAATTTTTTTTTCAAATTTTGGGAAAGGGAATGACAAGTTATAATGGATTTCCAATGATATTGTTTCTTTTCATGTGTCGTTTAGCAGAGGGACGGTCTTGGGTCTGGGTTGGCTAACATAAACTCAACACAAGTGCAGTGGGTCATGTAATGCATAAAAGTGTGTGACGTCATAGATTATTGTGCACAAAATTTGGAACTTCTGAACAGACCCCAATTCTAAACCAGAAACCATATTGTATCTTTTAAAAGACATTATTTATATCTAGTATTCTGAACGCTATTTCTTCTATAAGAATAAAATATTATTGCTTTTCTTTTAAATGATTACAGAATTATTTTTTTTTGTGTCGTATATTTTATTCTAATTTGATTGTTTTTTAAATCTTTTTTTTTTTCAGAATAATTCTATTTCTTTAATTCCTGGTTTCTATCTTTTCAACACTTTTTTCCATTTTTTCCTTTTCCTTTTCTCCGTTTGAAATAGTTTATGCCTCATGTCAGTTCTCTTTGCTTTTTTTCTCTTTGTTTATTCATAATATTTATTTTGTTTTCCTTTTTCATTCTTTTTTTTTTTTTTTTTTCAAACTCATTTCCAATACCTCCCTCTTCTCCGACGTTCCACATAATATCGTCAATCTTATTCCCAGTCGTTTTCGTCTCTTCTCCACATTTGCAAACACCGCGCCGTTTAGAAACAGTACAGCAGACAGATTAAAATGGCAATGTGTTTAATTATTACCGTTGTTATCTCCGTTGACGGCAAAGTACCGATTTTATGAGAACAAATCAAGATTAGACGATCAAGAGGAGAAGCATAAATAACACTTTTTCCCCCGGGCAGTTGGTCAATTTTGCCACAACTGGAGATAAAAAAAAAGAAAGAAAAAAAATACTTAAGGTTACTACTAAGGAAATAAATAGCGGACAGTATTCTAGTGGCTTCTGTGTATTTTCAAACAAAATTCCAATCAGTCTGCATGATCGATAGTAGAAACAGTACGATATTTATTCTAGTCGAAGAAACCAAATTGCGAACAAGAAAAAGAACAACGATTTTTCCTGATTTATTTCAAATGTGCCCCTCCCCACCTGTTTTGAAAGATTCTGCTTGAAAATATCAGTTTTTAAGCAATGGAAAAAGTAATAAAGTTCTTCTTAAATATAAACAGAGATCAATTATCATTTTTTTAAAGAGATTGTTCATCTAAGAGAAAGAAAGTTTACTTTGAAACGTGAACACAATCAATACGGATAACCTTTTTTCTGAATATCCCTCAAAGGTAATATGAGATAATTTTCAAATATTTTTCTTTAATAATCCTTGCACAAGACCAGGAATATAGGGACAGCACTGAGACTCGAACTCAGGGGTAATGATATGTGTACTATGGGAAGAATCGTACACAGTAAACGATATACTTATCGACTGTCAAAAGACCTCCAACAATTCAGAAGATGGCTTTACGGTGCAGATTAACTGAATGAACTGTTGCTAAATAATAATAGAAGGGATAAAGTGAAGTAGATTATTTTATATTAAAATATGAAAAATATATATATATTTAATATTAAAACTAGATTTGGTAGTATATAACCAACAATGATTTAAAATGGAATGAACAATGATCATTTTTAGAATTTCTTAAGCCCTCTACTACTGGCAAGATACAAAAAAGCAGCGGTGTACATGAGGTTTGAATTTAGAATTTTTCTTCTTGTAGACCAATTGAAATACTTGGCCCAATCTGCTGCGGCTGCAGGAACACAGACTGCATCTCTACATAAGGGTAACATTCCTCTAACGAGGCTCCGGTAATGTTGGAGCTTCGAGGAATGCGGAGGGTTTCTTAAATGCAATCGCTCACTTTTAAACTGCATACTTATGCTTAATTAAAATGTTTAAAACAGAACTTTTTAATATTTATTTGTTTAAATAAAAAAAAGTTACATATACTAATCTGAATTGTTTGAAACTTTTATCAAAATGATTTAATTTGGCGTTAAATGACCCGAAAAAGCCTGATACGCCGTATAACAAAACTATCAACCAACCAATTGCAATACCAAGACTCAATACCCAAAGTTCGGATGTGGAATATCGGAGTTATTCACCTTCGTCCAGAATTTGAACTCAGGTCAAGTTAACTGTAATCAGAAATTCTCTCCTGTCTGGACAACTGACCCGAAGACCAGTGATCAAGTACCCACGATTGGCCAAAGAAAATAGTAAAACAATTGTTTAGAAAATGTTGTCACTTTCTCTTCGCTTCACAAGATGTTGACTCCAAAACACTTCGTGAGGAGTCACTGTAGCGGAGACAAACGTGGACTGAGACTTCGTAATAAGATTTTCCGAACTCCAGGTATGTTATTAGGTTTATTTTCTTATGTATACCAGTGGGAAAAGAATGACGCCCCTTATTCTTCAAAATATGGGTTAAATATTACCACTATTATTCTTGTAGTTTAGTGTAGTTTGGTTTGTTTTAAAGGCATAGCAACCATTGTATGCTATATAATTCCAGATCCTGTTGTTATATATATATATATATATATATATATATATATATATATATATATATATATGGTAAACACATTTTGCTGAAACATTTTTAAACAACCCTGTGCTTTTTTTGGCTCACAGGTAAATGGTTTCAAATATTGGTATATATCAGGCATAATTTAACATCAGTCATTTGTTTGCGCAGAGATTGTTCTATTTGAACCGTAGAACGGAACTTTCGGGTGCTGCCAATCCGGGTCAGATTGAAACTGTGAGCAATGTCAATGAAGGGGTACTCCAAGGGTGGAGCCACGCTATCAGTCTATGGAATTTTACAAGGCAGGGATACTTACTCTGATTTGAAGGTGGAACATTGCTATTGAGAGAAGTTGTTACTATTTTGAGAAGTAGGAATATGATCCACAGAGGATCGGGTTATTTTCTTTGTATGATGCACATTTCCGTCTCTGTAATCATTTCTGTACTAAAAAAGGCATTCTTTTTTTACTCAACCTCGTATATATATATATATATATATATACTAGGGATATATATAACTATGGACAAAACATAAATCAATTCCTGCCGAATACGATAAAAGCAATACGGTAATACGAACGGATCCAGAAGAAAATATGTAGACAGAAAATGTTCATTGAAATTTGTATATATATATATATATATATATATATATATATATGATTACTGCCTCACCGACAGACGATTGGCTACTTTACGCCTTAAATAACTACTCAAATATCCTGATTGATAACAAATTCATCTTGTGAAAAATTTGCAACATTATAAGTCACATTTATGCCAGTGAATTATAGTGACATAAGTTTCTACGACTCTTAGGCAACTTTCTGAGTCTACATAGTTATATTCTGGTGGCAAGCATAGCAAGGTAACTGGTGACTATGCCATTTTCCAGTTTTATTTCCGACAAAAAAAAAAGATTTTTACCATCAAAAATATGTACTAGTGACCAGAAGTTGCATGCTGAAGTTTCCTTCTCCAATTTAGTTTTAGCATTAATTTCCCTAAGAAAGTTTACCCTCACCAAGCCTTTGTCATTATACAGGAGACCCTTGTTGTTGGGATTAGATTAGAAATAAAAATAAACAATAACATAAAAATGAAATAAACACGAAATAAAATAATACAAAAATTACAATGTCCCAGGAGGGTTCTTTTAGGAAGCGAAATTGGCGCATGCCTAAAAAGAGGGGCTTCCCGGTGCCAAAGAGGAACACTTTCTTTGTTACCCTGACATATTTTGATTGAAAGGTTATTTCTTTTTGTCTTTGCTACCAGAAAGAGCATACGGGTTTGGTAAGGCTTCTAGCTTTAGCAATGCGTTGTATCTCCTGGTCGTATCAGCTTCAGCAGAACATACCAACTGATAACGGACACATACAGCGGGGCCTTTAATTCATAATTTGAGCAAAATGATTCCTGGGTCTCCTTAAACATCCCGATCAAAAAAGCACAGACACATCTTGTTTCAAGAAAAGGTTCCGCACCACAAAATAGTCGGAAAATCCGACCATAAAATAGTGCTTAAAAGAATCCCTGTTTCTTTTCTTTCTGTCTGTCATTATTTTGCAGCTTCAACAAACGAAAATAAAATTACAGGTCAATGGAGGATATGAAGGAAAGATCAGTTACCAACGTCAGAAATTCTCATCAATACTTCGTGTGCTAATATATATATATATATATACACACACACACACACACACACACACACACACACATATATGTGTGTGTGTGTGTGTGTGTGTGTGTGTGTGTGTGCGTATAAGATAGTTGACCGACCAAAGTCAAGGGCGACCCGAAGGATTCTTTTTCAATAGCGACTGCACCGAGGTTTAAGGAAGTCCACTTTACCTGTATTGTTCCACATGTCCTTGTTCCGTACCTTATAATACTGGGTGTTTAGCAAGAGGGCATCAAGTACCATTTTTTTAGTCTTTGGTATCATTCGACCAGTGATTGAACCAGGGTCTACTGCGCAACTGGCAAACACTCTAACCAATACATCATATATGTTAGAATAGCAAATTCAAAGGATCTACAGCCCCGGGTAAACGTCAGTTTCTTACCTATTTGATCCTCGGAACAAGCGGTACGCATATGGAGGGGGCTACATTACTTAGTGTTGTGTGGAACATGAAAAGAAGGTTGGTTTAGTGTGTGGAACATTCTGGGAATGGCGCTCTGATTCATACTGTGTGTCTATTTCCTCAGCTACATTTATCAATATTTTTTTTACATTTATCTCTCCGAAATTTCCCATCAGTGATAGCTGATGGTCTTTTACTGGCATCCAAGTGACAGCAGGTTTCCTCAGGTCTCGAATGTTCTCAGTATTTTGGCCAATCTCAACAATGCTGTTTTCTAAAATGTCTCGATTCGTACTCCAACATTATACTCTCCCAATCGCTTTTCTAGTTCTCTGGGGATCGTTCCAGTGTTTTAATTACAATCTGTATCACCGTGCCTTTCATATTCGGCAGTTTTCTATGTTATTTGTCAAGATCTAAGTATATATCTTTCTTTTCGCTAAATTTGAGTTTCTCTCTGGTCCACTTGGACGACAAAATCCACATGACAGCAATTTTTGTTTATTTGTTAATTGTTACTAAATCTGGTCTGCTGGCCTAGATTAGGGGATCTGTTTGTACCTTAATTTCCCAGAGAATTATATGCGTCTCATTCTCCTGGATGGATTTTAGTTTTTGCAAATATCATTTAGTATTTAGGTCATATTTTGATTTCTAGCACAATTCCCATTTGATGAGATTCCCCTCTCAGCTGTGTCTAGTCTTATACTCCCTTTACGGTTGTTTGGGACATTCACTTATTATGAGATTAATCGTTTCGTCTTTATCACCACATAACCTATACTTGCTAATCTATTACGTATTATCGACTTTTTGCTTTTATTACAATTGTTCCTCATTGCGTTGTTTTGTGCTTCAGATTATTATTATTATTATTATTATTATTCCTCTAGAGTTGTTCACATCAGTATTAGCTGATGGTTTTTCACTGGAGTTTGAGTGACAGCAAGTCTCCTCAAGTCTCAAGGACCCGTTTCAGTATTCTGTCCGTCCTCGGCAATGCTGTCGTTTGGATAGTCTTTACCCGTCCACCAACTTCCAAGTCCTCCAGGAGTTGGAGTTTATGCGAGTCATTTTCTAGGACAGGCGCCGGGTTGTGCTTATACCATTTGTTTGTATGGTCGAATTGAAATTTCTTGCACATTTCCCAGTGGATTACCTTGCCGACCCAGTCGTGTCTCGCCTTATACTCCTTCTGTGCTAATTTGCTGCATTCGCTTATTATATGATTGATCGTTTCGTCTCTGTCACTGCATAACCTACATTTACTTGTTTGTTTCGTCTTATCTATTCTCGCTTTGATATGATTCGTTCTTATTGCGTTGTCCTGTACTGCTATGAGGAGGGATTCCGTTTCTCTCTTAAGGTTTCCTTTTCTTAGCCAGGTTCTGGTTTTCTGGTGTGAGACGTTGTTTATTAGACGCTTAAAGCGGCCATAGATTTGTTTTTCTTCCCATTTTTGTTTCCTAGTTGTTGTCATTCTTTCATTTATCGTGATAGCCGTATCGACTCTGATGGTTGTAATTAGTCCTTGTTCGTGTTTTTCAAGCCGTTGTATGGATGCGTCAACGGTGTCTTCGATACCGGCAAATCCTCTTCCTCCCTCTTTTCTAGATACATATAGTCTGTCAACGTCGTCTCTGGGGTGTAATGCCTTATACATGGTCATTAGTTTTCTTGTTCTTTGGTCCATTTATTTAAGTTCCTCTCGGGTCCACTTGAGAAAGGGTCCCGAGTATCTGACTAGTGGCACAGCCCAAGTATTTATTCCTTTGATGAAGTTTCTGCTGGAGAGTTTTGTCTCGAGTAGTTTTCGCGTTCTCTTTTCAGATCATGTCTTTCATTTGCACTTGTTTGATGGTGTCAGCCTCCAAGATGCCCAAGTATTTGTAGGTTTCATTTTCTTCCAGCGTCCTAATTATGTCGTGATTTGGTAGTTCCATTCGGTCAGTCATATGTCGTTCTCAACTTTTCATGGCGAGCATGGCACGTTTTTCTATGCCAAATTCCATTCCTATGTCCTGACTGTATATTCTAACTGCGTGTACGAGAGTTTTCAGTTCTCTTTCATTTTTTGCATTATTATTATTATTATTATTATTATTATTATTATTATTATTATTATTATTATTATCAATTATTTTAATGCTTTTAGGCAAAATCAACATTGTTAACAGCATGAAGCATTTAGCTAAAACACAAGTGTTCATAACACCAAAAGACTGGAAAGAAAAGTTTGCAACAGTTGTACATACTGATGAATCCAAGAAAAATGAACCTGATAAAATAAGTAGAATTATATAAGAATAAAAATATCTCGACGGAATTTAAACACTAGAAAAAAAAACAATGGAAAAATACTAGAGCATCTATAAATTGGTTCTGTAATACGGGTTAGAAAGAAAATTTTGTATTAATACAGCAACATTCAGGGACTTCTATCCCTCAATCACAGAAAGTATATCAGCTAAGGCCTTACATTCAGTTACATACACCAAAATAATTAATAGGCGATAAAAAATCACTAAATACAACCGAAACCTTCTATTATTTGACAATAGAAGTATTTATACATGAATAAAGAAATGTATACAAGGCATTTTTGACGTAACAACGAGCAGTTAAGTGGCTGGCGGGTACTTATTCTTGCATGCTAGCACGAGCATACACTTGCACAATCCAAAGGAGATGAACAAACATTTGAGGCACTGCTGGTGAATTAAGGATAAAACTAATGAGTGATGACATCTAATGGACACCTACACATAAACAGGTTTGTCTCGGGCGACCAGCTAATATTAAGATACATTAGCTCTGTGTGGACACTTAGTGAAGCCAAGAGGACCTACCAAGAGCGATGTCTGAGAGGAACGGATGGCGAAAGAGAAACAGAGAGACAGAGCGAGGGACAGACAGACAGACAGAGAGTAAGGAAGCACCATACTGGTGCCCGTGGTGTAGTCGTTATCGCCGTAGGAAATGAACACGGCGATACGAGTTCAAATCCTGGACGAGACTGATTGCATTTCACAAAGCACTAATACCCTTGGGAAAGGTATGAATCCAATAATTCTCCCTCCAGCTATGGGTAAATAGTAGGACAGACTAGGTTCTTCAGCCATGGTTAGGCAACTAGTTTAGGAGAAGGAAAAACTCTGAATTCAAACCTGTTAAACTCTGCTTAAAAATTGACCTTGTGTCATATCCTGCCCGAGCGGAGGGGTTGGTAAATAGTACCATACTGTTAACGCGACGACGAAGATGAAGATGATGATAATGATGACTATTTATAAAATACTATATAGACTTATACATTGACGACAAACTAATGGTTCTGTAAAAATAAAACCGACAAAAAACGGATGAATTACATTAATTACACTGGCCTGAAGATGCTTGCAAAAACCAAACGTTGAAAAATATCAATATAATGTTATATATTGATTTTTCAGATTATACACACACACACACACGCGCGCGCGCACACACACACACACACACACACACACACATATATATATATATATATACGTGTGGTTGTGATTGATTGATTGATTGATCGACTGATTGATTTTCTTTATTAAAGCACGCTCTATAAAATGTCAGTGTCCATGTTTTCTTATAAATTCTCGAACAAATATTTATTTTCTCAAGATTGAAATTTTCATATCATGTGAATGAAATCTCAAGATGGTGCGCAATTTTAAACATAATATAAAATGTCTGCTCATATATGTTATTATTTCATTTCTTCATTATGATTTTACACTGTTATTAACCTCCGTTTCATTCGCATAAAGGTTTTATGTTTATCATTGTTTTGCTAAAGGAATTCTTACATCTGTTTTTCTTCTCTGTAATTTATTGTTTTTTCCTCATTTCTTTTTTTTTTTTCTTTTTTCACGTTGGTTCCGTTCTGCTTTCTTTCATTGTCGTCTCTTTAATCTTTTTATTTCTCTATTTCATGATAGTTTATTTTTCGTTTTTGTTCAGTCTATTTGCTTAATTTCTTATTACTTTCTTTCATATTTTTTCTTCCTTTTTTTTTTTTTTTTTTTTTTCGCATCATGTTTTAAAAATCTTTTTTCTTCTTTATTCATTCACTCTTTCATTTTCCTTCTTCATTCAGATTTGCTTCTTTCTTATTTCTTTTTTTCTTTAATATTTACTTTTTTTTTTGCTTTAATATTTGTTTCTTTATCCTTTTCTATTTAATTATCTTTTTTAATTTTTACTTATTGATTTCATTTTGATTTATTTCTTCTTTCATTTAGTACTCTTTTTTCCGTTCAACTCTCTTTCATTCTTTCTGGCTTGAAAATGATTTTTTTTTTTGGTTTGGTTTTGTTTGGTTTTATAGCATATCGGCCCTTATAGATTATTTTATGCCCAATCCTATTCATACATATATATTCACTATATGATTGGTAAACATTTTATAGATAACATTTTTTTAAAAAAGCCTGAACTCTTTTTGCCCACCGTTAAATGGTTGTAGCTTTTCTATCAAAGATAACCAATTTTATTTACTATTAATCATTTGTTTGCACTCAGTGATGTAGTTACATTTATTGTTGTTTAACATTAACTATTCAATTCAGCATTACTTATTTGTTCACACAAATTTAAATGGTCCCATGTACTGCTATATATAATTAACAATTCAATTAAAAATTAGTAATTTTTTTACATATAGAGAAATCAAAAACAGTTATATTTCTTACAGTTCAATTTAGATTGGTTTGGTTTGGTTTAGTTTGGTTTCATGGCATATCAACCATTTTACTTATTTAATGTCAAATCCATTTTTATTCATATAAACAGTTCTATCTCAAACTGTACATTTTAGTATAAGTACAGATTTTGTTTACACTCAGTAAAATGTAAAAACAGTTCTGTTCCAAAATATCTAGTTTACTCAAGTCTAATATAATTCAATTTAGCATAAACCATGTGTTTATACAGTTTACAGGTAAAAAGTTATAATTTATTCATAGATAGAACATTGTCAGGTGATACCAACCTGGGAGAAAATTGATCTGGGAGCAGTGCCAATGAATGGGTACTCATCATTGTCCAAAAATCCAAAACCAGAGCCTCATAATCTAATGGTTTAATATCCTATTCAGGGCATTCGTTTGGGGAGTCATACCCCTTTGCAAAAATCCAGCCTGTGTATTCTACAGCTCAAACCGATTGGCATGTGTTATTTTGGTGTACTTTATAACTTTTCTTTTCTGTAATGTTCGTTTATGTCTCTTTCATTATTTTTTCCTTCC